>NW_004624898.1:2345226-2388886 GCF_000247695.1 Heterocephalus glaber | reverse complement strand
AAGCTTTTTAATAAGATGAGATCCCAGTTGTTGATTCTTTGTGCTAGTTCCCATGCTATTGAGGTTTTGTTCATAAAGTCTTTTCCTATGCCAATGTCTTCAAGAGTCCTACCTAACTTATCTTCCAGCAAGTTTAATGTTTCTGTTTTAATATTAAGATCTTTAATCCCCTTTGATCTTAGTTTAGTGCATGGTGATAGGTATGGGTCTAATCATACCACAGCGATATATGTGCACCCATGTTTATAGCAGCAGAGTTGTAATAGCTAAAGTTTGGAAACAGCCCAAGTGCCCATCATCTGGAAACTGGATAAAGAAGATGTGTTTTTTTAAATAAATGGAGTACTACTCAGTCATAAAGAACCACAAACTAGAAACATTTATAGCTAAATGGATGCATATTGAGCTATACTCTTAAGTGCAATAAGTAGGACACACGTGTAATTACCGAATAGTTTCTCTGGTGTGAGAAACTGAAAATGTAAGTAAGGATTAAAATGATTAAAATGAATAATTGATAATTTGAAACAGGAAGAAAAGGTCCAAAGGGGTAAGGAAGTGGGAAAGGAAGAGGAAAGGTAAGAAAGGAAAGCAAAAATTATGAGAGAAGGAAAAAATGGAAACAAAATCTTTGTAAATAGGGAAGGGTGGAGGGAATGAAGGGAGGACAGGGAATGGGGAAAAAATAAGAACCAAGATGCATCATGAAAAGGTACAAGCACCCAATGACAAATGTAAATGTATTGAATACCTAAAATGTACCAATAAGAGAATTTAAGGGAAAAAAAGGAATTAATGGTAAAAAATGTTCCAAATTTGACAACAGTTACATATCCACCAATCTAATAAACTAAACTTAAAGCACAGGAAGCATGAAAACAACTGTACAAAGTTTAATCATATTTAAACTGCTTAAAACCTGAGATAATGAGAAAACTAAAACCAATCAGAAATGGGCTGATCATGGTAGCACACACCTATAATCCTAGCATTTGGGAGGCTGAGACTGGAGGATCAGTGCATGTTTGAGGCTAGCCTAGGCTACAAGCCCAGTCTGAACTACATAGCAAGACCTTGTCTCAAAAACAAAAAAAAAGTAGTCAGAGGAAAAAAAAGACATGTTAGATACAGAGAAGCAAAACATGATGGAAACAAGAAAATAGTGATTTGTCCCTTTAAAAATACTGACAAGATCCTTTACAATATAGAATTATTTTCCCACTTAAAATAAATTTTAAAAGCAAAGGAAAAATAAGAACCCTTCAGACATAGATAAGCTGAAATGCTGTATCACGAGCAAACATTCACTACAAGAAGTTTTAATGGAAGTAATTGAAACAGAAGGAAAGCAATAGCTGATGGCAACATGTATCTAGACAAAGGAATATACAGAACAGAAACTGGTAGCTAAATGGAAAAAATATGACTTTCTAGTGATTAAAATGTTCCAAAATATAATAACAGTTTAAAGCAAAAAGCACATAGTGAAAGCATGGGACCAGAAAGGGAGAAATGAAAGAATGCTGTTGTTTTTTACACTATATCTGCAGAAATTCAGAGGGGCTAGAATAGCAAAATTAACTCTGAAGAATTATAACAAAAGTTAGAGACCTTATACTACTTGATTCCGAGAATTATTATGAAGGTACAGTAAATAAAACAGCAAGGTATTTGATTACAGATAGACAAATAGACCAATGCGGGCATATAGAGCATTCATAAACCCATAGATATATGGAAAACTGAGTTTTGACAAGATTTCAAAGGCAATAGTGTGAAGAAAAGATAGTCTTTTAAACAGTTATCCCTGAAAAGCCAAACATCCAAAGATTAAATGAAAATGGATTATAGACAGAAGCATGAAAGGTAAATATAAAATTTGTAGAAGAAATCATAGGATAAGATCATTGTGACTATAGTTTAGGCAAAGAATTCTTTGAGCTCCCGCCCCGCGGACCGAAATAGCCGGGCGCGCAGGACCAAGGGCGGCGCGGGGGCGCGGCGGTCGCCCTTAAAGGCACGGCGGGCGGCGGGGTGACCAGCATGGAGCGGCGGGATGGCGGCGACCCCAGCCTCGGCGGGGTGCCCGGGGACCGGCAGCGGCCCTGCTGGCACCCATGGAGCTGCGTGAGAAGGCGCCCTAAAAGGCGGCGCGCGCGCACCCGGCCAAGGACCCCAACACCTACAAAGTGCTGTCGCTGGTGCAGACTCACGCTTGCTGACTACCTTCATCTTTCTCAAGCTCCGAAAATGGCATGAAACTTGACTCTCCCTCAAGGTTCCTCCTTGATTCAAATATAAATGCTTCTGTAAGAAGACAGCTTCATCTTAGGATTCAAAGAATCCTAAAAACTTTTAACAACAGCTTATAGCTAAACACACACACACACACACACACACACACACACACACACACACACACACAATGGCACCGTGACCCAAAAAGCAGAAATATCACACCGTAGAGATAAGCAGTAATGTCAAGTAGTGGCATTATTAGACACATTGTAAAATCTTGACTATTTTTGAAGAAAATGTGGAAGAAGTGGGACAGGGATTTAGCTCAAAGGCACAGTACCTGCTTCGAACGTTCAAGGTCCTGAGTTCAATCCCTGGTACCGGGAAAAAAAAAAAAAAGACAACAAGAAAATATGGAAGAAGTCATAGTGAATTAGAAGAACATAACCCTCCCTTCCTTCCTTCCTTCCTTCCTTCCTTCCTTTCCTTCCTTCCTTCCTTCCTTCCTTCCTTCCTTCCTTCCTTCCTTTCCTTTCCTTTCCTTTCCTCTTCCTTCCTTCCTTCCTTCCTTCCTTCCTTCCTTCCTTCCTTCCATTTCTTGAGATAGAGTCTCACTATGTAGTCCAGGCTGGCCTTAACTCACTGTGTACCCCAGCAGGTCTCCAATTTGCGGTGCTTTTCCTGCCTCAGCTTCTCCAGTGCTGGGATTACAGGTGTACACCACCATGCTTGCCTGTTCTTGGTATTATTTCTTGTGTAATTGGAGTTCGGTTTAGGAAGTCCTTAGGTATGCCTGTGTCTTCAAGTATTTTTCTTATTTTACCTTTCAGAAAACTCAGTGTTTCTGCTTTTATATCTGGGCCTTTGCCCCACTTTTATTTAATTTTAACACAGGGTGAGAGACATGGATCTAGATCCATTCTTCTCCACATGGTTAACCAGTTTTCTGAGCACCATTTGGTGAAGAGGCTGGCTTTTCTTTGGCCTTTGTTTTTAGGTCCTTTCAAAAATCAGATGGCTACCTCATCTTTGACAAAGGAGCAAACCACCCTCACTGGAGGAAAGATAGCCTATTTAATAAATGATGTTGGGAAAACTGGATTTCAACCTGCCAGAGATTAAAACTAGACCCATATCTATCATCATGCACTAAACTAAGATCAAAGTGGATTAAAGATCTAAATATTAAAACAGAAACACTGAACTTACTGGAAGATAAGTTAGGTAGAACTCTTGAAGATATTGGCATAGGAAAAGACTTTATGAACAAAACTTCACTAGCACAGGAACTAGCACAAAGAATCAACAACTGGGATCTCATCTCATTAAAAAGCTTCTGCACTATAAGAGAAACCACCAACAGAGCTAAGAGACAACCTACAATGTGGGAAAAAACTTTTAGCAGTTGTAGCTCAGACAAAGGACTACTATCTAGAATATATAAAGAATTGAAACAAATCAGACCCCCCCCAAATTCAAAGACCTAATTCAAAACTGGGCATCTGAAATGAACAGACATTTCTCAGACAAAGAAGTAAAAGCAGCAAATAAACATATGACAAAATGTTCAACCTCACTGGTCATTTGAGAGATGCAGATGAAAACAACACTGAGATTCCACCTCACCCCAGAAAGAATGGCTGCTATCAAGAAATCAACCAATAACAAATGCTGACGGGGCTGTGGGGAAAGAGGAACCCTGCTCCACTGCTGGTGGGAGTGCAGACTGGTGGGACCACTGAGGAAATCAGTACGGCGATTCCTCAAAGAACTAGGACTAGGGGTCCCATTTGACCCAGCTGTTCCCTTGCTGGGTGTCTTCCCCAAAGAATTAAAAGAATCATACCACAGTGATATATGTGTACCCATGTTTATGGTGGCAGAGTTTGTAATAGCTAAAGCTTTGAAACAGCCCAAGTGCCCTTCAACTGGAAAAAAGATTAAGAAGATGTGGGCTTTTTATAAAATGGAGTACTACTCAGCCATAAAGAATGAGAAACTAGAGACATTTGTAGCTAAATGAATGCACACTGAAGTCATACTCGTGAGTGAAATAAGTAGGACACACATGTCCAAAGAGGTCCAAAGAGGTAGGGGAAGTGGGAGGGGAAGGGGAAAGGAAAGAAGGGAAAGGCAAAATTATGAGAAAAGGAAAAAATGGAAACAAAGTCTTTGTAAATAGGGAAAGATGGAGGGGGTGAAGGGAGGGCAGAGGAAGGGGGAAAATCAGAACCAAGATACATCATGTACAGGTACAATCACCCAATGATAAATGTAAACATATTGTATACCTAAAATGTACCAATAAAAGAATGTAAGCCAAAAAAAAAAAAGAATTCTTTGATACAACAGAAACTTCCACAATTCAAAAGACACTTTTAAAATAATGAGAAGACAAGTCTGATAAAGGACCTGTTCAGAAAATATAAAAACACTCAAAATTTACAATGGCAAACAATGCAATTGAAAAATGGGCAAAAGCTTTTAATATAGACACTTCACCAAAGAGGACATATGGATGGTACAAAACCTATGAAGGGATACTGAGCGAAATAAGTCATTAGGAAAATCCAAATTAAGACTACAATGAGATACTACTTCACCCCACTACCAGGGTCATAATGTCTTTTCAAATATACAATATCAAGTATTGTTGAAGATGTAGAGAAGCTGGAACTCTCATACACTTCTTCTGGGAATAAGAATTGGGACAAACACTTTGGAAAAAATTTTTAAAGTATTTTAAAAAGTTACACATACACTTATATGAAACAGACATTTCACACCTTGGAATCTAAACAATAGAAATGAAAACATATTTCCATATAAAGGGTTATAGGCAAATGTTCACAGTAACCTTTTTTTCACAAGGGCCAAAAAGGCTGAAACAATCAAAATGTTCATCAACTGCAAGTGAACAACCAAAATGTGGTATATACAAACAATGAGAAATTTTTGTCAATAAAAGGGAATAAAATACATATGCTCCAATGAGAATGAATTTCAAAAACAGAGTGCTATGTGAATAAAAGCAGATTCAAAAGGCACATTTGTATAATCACATTTATATGTGATGTCCAGGTAAGGCAAACCTATAGAGACAGATGGACTATTACTGATTGTTTTGATCTGTGAATTAGAACAGATTATTTGCTGAAACTGGGCCTGAGAGATAACTTAGGGCAACTGAAATATTCTAAAATAGCATTGTTATGATAGATGCACAGCTATGTAAATGTATTAAAATCATTAAATTATGTTTTTAAATGGCTGCTTTCTATTGTACATAAATTTGGACTCAATAAATATCTTGCAATGGCTGCTTACTACAGTCAGAATTAAATGTAAACCCATAGTTCCCTCTGATCCCAAATTCTAAGCTTTTTCTAGTTCTCTTCTGATATTTTCCCAACAAAATAATGACTGGACAAAAGGCTTGAGTAGAAGGAAAGGATTTTTAATGAGTTGATTGATTGAGGTGCCCAGGAGGAACGGAAAAGGGATTAACAATAAAAAGAAATATGGACTTCTTACCCTCAAGGTTGATTCTCTTTACTAAGCTCTTCAGGATTCATATCTAATACCGATACTTTAACAATTAGCCTATAGTCTGGGCTAAGATTAAATCTAAGCAAACAGTGTGACTTTCTGAAATCTAGAGAGAGGGCATCATCCCAGCCATCTGCATAGATGCACTCACACATTAGGTTCCTTCACTTTACAAATTCCAACAATCAAGAAGACAACCAAATTATTGAACCAGTTCCATTAAGCCAGCAGTATTGCTGGCTCCTGTATTGCCATGAATAAAACCTCTTCTTTCAAATAAAATAACTTATTCAATATAGAAAATAGAACAAATCATAACTATTATGGTTGAAGTGGCAGTGGTTCCCAAAATCTTTATATTCTCTTCAAGTCCAACCCCCAACTGAGTCACTAGAGCGACCCATGATAAATTTTTCTGGAGCCCACCGGGTTGCTCAGAACATTATTTCAAAGGCACTAATAAAATCCATCCTCTTTTTTTTTTTTTCAGAGAAAACAAGTGAAGATCCACAATGGGAAAGGAACTATAACAGCATATAGCCACAACCCTCTGGGTCCTCTAAATGTATGTACTTAGTCACAGCAATTTCAAATGAAGATAATTATACGTGCAAGAGCCTTGTAGAAACTGGCAATTTACCATCTCTCTTTTGGCTATAAGTGGCCCTGCACAATTATATTTGGAATGCTAAAAAGTTGAATGAAAATGAATCATAAATCCATCAGTAGCCTCAGAGAAAGTCAGTAAAGTTTGGTTTGGGGAGCATTTCATTCATTCAGTTAGCATTTATTAAGAGTCTATATATAAGTGTCAGGAGCTGGGAAGGAATCAAATGTTAAGAAAGGTGTCACTTGATAACAGCTTTATTTAATAATAACAGCTATTATATTTGTGGAGCCTGTGCTGGGCATTTTATATGCTATGAAAATCCCCATTATAACCATACAAGCAGGTATGTTCAGCTTTATTTTCACAAAGGAAACATTTGAAGTTGAGATAAGTAAAGTGACATGCCTAAGATCACAAATTCAGGAAGTGAAAAATCTGGTGTTGTGATCCTGATCACCTTTCTATCTCACAAAGGAACTTTCATCATATGATGAATTTAAACCCATGAAAAACAAGCCAATAGGGTAAGTTTTTGTTCTGGCTTAGTCATCAATTTTCAGGATGAACTAAGGCATATCATGGAATTGCTTAAACCTTAGAAATTCTACCTGGGTAGTAGTGTAGCCTTGCAAAATAAATGTTGAATGAGTCCATGGTATAATGTCTTTGAAATGTTTGCCATTACAAGTGAGGAAAGTATCCAAGTCATTATTTGATTTTTTTGTGTAGTATCTCATAGTGAGATCATCTCAAAAGATCAAAGTACAGCTGGTATGGCCACTCAATCCCAGGAAAATCACAAGATATTTTCTGATGGTTTCTAAAAATCACTGGGGACTCAGTCTTCCTTAAAACTTTTGAAACAGCATTGCTGAGATTCCTATGCCACAAGCTGTTTGGACAAAGTCATTATCTAAGAATTCATCTAACTACTTTCTTTCCAAATGACTCCTTGGTGGCTATTATCAAAGAAAAAAGGAGAGGTGCTAATAGCATAGATCATCTATCTGGAAGAAAATCAACAGGCTCATCAGTCATCCAGCTTCAGAGATGACTCAGCTCCAATGATTACTCAAAAGGCAGGGTAGAGCAAGGGGTTATGGTGCACACCTGTATTCCCAGCTACTCCACAGGCTGAAGTAGGAAGATTGCAAGTCAAAGTCCAGCCCTGGCTACATAATGTGATAATAGCTCAAAAGAAAGGGCCTTGATGTAGCTCAATGCTCCCTGGGTTCAATTCTCAGTTTTATTTTTTAAAAAAAAAGAGAGAGAGAGAGACCTGAAAGACTTGAGGATGGATAAACACATGGAAAGACACTGGCTAGTGGAAATATATGAACCTGAATTTTGAAGAGGCATAATTTTTCAGGCCTTACTTAAGAATGCAGTGATTCTGCAAAGTGTGGTCCCTGGACCATCAGCAACAGGATTGCCTAGGAACTTGTTAGAAATGTAAATCTTCAGTCTGTATCCCAGGTCTACAGAATCAGAGACTTTGGGGATAGGGCTCAACAATCTATAATTCAGTAGTTCTGCAGGTGCAACCTGATGCATGGTCAAGTTTGGTCACACTACTAGTTATTTGGATGCGTGGGTCACAGAGAGAGAAAAATAAAGAATGACTTCCAGATTTTAGGATGGTGGAACATTTACATGGATAGGAAAGACAGAGAAAGGAGGTGGTCTGCAAGAGGGCCTGGAGCTGAGAATTCTGTTTGAGGTATATTTGAGATACCACTGGTATATGCAGGGAGGGTGGTTAAGTGGATAGTTGGATATGTGAATCTGGAACTCAGGAAGAGATCAGATCTACTGACTTCGTTGGATGACTCTTCAAGTCAGGTCCAATTTCTCCTAAGTAAAAGGCCTCCACAGAATAGCCCAACCCTGTATACGACACAAAACAGGTGCTCTATAAATGTCACTGAATGAATAAAAAGGAGCCACCTTTTCCTACTTCCTCCAGTCTGGTGAGAACATTAAGTACCAAATGTTCTTCCATTTAATAATTATTCGTTCATCTGAAAAAAACAGATACTTTCAGAAAAGCAGGTTTCATACAACAGTTCACTTTGAATACTTTGTTATAGCTCAATACCAAATGCCAAGTCATTTCCATTTTTTCTCCTGTGGTCAACACCATTTGGCTTAACTTGCCCATCTCTAAGTCCCAGAGGTTCCAGCTGTCCTATGACTTGCTCTCGAATGAGCACTGAGAATGAGTCAGTTCTCAAGCCCAATGACACAGGAGCTGGCTGAGAGTGCCAGAGTTCTAGCTGAAGGACTAAAGGAAAAAGGAAAGGAACAAAATGAGGGGGAAAGCAGAATGGGGCAAGGGAAAAAAGAGGAAAGGAAGAGGACATATGTCAATTTAAAACTGCATCATAAGGCAGGTTAACTTGAGTGCTATAATAAATCTGCCTATAGAGCCCAAAGAGACTGATTTATTTGGACTGGGAAATTTGAGAAAGTTTTCACACGAGATGGAATTTCATCTGGGTGTTCCTTGAAAACTGAGTAGGATTTACAGGCTCAGAATGAGGAGGGGCAATCTAGAATAACAAATCTATGCTCTCAAAGGCTGGAGGAATGGAAGTACAACAAATAGTGAAGAATTTCTGTATGGCTAAAGTATACAGTGAAGAAAAGAAGGAGTAGTAGTTAAGATAGGAATGGTGAATCTAGACATAATTTGTAGGGCAGAGTCAAGAATACCATGGTAATAATGATAGGCAAACATGTGTCCAACTGATATATAGTAACAAATGATCTAAGTTCTATGAATTTCAGATCAAGATCTCATATACAGGAGATCAAAAAATGGTAGAGCAGTAAGTGCCAGCAACTCAGCTTCCCCAGGACAAAGTATCCAGAGTTTGCAAAACAGTAGCTTGGAAAGGAATCAAAATGAGAGGAGGTTACACAGGAACCAGGAGGGAACTGACAAAGGAGAATAAAAAAGTATTAAGTGATACAAAAAAAATAGATCACATCATGGAGGAGAAAGCAAAATCCCTGCAGATGTGGTGTCACCAACAATGGCTGGCCAGCTGCCAGTCAGGAGACAAAGTGAAATAAAACTTTTGGTTCATGGAGAGCGAGGGAACCACACTGGGGTCAAGAGAATCAGTGGGAGTTGGAACCAGCAAGGAAAATAAGAGTCACTGCCTCCAGAATGGCCTTCCACAGTCAACAGTTGGTGAGTGACCTCGGTACAGTGCCCACCATTGGCAGGGACACCACTGTAGCGAAGAGCTGAGTGTTTAAACCTGGGTCCCACAGCAGCACCTTGCCTCTAAGCCACACTCTATACTGTCAAGCTCCTACAGTGGATTAGGGTAGGACAGCTATGGGAGACAGCTAGTGGAGAACACACTGGAGGGAGTCCTGCTGAGGAGCTGGACCTGGTGAGTGTGGACCCAACTCCTGCACTCAGAGGCCATTTTTAGCCTGATTTGGATGGAACCTCATATTGGCACCCTGTTCTCACTGTAAGCTAATGTCTGCAGACTATACACTTCTGGGAGTGGAGTGCCACGTTAGAATGCTAGCATAAACAAAGATACATCCTGGCTTGAACTCTACTCCTTAAACTTAGGCTGAGGAAAATAGCAATGTATACAAAGAAAATAGAAAACTTTCTTTTATTATTTTTATTTTATTGCATTATTCTTTATTTTTAAATTTTTTGCTGTTTTCCTCCTTTTGTTCACCCCCATTTTAATTCCATTGTTTCCCTTTTTTTTTCTTTTCTGAGCATGTCTATTTGTGTATGTGCTTCTTTTCCTCTTGTCTTTTTCTTCCAATATAGTTTATAGAGGGTAAGGGAATTCTCCTTTGTCCTTTTATATCCCTCATATTTTTATCCATGTCTTTTCACCTGACTTCTTTCTCCTGTTTCTTATTCTTCCTCAACTTTTCTTTCTTCTCTCCCTTTTCATTTTTTCCCTTTAATTTCTTCTCTAATGTTTATACAAGTCATAGAATATTTTTCATCTCCATTTCTCACTATCTATTTTGTAGCCAATTTTCCCTGTTATCCCCATCTAAATATAGAGCCTACCATTTTCATCGTTAGGATCCTTTGGCCTCCTCCATCTCCCACTACCCCATATCACACAACAGAAGACTTTTTTTAAAAAAGATTTTTTTCTTTTCTTCTCTTTCCTCCCTCTAGTATTACCCAGTCCCCAACCCCTAAAATTTAGATAACTAATTCTATAAAATTACTCTTTAATGCTATTTTTCATCATTAGAAGAGACATAGCCATTGCATTTAGTGCATATTAACTCTGGGTCAGTACTTGGTCTGTTATGATGCTTATACTATAAACATGAATTTCTTCTCTAGGCTAAACAGAGACTCAAAACATGGTCTCGTGGTATGTTATTCCACAAGTAGGCCTGATAGACACCGCTGCAATAGATTAGCTTGTTACTACTGATTTGACTGCATAGGAATAATCCTGAGTCAGTGGATAATTTCATGCCAGTAAATCTATCTTCCTATTCCACCATTATACTCAGGGACACAGATAGCAAAAGTTCCCAATCCAAGATCTCAGACTAAAACAGACTTTGCAAAAATTTCTACAACTTGGAGGAAAGAAGTCCTTAGTCTGAGTTAGCTTCAGTATTGCAGCAGAAGGATCAGAGGTGTTATCTGGGTGTGAGCACTCATACTCTCTCACAACCAAGCTATTTGGAAAACACATTGTGTCTCATTAGAATATTTAATCTGTGCTTCTATCAGACATTTCATAGGTTTAAGTTTTTGTATGTTTCTTGATTTATTAATAATGTGGGGTTATCTTATGTCCTTTTATGACTTCATGCATTTATTAGGTTGTTACACTTATATATTTGTCCATTGGCTTTGATTCCATAAGTGTCTAGGTTCTGCCCCTCACCTCAGCTCTATACGTAGTTTCTTCTCTTCAAACACCCCAAGACAATACTATTAACACGTCTCTTTATTCTTTTTCCAAACACATAAACTCCTCTTCACAAATTTTCCACACTTAGCTCCCTCACAGTCACATTTATCTTTTCTAGTATTAACCCTAGGTCCTCCCCATCCTAAGCCTTTGGCTCTTCCATACCTTACCTAGCTTATTGTCCTCCCTATCAGCAGGTACTGATAAGTACATAGCTTTGCTCAATAACAAAGTTGATCTCCTTTCTCCGATATCTCACTCTTGCTTCCACAAATATTCTCTGAAAACTCTCAATACTAACCCTTCAACTCAACTAAAAGTACTTCAATAGAATCAGACCTCACATCAACATTTTTTTCTCATCTACCACTATTCCTCCCTTGAAAATTCCCCCTTGCTGTCTAACACTTCTCATCCAACCACTTCCCATTCTCCTCACCCCATGTCACTTACCTCCAGGCAGATCAATGACACATTATAAACTGTCACAGTGTGCACAGAAGAGAGACAAAAGGGGCAAGTGTAACTGCAAGGACTATTATATAGAAGTATTGCAAGAGTGAATCTGAAGATGCTGATATAATAAGAAGCAATTCTTTTGGCAAAACATAAGCATAGAGTCCAAATCAATTAAAGTAAGTAACAGAAGGAGTAAATACTAGCATTGGACATACAAAGCTAAAAATTATTCACAGGGAAGCAACACCCTACTAAAGTTTTCCAAATATGCCACAAACTCTCCTCACTTCTCTAGTCCTAAACCTGAAGTACCCCCCAAAAAGGAGGGGAAAAGAGAAATATATATATATATATATATGATATGCATACAAAACAAAACACAGATAGACATAGGAGCATGGAGAAGCAATGAAATAGAAGGTCCCTGAATTCTCCCAAACATCCCAAGGCAGAGCAAGGGGTCACAATGTGAGAATAAAATAAATACCAGGTAGCAAATATCTATGAAAAATTCATAGAAAAGATGAATAAAATAGATGAGTTCAAAGATAAAATGAATCAAAAGTTCACAGCAATCTCATTCAATGTGCCCAAGGTGAATTTCAGGAAAATAGGTTAAAAAAAAACTGGAT
The DNA here is from genome assembly GCF_000247695.1 of Heterocephalus glaber. Next base: position 2,376,461 of record NW_004624898.1, on the reverse strand, counting down.
GAGCTAACCAAAATAGTTTAAAATTTGAATGACAGATTCAACAAGGATATGGAATCCTTGTAAAGATGTCATACAGAAATACATGAAATTTAAAAAAAAGTGTAGAATTCATAAATTGTGGAAATGACCAATGTGAAGACAGGTTGTCTGATATTGAAGACAAAAAAGTGAATTAAAATAAAAAAATCAAACTAAGCTAAAAAGAGAAAATAAGAGAATAAGAGAAATTTATCCAGCAGCTACCAGATGAAAATAAGACCAATCTATGGCTAGATGGAGTTAGAGAAAAATTTAGAAGAGAGCACAGATGGATTTAATAACATGTTTACAGAAACCATAGATAAAAATTTTCCAAATATGAGTCTAAAATATAGTTAAGCTATGCTTACTTATAGAACACCAAAAAAGTCATGAAAAAAGAAGCTCACCAAGGCATATTTCTATTAAACTAACAGATGTCCACAATAAAAACAGAAGTTTAAAAGCAGTCACAGAAACCCCCCCCCCCAAAAAAAATCACATATAAAGGTAAACCAGTTACGAATCACAGTAGACTTCTTAACACAAACCCTAAAGGCCAGATCTTTGAGTGAAGTATTCCAAACCCCTAAGAGCAAATAACTTCCAACCTAGATTAACTTAACCAGCAAAGATACCCTTCAAAATAGATGGAGAAATAAAGTATTTCCTTTAAAAAGACCAGCTCAAAAGATAAATGAATACAAACAGTCAATGAATATATAAAATAAAGTTCAACATCTCTGGTCATTAGAAAAATACAAATTAAAAGAATGTTAAGATTTCATCTTACTCCAGGAAGAATGGCAATCATTAAGAAATCAATCAATAACAGATGCTGGTGTGGCTGTTGTGAAAAAAGAATCCTCCTTCATCGTTGGTGGGAATGCAAACTAGTATAACCACTATGGAAATCAGTGTAGAGATTTCTCAGTGAACTGAAATTAGAAATTCCATGTGACCCAGATGTCTCCCTGCTAAGTATCATCCCTGAAGAGCTTAAGTCATCATACTACAGCAATATATGCATACTAATGATTATAGCTACACAAATTTGTAATAGCTAAATCCTGGAAGCAGCCTGTATACATATCAACAGACATTTGGATAAAGAAAATGTGGTATCTGTATAATGAAACACTACTCAGCTGTAAAGAATGACAAATTTGACCCATTTGTAGGAAAATGGATACACCTGGAAAATATAATGTTGAATAAAATAAACCAGATACACAAGCTTAAATACTGTACGGTATTTTTCATTTGAGTGAGGCACAGTACAAAGAGAATAATAAAGGATGGATAGAAGGGGACAAGGGGTGGATCTCTTGCAATAGGGAAGTTATTTATCCAAGGAAACAATGGCAAGGGGTGAGAAGGAGGGAAAGGGAAAATAAATAGAATAAATATATGCCATTTCCAGTAACCAAATAGCCTCAATTAATGTAAACATTATATGCCATATCATGAGCTAAGTCTATTATCAATAAAAATGGAAAATGGGATAGAGGAACTGGAGGAACAGGGAGGGAGGAGGAGGAAAGGGTTTTTTAAAAAAAGAAACAAGCTGTGTGTATATATATATATATATATATATATATATATATCCACTCCCCAAGACAATTGTAAAGTGCATGAACTGCAAACATGTACTAATCATGTACTGAGTTATGACAACTTCTTATATTTGTTGATAATTTTCTTGGTACAGTGACTATATTCACTTTCTTGGTTTCATTATTGCTCTCCTCCCTTTTCCCTCTTTTCTATCTCCTGTCTTTTTTCCATTATTTTCTTTGTTCTTCCACATACCAACATGCTCCTTCACCACCACTTTAAAGCCCACAGAATACAATGAGGAAATACAGTGGTATTTGGAAGCTGAGGTCTGAAGGACAATGTTGAAGTGTGGTTGGGGTTAGGCTGGACATATGTTCAAAGTCAGGAGGAGAGAATGGGCTATGATAAGAGAATCCAAACCTGGGTCTTTTCCCACTGCAAATCCTACCAGTGATGTTTGCGAGTGCTAGATATGAAAGTGTATGTTTCTAGGCCTCACTCCAGGTGTATGTAGGCTTTTAGTTTGGCTTCATGAGGTGATAATGCCATCATCATTGCTACTTCAGCCCCAAGAACATTAAATTTGTAAGAGAAAGAGCTGCTCTGCTCTTTAATATAATTTTAAGATCTTTATGATAATGACAATTATAATTTAGAGTAGTTGAAGAACTGTGAATAATGGTCAACCAGATCATCAGCATTTCTAAGGGCATTTAGTGATATTGAAATACATGTACCATGTGAACAGGAGAATGTATTAATTTTTTCCTAGCTTTGTCATCATGGATAAGTTGCCTAACCTGTCTGAATCTGTGTCCTTATCTGAAAAATGTGTATAGTAATTCCAACTATAGATTACCATTGGGATGATTAAAGATTAGGAAAGCCAAGAGGCTATAAATTAGTAGGTGCTCAACAAATATTGATTTCTTTCTCCACTTACTGTTGACCTCTTCCTTTGTTCTCTTATCTCTACCTCTGCTGTTTTTGTCTGTCTTCATACAAATACCAATGTAATACTTTCTCCACTTTACATTCTTAAATCAGGTGATTTATCCCTTGTACATTTCAGTTCAGTTGTCAAAAAAGCAGCTTAAGTCACTTTTCACACACATTCATTTTGAATTTTTATGTTTTCTTGGTTGACTTTTTTTCATTTTGTAATGTCCCTCCCTGTCCCTGGTTTAACTAAGTTTGATTAATTTGATAAGACTAATAGGATAACCACTCCTGTTTTCTTTTGATTAATGCTGCATTATAAATTTCCCTATCCTTTTACTCTCAATGTACCTTTATAATTATTTTTGATGTGAGTTTTTTTAAGAAACACTCAATTGGATTGTTTTTTAATCCACTCTGCTAATTTCTTTTAATTGTTGTACTCACATTGTTTACATTTTACCTAATTATTGATATATTAAAACTAAATCTGCATTTTTTGTACTCTATTCATTTTCTTTACTTTCAGTTTCTCTGTTTTCTATGCACTATCTTCCTTGGGTGAACTGAACTTTTTTTAAATGCCATTTTGGTACATATTTAATGTTTTTGAGTTCATCTCTGCATAGTTTTTAGTGTTTGCTTTCAGTACTATATTATATATGCAGAATGTATCACTATCCTCTGATATCATTTTATCAGCTTTAGTGAAGTATAGAAACCTTTCCTTCTTACATTCCTTTACACTCCACTATTTGAAAAATGTCATATGTCCTCTCTATATATTGAGATTACATTAGATCTTATACAATTTTTTCACTCATCCAACATAATTAATAAACCTTAAAAGGGAAAATCTACCATATTTACAGATGTTTGTGCTTACTGTGATCATTCTTTCCTGATGTTCCAAGGTTCCTTCTTTTGTCTTTTCTAAGAACTTATTTCATCATTCTTTCAGAGTGGATCCACTGATAAATTCTCTTAGTTTTCCTTCACCTGAGATGATCTTGATTATCCCTTCAATCTTGAAGGATATTATTCCTGAACATGGAATTTTGGATTGACAGTTCCTTTCTTTCAAAACCTGAAAAATGTCTTACTTCCTGCTAGGGTTTTGTCATTTTCTGAGGAAAAATCTGTCATTCTAATTTTTCCCTTTTGTTGGTATTGGTTAGGTCTTGTTTCTGTTTGGTTGCCTTCCCTTCAAGATTCTTTTTCTCTTTCATTCTCCTCAGAATGTTGACTTCTTTTCATTGATTTTGGTGGTGTTTTCTCCCCTTCATGAATCTGTAAAGTGTCTTTCACTGAATTTGTGGAGTTTTAGTCATTATTTCTTCAAGTTCTTTTGCATTCCTCTCCTTCTTATCCTGTCAATCTGTTGGCATGAATGTTAAAGGTTTTGTAATAGAGTCAAAGTAAACCACTGATTTTCATTCCTGTCTTCATCACCTTGCTATTGAGCCAATCTTTTGAGTTTTTAGGAAGGTAGTGTTGTACTTTTCAGTTATAAAAATTTCATGGCTTCTTTTTTATTTTGTTGTTGCTGTTGTTGAGACTTTCTACTTACTTGCTGTGAGTTTTTCTTTTGTCATTTGTTTCAAGCATATTTTAATTGCTCATGGAAGCATTTTTATTATGAGTATTTTATTTTATTTATTTATTTTGGTACCAAGGATCAAACTCAGGACCTTGCGCTTGCGAGGCAGGCAACAGCACCACTGAGCTAAATCTCTGGACCTATTATGAGTATTTTAAAGCCCTTGTCAGATAATTCTAATATCTGTGCCATCTCAGGATTAGCATCTATGTATTTTCTCTTTTCATTAAAGTTGATATCTTGGTATGGTAATTGTTTATTTTTTCATTAAAAGTTGGAGACTAGATCTTACTTAAATCTTTTGTTTTAGCAGACCTCCTCTGATGCTCTCCTAGATGAAAGTGGGGCAGAAGTCCCATTTCTCTATGGGGTCTCTCTTGACATTCAAGTTGGGATGTCTTTATTACTGCTGGTTAGGGATGGGTATTCACCCTACTTTCTAAACCTTTACTGATGCCATCCAAACTAATTAGGGAAGAAACTTCTGATTACCACTGGTGAAGGCGGAAGTTTGGTTCCCCAGGTGTTTTCCAATGGGAGAGGTATATTTTCAATGGGTTTGAAATTCCTTGCTCCCGCATGTTTTGTTTTTATTTTCTTCTGGGAATAAGATAGGCTTCCTTTAAAGACCAATAGGAGTAGAAGACTTACAGGCCTAAGCTTCATATTATTTGCATTTCTATGACATTCTCTTGCAGCAAAATGTCTCACTCCCTATCTCTAAATGTTTTTGTAGGAAAAAAACTGCATCATGATCTACCCTCCCTCCCATATGCATGTACACATATATATTCCCAGCTTTTCTATGGGAGGCAGTGGGAAGTACAGGGCCTCTATAAGCAGACTGACCAGGTTCCTGTCAAAACGTGGCATGTTCAAATTGTGTGGCTCTGGAAAACTTATTCAAATACTGTGAGCCTCCACTGTCCCAAACTGTAAAGGAGGGATAGGAAAGTCACAGGACTACTGCAGAAACAAGTGTGAGTAGATCACCAGAGGGTCAATTAATTCTCTTCCTTTTCCTCTTCTGTAGAAGGAAAACAAACCTTCAAAGGAAGAAATGCAAGTGCTTCCCCACCACACCATGTACACTCAGGCACTCCAGGAGTTAAATCTGTCAAATGTGTCATGGTTAAATCTTATGGCCTTAGTTACTAAACAGACACATTTGATATCTTCCACCTCTTTTTCCCCAGGTTTCTGAAGAACATTGCACAGAAACAGGAAGACAGCCCAATGCAGGTCATCCTAAGAAAGAGAGTGGGAGCAAGGGCCCAGGTGGAGAAGAAGAGGTGAAGGAAAGCCTGCTTACCTACCTACCTAATCAGCCCCGTCAGGCGCCACTGTACTCTGAGCAAAGACAACATCTATGCAAAGCTGCTCTGAGGGCAGTGTGGCAGACTGGCAGCTCCCACTCTGCCAGCCTGTCCTTCATCTTCAGCTCTTCAGAGCTGCTGTCTCGAACCCACCATCAACGCAGCTACTAGTGTCCTCAGTCTCCATAGCTTCCATCCCCCGTCCACCCCACGCCACCCCTAAGCGCGACCGGATAAAAATGGCAAGTGGGTAAAAAGAAAATGAGCCCCGTACATCCTTGCAGCCGGTGTTCACTGGGATTCTTCTGCAGGCCCCGCCCTGCAGCTACTGGCAGCCGCCACCACCCCGGACCCAGTAGATAGGCTCTGAAAAGGCTTTCCTGAGCTTTGGGTTCGGAGGTTGAACTGGAGACGGGCACACACACACGCACACACACACGTATGGGGTCTTCGACTCCTAAAGAGCAAGATGCGAGGACACCTTGGAATTAACAGGTACTTTTAAAAAATGCATCTGTGAATCCTGACCCTGACTCCCAGTTTATTGGGACCAGTCCCTGTGCCTGCTCTTTCTCGGCGAAATCTAGCAAAACCGCTTTCGCTGTAGCTCTCTTCTGCCTTCCCTCTTCCTTCCTCCTTTCAGTTTTGACTCTCCCCAGCTTTCCCCAATCCTAAACTAACCCATGAGTCTGTGGTAATGCAGCCCCTTTCCTACTCCCCTACGCAAGTAGCTCAACAATAGATAGGTAACAGCCTTCTTTCTCCCTCTGCGAGGGATTTTGGGAGACTCAAGGAGGGCTGGAGTGTGCTACCACCTGCCACTTACCTGATCTCTTTAATGCTTTCCAATTTGCACATGATTTCTTGCTCATCTGCCATGTTTTTCACCCTCAATTTCTTGTCTGGAGCAATGTACAAATACGCTAGCCAAAGGATACAATAGATACAATGTAGCCACCTCCCAGCTTGGGGCTCTGAGTCTGTGCGGTAGAGACTTAGAGAAGGCCTGGGAGATGTAGTCCGCACCTCCAGGGCTAGCCTGGCAGCCTGGGGGTCTATAGGACTACAACTCCCAGAAGGCTAAGCGAGACATGCCCGTTTCTCTTCCTGCAGCGTACTTTAAATCAATTTATCAAAGGTTGAGAGGAATGCAAGAGTATGTGGATATACTCGGACCTATATGCGGAAAAATGGGGGAATTTTTTTTCCCCGAAGGCAACTGGAAGATGAGAGACATATCCGCTCACTCTCCTCTGGGAGGCCCTCATGCCTACCTACCGCCCCAAAGTTACCAGAAATCGCTAGTTATTCAAAGCCTTGAGTCTGAAGAGAAACGATGCTGGGGCATTAGATTCTGAGCTGTCTAGTGTTCTAGCTGCTGCCTGAGGACTAATAGCTTTTTAGAATGAAAGTGGGAAAGAGGAGGAAGAAAGAAGGAAACTGCTACAAAAACTGGGGAAATTAAGAGTTGAAGGAGGGAAAGACTACTGGCCATCCATTCAACAGTTACTGATATGCATTACTAAAACAAAATATTTTTTTAAAGATATCGAGCTTATATTTTTCTAGTCAACGAAAGAACTACTGAGGGAGACACTGGGAGAGACAAAATAAAAGCAAGTCCTTGCCTTTGAGAAACAGGAAAGTAACCCATTAATTACAGTGCAGTGAAATATCGTAATATAGGAATAGATAACGTATAATGTGGGCTGAGAATATGTAAATAGGCCTCAAAAGGTAGCTAAGAATTTTCCAGATCACAGAGGAGAATCGGCTTTCCAGGAGAGAATACAACATATATGGAAAGGAAAAAGCAAGTGGGTCAGGGTGTCTGGGGCTTTTAAGCTCTTACATAGTATGTGGAGGTGAGAAAAGGAAGTGGAAAAAAGATAAGTTGGAGATATACTATGAAGTACTTCAATGTCAGACTAAAGAATTTGGACTTAATCCTATGTTCACACACATCCAATAAGAATTAAGTGTCTGGAGTGAGTCTAGATTTTATCTGTAAACTTTATAATAGTAAAAAAATTAGGGATACAAGTTTAGAAGGAGAAACAAAATCACTTTATTGAAAAGAGAAGAGAAATGAAGAAACAGACAGCTACCTTGTCAGCATAAAGTACAGAGCCCAGAGCTGGTGCAGAGGGTCTTTGTTCTTAGCCCCTTGTATTACATGGCAAGAAAGGGACTCTCCCCTTTGGGAGTTGTAATAACTTGATTGGCTGTTTTAGGCCCCAGGATCCCTGAATTGGCCACTGATTCTCTCTATTGGGTAAGCTCCTTTTGTTTTGTCAGGTAATATCTCAGATTTATAGCAAAGCCTTATATTCAAGGCTGAGTTAGCAATTAGTAAAGGGATACATGTATATTTTAGTCTATTAACATGGTGAGAGTATAATACTATATATATGTGTGTGTCTGTGTCTAGGTGTAAGCATATATTTTATATACTAAGTGAATTTTCTAAAATATAACCGCCTCCCCACTTAGTCTCCTTTGTACTTAACTGGAGGTGGAGAGAAGCAAATTGTGGCACCAAAGCAAGCCAGGGTTCTTGCCAGTTCTCCCTGCTTGTCTTAATTGCTCTCTCTAGCAGGAGTTTACCTCTTTCCAGCCAGGATGTGCCAGAAACCTCATTAAGGCCCTTACCTTTCCCTGCCTGTTTCTAAAATTTCCCTACATTTTTCTACATCCTAAGTAATATAGAATTATATTTTAAAAATTGGGGGTGCTGAGTACTTAACCAAGGCCTCATATATGTTAAACACGCATGCTACCTACCACCAAGCTACACTCCCACCCCATAAAATAAAATAATTTTAAAAGTATGGGAGTGATAAAAAATAAAAAATATCTTAGGGAGGCAATACTGAAATGCAAAGTGGAGAATGACTACAGGAGATGAGAGCAGGTTAGTTACTCCAAAAGCATAAATAGGCCCAGAGAGCTAGGCTTTGCACAAAGGAGTTTGACTCACTCCAAAGTAAATATGAGTCAGAGTTCTATCTGATGGCGCTTCAATTTTTGTGAAACTCAGTTTCCTCATATGTAAAAAATGGAACTAGTAAGCTCCATCCCAAAAGTTTGATGTGAAGACTTAATGAGATCATCCCCTTGATAGTGCTAAATGTAGGAGTTGGCATTTTATAGTAGGAGCTCAAGAAAAGTGTGTGGAGCATGAATCACAGGTCATTCTAGGTGTTCACACAATTTAAATGTCCTCTAAAGAAGGAATTGAATCCTTTCTTTTCTTTGGATCCAAGGCATAATACTTTCAGACCCAGGAAATTATCTATCCTAACATTTTTTTTTCTGGAAGTATTGAGGGTCCCAACCTTACAATAACACTAAGTGTCATTTAAACAGTATTGTGTTGGTTGGTCACCATAGCTGTGGATCCAGAGCCAAGAACTAGCCCCAACCACATACTATAAGAGATGAGTGAGAGAAAGAAGCCCAAGCAAGTGTCTGACATGTATATGTATTATGCTGAGAGGTATGTGTATAGTTCATCCTTTCTTTCTCACAAGCACCATGTAGGGGAGCAAGGAGATTCATCCTCTTACAAAGAAGAAAATCAACTCAGAAAAAAATGGCTTTGTCAGGGCTACACAGTAAGTTACAAAGCAAAAGCCTGGGCTGAGTTTGGGCTAAGTTACCTGCAGATTAATGAACAGAATGGGTATAAAGAAAATATGGAGACCAAAAGCAAAATGGGATCCTTGGTGAACACAAAATGCTATGCAAAGTGTGTTAATACTGCTGTAGGGGGAAGTGGAAAGTGTATTTGAAGATGTGTGAGAAATAGTTTAAGAATGGTCTTTGAGGTTTTAAAACTAATGTTTCTCTCTTTTTCCACAAAAAAGTTCCTCTAAGAATCCTTATCTCACACTATATCAACATGTTTTGAAAGTTCTACATGTGCTTAGGTAACTGTTTAAATTAAATGTGTTATAGACTTACAACAATCTGATTTTCAAAGTAATTTGACAAATGTCTTTCAAGCCTCACCATAATCCCTTTTCACATATGAGGAAATTGAGACAAAGGGAATGAAAAGATTTGTCCAAGGTCACCAGCTTGGCTGACATACACCAGGACTTCTGACTCAGGGTCTGTACTGTTCCTATAGTACCATAGGCTTTTATCAAACCACTTCCATTACCATAGATTAAGAATGCCTCTACTACTTCAGCCCGGCAATGCACTCCAATATTCCCAATCCACAGACATTAAAGGGAGATAGGAGTTAATTTAGGAGACTGGAACTTGGGAACAACTAGAGCATAGATGAAGTTTTGTACTATTGTAACAATTAAGATGTTCAGTTAGAGAAAGGTTAATAAGACTCAGCTTCCATGAGTGTCTTGGATCCTTCACCTCTTTAGCAACAAGTGGCTTGCCTGTTCCTTGCTGAGTTGTAAGAAACTAGGCTAGAAATGAGAGGGAAGAAACTGTTCCAGGCAAATAGAAGGAAACCATAGCTTTTTGACCCTTATGAAGCAGCACTTGAAACTGTTTCTGGCTTTTTCATAGTGTTTGTTCTCAATTGATCAGAACTCTATAATGGATGAGACAATATTTAGGAGCTAGCACTGAGTTCTAATTTATAATTTTATTAAAATTACTGATTGAGATGTAAGAAAATTTTAAAATCTCAGCTCTATCAGGGCCAACATTTTTGTTATTGCTAAGTAACAGGTAAGGAGGACAGAGTATGTTGGGGCAAATATCATTGAAATACAAGAATTCAGCAAAAGGGAAACCAATCTATTGTTGAAATGTTGATACTTTCAGGTAATAGATCAAGAATTTAAAAGTGGAGGCCAGAATGTTTGAATGCACAGATTTCCTGCTGGCGTCAACAGTGAACAGAACTAAGAGAGGAAGCATAAATGCAACAATACACTTCTTTCTGAATTGCCTTTCAAAAGGTAGTAAAAATTTTATACTAAATTTCTTTTTGTTTGTCCTGGAAACTGAACCCATGACCTTCACCATTAGCTAAATTTTTAGCCCTTTAAAAAAGGTTTAGAGACAGGGTCTTACTAAGTAGCTAACTTGCCCAGGCTAGCCTTGAACTATATGTGCAAACTTACCCTGCTCTTTTTATTAATTAGCATTTAAACGAAGAAAATGATCCAGAAAGATTTTAATTTACTCAACCAAAAATGTTTATTGTGTACCTTATATGTCAGTCACCATGTTTGGCAGTGGAAATCCCACAGACATTATGACAGACATTAGGCCGTGTCCTCACTGAACTTGATATTTAGTGATAGAGAATGCTACTACAAAGATCATATATCATATAGAGCTATATCAGTCAGGGCTTATAAGTTTGGGTTCCTTCAAGTATGCATTAAAGAAGAACTAATTTCCTTTTCCGTGCAATGAGGAAGCAGTCAGCAAGAGAAAAAATTCTTTAAGAAAGAGTCCAGTAGGAAACTAGACAGGGAGGAAGGTAGTGGTAGTTAACCACCTTGTCAACTTGAATGAGAAGTGCCCAACTAAATTGAATGCACACAGTTCTGGGTGTGGCTGAGGGGATTTACTGAAGACAGAAGACCCACCCTGGGTGTGACTGAAACCAACTAATTGCCTTGTAGCTTGAATGCAATAAAAGAAAAATGAAGACAAAGGCTTGTCTCTGCTTCATCAGAGGAGCTCTAGTCTTCACTACATCTTGGACATCATCTCCTGGCTTCTAGCACAAACTCTTTAGCCTTCCATCGCAGACCCTCAGTCTCCTAGTACTGATTCATAGGAGGCACTACAGTGAGCTCCAGGCCTTTGATCTTTGACTGGATCCTTCCAATTTCCAGCACATAGATACCCCTTTTGCACTCTTCCACATCTGACTCTGCAGGTGGCCATTGTAAGCCTATCTTATAAATCACTATATATTTATATATCTTGCAATAAAAATATTCCTCTAGTAAGCACTGATTGATATAGAGTTTGGTACTGAGAATGGCTCTAGAGAAACAGAATTGTAAGAATGAAATCCTTTAATGGCTTTAATGGTTCCTGGAGTTGGCTCTGTAATTTGATGAGATCTAAAGATGCCATAGTCTTTTTTAATAATGTGGAGGAATACTGATAGTCCTTGATGTAAACTGTTTAAAGTAATATTCATTTTATTATCCTAATTCACCACCTGTGAGATATAAGGAATTTAGCAACTCTTTATATGATACTTTTGAATATTTTTGGAGAGTTGGAAATACAATGATGCTGGCTAGTTGCTCTTAGCACCTCTGGACAAACTATGAAGGAAAATAATGAGCTCAAAACATGCACAGGGAATCTAAAGTTTTCTAACAGTGAGGACAAATTAATGAAAGAAAATAAAGATCTCAAAGATTAAAATTCCCAGCTCCAGACACACATCAATAATCATGTATACACCATTTCTGTTTAATGGTAGACTGTTGCTGTGCATGTCCACCTTTATGACTTGGTGGATCAGATAATACTCATCTCATGATGGGCAATTCAGGTTGCATGGTAACTTGGTATGCCATAATCAAGCATTCAGTTTCCACCAAGGCTCAGTAGCAGGTCAAGACCTGCAGATGATGGCAGAGCCTTGCTCCAAAATTCTAAAAGCCTCCACCGTGATTCACCTATGGGGGCTTGCCAGAGATACCAAACAACATCTAAACTTGCCACTGACACTTCAAGTACCATTGAATTTGGTTGACCATATGGCCCCAATGTCAGAGTAACCTGCACAGCACCTGGACCTGTTGCAGAAACTTTTCTTGTTCTGGGCCCCACTCAAAATTAGCAGCTTTCTGAGTCGCTCTCGGTAAATGGGCCTGAGTAAAACGCCTAAGTGAGGAATGTGTTGTTTTAATAATCCAAATAGGCCCACCCACTCGGCATTGTGCCTTTTTACCCTTGTATGGTGAGCCAGATGCAACAATTTATCTTTTACTTTAGAAGAGATATCTCTACATGCCCTACACCACTGTACTCAGAAATTTCAGTGAGTTAGAAGGACCTTGAATTTTAGTTGGGTTTACTTCCCATTCTCTGGCTCACAAATGCTTTACAAGTCCAGAGTGGTTGCTACCCTCTGCTGACTTGGTCCAATCAGCATATTAGCAATGTAATGGACCAAGGTGATAACTTGTGGGAGGGAAAGGTGATCAATATCCCTGTGAACTAAGTTGTGACACAAGGATGAAGAATTTATATAACAGTGAAGGTATATTGCTGACATTGCCAGTGTAAAATCAATTGTTTCTGATGGACCTTATGGATAGGCATGGAGAAGAAGGAATTTGCCGAATGAATAGCTGCATACCAAATACCAAAATGTGTTAATCTGCTCAAGCAAGAAAACTACTTTTTGTACAGAAGGAGTTACCATTTGATTCAGTTTATGGTAATCCAGCATCTTTCTGCAAGGACCACCAGACTTCTTCACAGGCTAAATGGGAGAATTTTTTTTTTTGTACCAGGGATCCAACTCGGGACCTTGCACTTGAGAGGGAGGCTGTGGAACCACTGAGCTAAATCCCCGACTAAATGGGAGAATTAAATGGAGATGTGGTGGGAGCCCAAACCCTGAATCCTTCAAGTCCTTGATAGTGGCACTAATCTCTACATTCCCTCCATGGATAAAATATTGGTTTGGTTTACTATTTTAACAGGTAACGGCAACTCTAATAGCTTTCATTTGGCCTTTCCAACCATAATACCCCTCATATTAAAGGTTAAATGACATATGTGAGGATTCTGCCAAGTACTAAGCATATCCATCCCAATTATGCATTCTGAAACAGGGGAAATGACTAGAGGATGGATTCAAGGACCTACTGGATCCACTGTGAGTCAGACCTTTGCTAAAACTTTGATGATAACCTGACCTCCATAGGCCCCTACTCTTACTGGAGTGCCATAATGACATTTTGGATGCCCTGGAATCATAGTTAGTTCAGAAATAGTGTTCAATTGTCCCTGAAATGTTAAATCATTTCCCTTTCCCCAACGTGCACTTACCCTGGAAAAAGGCCCTAGGCCCTTTGGGAAAGAATGGGAGAAAGATTGACTGTATAAAATTTTGGTAGTACACCAGAGTCCTTCCTCAAGGGGACCTGGCTTCCTCTTCATTCAAAGGGTTCTGGATCTATAAACTGTCTCAAATCTGGAAACTGACTGAGGGATCATGATTCTCTTTTACGATTTGAAGTAGGTTTCAGTTCATCTGCCCTTAAATATTTTTGATGATATAAATCCAGTAAAAATTTAGTAGGCTTCCTGTCTATTTCACTGTTGGAAACATCATAGCAAAACAACTACAGGTCTACGCATGTCAGATTATTCTGATCATTTTTCTGCTTCTTCTGTCTATTACAGTAAGTGCATACAGTAAGTGCCTTTGACAACTAGGTGCTGCCATTTGACCCCAGACACTCTGGGGTCCAATTAAACCCATTGCCCTTAAGTTTCCCAATTAAGTAAGTGAATTCCCCACTATAAAGTCTGGCATACAGAAAAGAGCAATGACAGGGCTATTCGGCTATTCAAGATGCCAGTGCTCTCCTCACAAATCTGTTTCTTAAGGTGTTAGTGAAGGATACATTTTCTAGATCATCCTAGTGTTCAACATGACAAATTCACTATATCATTCCCATTTCCCTGACCCTTTCAATCCCTTCATCAACAGTAAACCATGGAATATCAGCTATCTCTCACTCATTTATAATGGACCATTTTTTATCCATTCTTCTGCCAACCAGCCAAATAAACTATTAACACCATTTTTTTACTCCACAAACTGGAACTTTGAATTCAGAATCTCTACTTAATGGGCATATACTGACAAATGCAGCCTGATCAAAGTGTATATTTTTGCCACCATTGTCCCACAGATGTAAAATTCATTCTTACACTTGTTCATCAGGTCTCTGCTTATAAGAGAAAACTCAAGAAGTTATTTGGGAGAATAGCATACTGCCTCATGTATCACACTATGTACCTCTACCTTAGGAGCCTTCTGTGATTTGAGCCTCATTGTAGGCCTAGAGGCAAAAGTAGTTAGTGAGGGTGGGTCCTGAGTGATATCAGCATTATTAGGATTTGTCAACACCCAGTGAATTTCCTTAGGCATACCAGGAGAGGCAAACACCACAGGGAGCAAGGGTGGGGATGACCCCACCATTGTGGGTGGGGAAAACTCTTCCTATGGCAAAATAATCTCATTAGAGTCTAGGAGCTCAACATCCACAGCTTCACCAGTATCCGCCCAAACATCTCCATCCCAATTCTCATTCTCATTCTTTCCTAATCAGTGGTTTCATCTTTACTTCTGATATCCATTGAGGCTGAGCATTATATTTATGCTGTATTTCAGCCAAGTGAATTATGAGAAACTGTGTTTAGGTTTCTGCAATCTCAAACTTGCAGCTAAAGGAGAAGAGATTCTTTTTCAGAACACAATTAGAAAATTTTAGATTACTTATGTGTGTCTGGAGCCGATAATTTGAATATATAAGCACCTTAGTTTCCTTTATTAATTCATCCTCACTGTTAGAAGACTTTAGATTTCCTATGCATCTTTTGAGCACATTATTTTCCATCATAGTCCGTCCCAGAGATGCTAAGAGTAATCAGCCAGTGTAATTTTACCCACTCTACAAAAATATTCAAAAGTATCATATATGGAGCTGCTAAATTCCTTACATCTCACAAGTGGTTAATTAAGATAATCGAATAGATCTACATTGCATATTACTTAGAAAAGTTCACACCAAAGACTATCAGTATTCCCCACATTATCAAGAGAGACCATGACATCTTTAAATCTCATCAAATGAGAGAACCATCTCCAAGAACCCCTAAATCCATTAAAGAATCCCATCTTTACAATTCTGTTTTTCTAGAGCCACTCCTGGTACCAAAATCTGTATCAGTCAGTGCTTATGAGTGAAACAAATTTAATGCAAGATATACAAATATGTGAGGATTTACAAGATAGGATTAAATGGCTCTCTGCAGACTCAGGTGTGGAACAGTGCAAAAGGGACATCTTTATGGTGGAGATTAGAAGGATCCATCAATGGCCAAAGGCCTGGAGCTCACTGTAGTGTCCCATATGAATCAGTATCAGGATGGCAAGGGTCTGTAATGGAAGGCTGAAGAGTTTATGCTAGCAGCCAGGAGACAACATCCAAGTTGAAGGTGAAGACTGGAGCTCCTCCAAGAAAACAGAAGCGAGACTTCCTTCTCTGTTTCCTTTTTATTGCATTCTGGCTACAAGCCTATTGATTGGTGCCACTCAAACCCAGGGTGAGTCTTCTGTCCTCAGTAATTCTCGTCAACCATACCCAGAGCTATGCAAATCCAAGTTAGTTGGATGTTTCTTACTCAAGTTGACATGATCAGTTAACTATCACAATAAACAAGTTATGTTAAGAAGTTGTCCAGATGCCCACAGTTCCTACTCCTGCTATCTTTTCTTCTGTATATGGCCTCATGGGGTGTACCATATGATTAGCTGTAGGAGGAAGAGAAGCCAAGGGCCTGGCTTACAGATGATTCTATATGTTATGCAAGCACCACCCACAAGTGAACAGTTGTAGCATTACAGGCCCTTACCAGGAGATCTCTGAAGGACTGTGGTGAAAAGAGAGCTTCAAAATGGGCAGAACTTTGGGCAGTACACTTGGTAGTACATTTTGCCTTGAAGGTAATATGGCCAGATGTGTGATTGTGTACTAATTCATGTGTTGTAGCCAATCTGGCAGAATGGTCAGGAACTCAGAAAGAACATGACTAATTGATGACAAATGTATTCAAAAAGTGGCCTCAGCAGAAGACTTTAACAATAAAGTGGATAGAGTAACCTATTCTGTCTACAGGGGTCAACCTCTTTCTTCAGTCACTCCTATCATTGTCCAATGGGCTCATGAACAAAGTGACCATGGTGGCAGAGATGGAGGTTATGCCTGGGCTCAACAACATGGACTCCCACTCACCAAAGCTAATCTGGCTACAGCCACTGCTGAATGCCCAATATGCTAGCAGCAGAGGTCAGTATTGAGTCACCAACTTGGCAGCAGGTTGATTATGCTGAATTGCTTCCATATTGCAAAGGACAGTGCTTTGTGCTTACTGGCAGAGACACTTATTCTGGATATGGACTTGCCTTCCCTGTATGTGATGTTTCTGCCAAATCCACCATCCATGAACTTACAGAATGCCTTATCCACCATCATGGAATAAGAAACACATTTTACAGCCAGAGAAATCAGGCAGTGGGCTCATGCTCATGGAATTCATTGGTCTTACCATGTTCCTTACTATCTAGAAGCAGCTGGATTGATAGAAAGGTGGAGTGGTCTGTTGAAGATGCAGTTACAGAGCTAGCTAGGTGGCAATAGCTTGCATGCCTGGGGCAAGGTTCTTCAAAAGGCTATATATGCTTTGATTAAGCATCCATTATATGGTACAGTGTCTCCAATACCCAGGATTCATGGGTCCAGGAATCAAGGAGTAGAAGTGGAAATGTTGCATCTCACCATTACCCTATTGATCCACTAGTAAAGTTTTTGCTTCTTGTACCCATGACCTTATGCTTTGCTAGCCTAGAAGTCTTAGCTCCAGAGTGGGGAAAGCTTGTATCAGGAAGCAAAACAATGATTCCACTAAACTGATACCAGAAATATAGCACTTTTCATGCATTGTTAGTTAAATCCTTGCATTAACCCTATGACATATATACAGTACTATTATTTTCCTCACTTTACAGAAGAGGAAGCTAAGCCATGAAGAATTTGAGAAACTTGCTCAGAGTCACACATATAGTAAATGGCAGAATAGAATTTGAATTTACAGACTTGTTCCAGAATCAGTCATGGTTTTAGCCATTATGTTCTATTGATTCTCTAAAATCCATACCCTCATGAAATTTATATTATAGGGGGAGGTGTCAGAATTACAAAAAGAAAAAATAACTAAAAATATTGTCATATTAGTTGGAGCTAAGGCCATAAAGTGTCTAAACAACCTTACAAACTGTGCTGATGACTTAAGATTTTATTTTAAGCAGGGAAGCAACATGATCTGTAAATCAGTATAGAGAGCCCTGAAAAACTAAAAATAGAAATGCCATTCCACCCAACTATTCCACTTCTAGTTATCTTCTTGTAAGAGATAAGAATATCTCTTTATGTATGTATCATATTATAGTGATACATACATCCCTATGTTTATAGTAGCACAATTTGTAATAGCTAAATTTTGAAAGTTGCTCATATGTCCATAAACAGATGAACGGATAAAGACAACATGGTAGTTACACACAATGGTATTTATATATTCTGTTATAAAAAAGGATAAATTTGAGTCATTTGTAAGAAATGAATACACCTTGAAACCATAATATTAAGTGAAATAAATCATAAACGCAAGCTTAAGCATTGCATGATTTCTTTTATATGAAGAATTCAGAATATAAAAATCAAAATAAAAGATAAATAATTAGAAATGGGGAGAGAGTTCTTTTAGAAAAAAGGAAAGGGACTATGAGCTGGTGGGAGAAGAGAGGAAGGGGAGAGGAAGTGAAGGGAAGGAGAAAGGGAGGGTAGAAGAGAGGGAAGGGAAGGGAAAGAAATGAAGAGAGAATTAAGATGTTTTATGTACATGTACCAATTCCCACAAGGAATACAATCATTTTGTTCTGCAAACATGTAGTAATAAAAAATAAAAATTAAAAAGAAATCAATGAGTACTCTGAAGAGAATAAATTGTACTGGGCAAGAATGGAAGCAGAAAAATTATTTAAAAAGCTATTAAATTTGTGCAGAAAGAGATGATGGTGACTTAAATTTCAGTAGTAATAGTAGATATCAATAAAAATAGACTTACTAGAAACATTACTGAACAAAAAAATGATATGACTAGTTCATGAATGGTATATGGAGGTGGAGAGGGAGAGGTAGAGTATATAAAATGAATCCTGTAAGAAGTACAATAATAGAAGGAATAAGTGTTCCTGTTCTATTGAATACTAGGGTGATTAATAATAATGTAGTGTGTATTCTAAAGTAGGTATATGAAGAGATTTTGAATGTTTTCACCAAAAATAAATAAATATTTAAGGTGATGAATATGCTAGTTCTTTTGATTTGATCTTTACACTGTGTATACATGTATCAAAATATCACATTTTACCTACAAACATGTACAATTATTGTATGCCAATCAAAAATAAAATAAAACAAATAATAATAATTCAAAAATAATAAATTTCCTCCTGGAGTTGGGTCCTGAGAAATGAGAGACAGTGCCTGTTTCTGTGACAGAAAGATTCAAAGAGGAAATAAAATGTTAGAGCTGATGTAGCTTCCACATGTGACATATGGAAAAATTGAAGATTAGAAATGGTAATTGACCGGCCTGGGTTAGGGAATTAAGGATTGAAATAGATAATCTTATTCTTCACACTTTTCCAGAAAACTTTCATGCTCTCCCTCTCTTCAACCAGTTTGAGGAGTGGTAATTTCAAACTTACCTAAGTTTACTCCAGTTGATGGGAGTTGTGAATAATTAACATAATTTGCATCTATCTACAAATATTGTTAGGTATTTTCTAGCAATATTTCAGGTGTGATTCTTGCTATTTTTGATGGTGTTATTCCACTGAACTTTCCTTTATTCTTTCTCATTTACCCAATGTCACTGTCCAATGTCACTGTCCTAGATCCCTGAACTGCAAAGTGCAGAGAACAAAGAAGTCTCAGCAGTGGGAGTAGGAGAGCCCCACTTTTCCCTTCTCCAAGTCTATAAAACCCTAATGTTAAAACTCTTATTATAAAAATAGTCTGCTGTATATCTGCTGAATTTTCTTAGGAACTTTTACCAGTTTCCTCAGAAACACAATAGGGGAGAAGTCCCATTGATTTCTGAGTCCAGAAACATGGATTCAAATTCCACTTCTGATACTTCCACCTCATGTCTTCTTAGGCAAGTCCTTTTCTCTATTAGACCTCAATTTCCACATCTGTAATATGACAGGATGGAACTATCTAAAGTCCTTTGGAACTTTATATAACAAGAAACACATGTTTAAAAGCTCCATTTTGCAAGCTCCAAAACATATGAACCTAAGGCCCTCCCTGGTTTATTTTCCCATATTATCCCTCTACCCAAGTAAGTGTGAGTCATCTGCGCTTGTCCTTTCTTGTTTAAAGTATTCTAAAAGTGATTTCATCATTTCCTTGAACTTTTTCTTTCTGTGATTTTTCTCACAGCAGTTTTATTCTGACCAGAAGAAAGAAGAAATTATGTAAACAACATCTTTTATTGTATTTCTCTCTCTTCATTCTGAAAGTGTTCTGTTTCCATGAAGAAATAAGCTCAGGAATTAGGAGACTCATGTTCAGGAACTGGCTGTACCCATTATCCAGCCAAAGCCAAGGCTTCTGGGCTAGTCGCCACTATTTTGGTCAGGCCCTTGTGTGAGATTTACTCTCCTTTCATCCCTCCTCCCCTCATCTCATACAGTATGTAAATGAACTTCTCTTCTGCATCCCCTCCCATGAATCGTCCCATAAAGACACCCTCTTATTATTACAACATCTAGACTCCAAGGGGTATCATGTCTCCCCTTCTAAGGCTCAAATCTCTTCCCCATCTGTCACCTATCTGGGCATCATTCTCCACAAACATACCAAAGCCCTACCTCCAGATGGTGTCCACTTAATTTCCCAGATTCCAGTTCCTACTACCAAACCACAGCTTCTTTCCTTCCTCAGCATGCCAGGATATTTCTGCTTCTGGGTTCCCAGCTTTGCTCTCCTTATGAAACCCCTCTACAAACTTACAAAGGGACATCCAGCTGAGCCCTTAGATCACAAAGCCTTCCCTCACTCATCCTTTCACAAACTAAAAGAATCCCTAAGAACAGCCACCACTTTCACCCTCCCAGACCTCACCCAATCTTTCAGCCTTTATATGGCAGAATGCAAGAAGTGTGCAGTAGAGGTTCTGATACAAGGTCTCGGCCCATGGCCAATTGCATTTCTGTCCAAGGAGCTTGATCCCACTGTCATACGCTGGCCACAACACCTATGAATAGCTGCTGCTGTAGCCCTGCTACTTCTAGAGACATTCAAAATCACTATACATGCTCCACTCACCCTTTACTCTTCCCACAACCTTCATAAACCCTTTTTTTTTATCCCACGTCTCACACTTTCTCTCTACCTCTTGCCTTATTCAATTCTGTGCATGTTTCATAGAGACTCCCACAGTTACAATCACCCTGGACCCTGACTTTAATCCAGCCACTCACTTTATCAACCCACCACCCCTTTCCAAAAAGCCTGAATCACATGACTGCATGTCTCTAATACATATAGCAACCTCCCTCTTTCCTCACATTACCACCTTTCCCCTTCCCAATCCAACCACACCTAGTTTATCAATGGGAATTCATACAAGCCTGCTCCCAACTCCCCTGTCAGGGCAGGATATGCTATTGTCTCCCAAGACTCTATTATAGAAGCTGCAGCTCTTCTTCCTTTCACTACCTCTTAACAGGCTGAACTAACTGCTCTGACCCATGCTCTTACACAAGCTAAGGGCTTATAAGTTGACATCTATACTGATTCAAAGTATTCATTTCATATTACAAATCACACTGCCATCTGGGCAGAAAGAAGGTTGTTAGCCTCCCAAGGGTCTTCAAACATTAATGCACACTCATTAAAGCCCTTCTTCAGGATGCTTTTCTACCTACATAGGCTGCTGTGCCAGAAACTTTCAGACCCCATAGCTGCCAGAAATGCCTTTGCAGATGAAACCACAAAGGAAGCTGCTAATCTCTCCCTCTAGGGCACTAAGGTTCAGTATTTTTCCCTTTCTGGATTCACTACAGCCTACTCTCCTTCCAAGCACCAACAATATCAAGGCCTTCCCACCAAAGATAGATGGTTCCTAAATCAGGGAAAATTCCTCCTCCCTGCCTTACAGGCCAAAGTCATTCTTTCATCACTTCATGACAATTTTCATGCAGGCTACAAACCTCTAACTTGTCTGCTTGAGCCTCTTATCTGTTTTCCTTCCTGGAAGATGCTCCTCAAAACTATCACAGCTCAATGTTCTGTTAGCCAAGTAATCACAGCTCAGGGCTCCCTGAGGTCCCCTCCTTTTCCTACATATCAGTTGCAAGGTTTCTCCCCAACTCAGGACTGGCAGATTGACTTCACTCATATGCCATGAGTGCAAAAGTTAAAATATCTCCTGGTATGGGGCAACACCTTCACAGGGTGGATAGAGGGTTTTCCCATAGGCTCAGCAAAAGCCTTGACAGTTGTTAACTCCCTCCTAACTGATAGGTAAGTCAGTTACTTGGTATACAATGAAAACCTCACACCCCCTACAGGTCTCAATTTTCCAGGAAGGTAGAATGGGCTAACGGCTTCCTTAAGGCCCACCTTACAAAGCTCACAATTCAGCTCCTTAAAGATTGGGTTTCCCTGCTTCCCACTGTGCTCCTTTGCATCAGAGTCTCAAGAGAACCGACAGGGCTCCATTTGAGCTTTTATATGGCCACACATTTTTACTTGGACCACACCTCAGTCAGAAACTTAACCCCATTAGAGATTACCTCCCTGTCCTACAAGTCCAAAAAGTCATAAGACATGCTGCTAACCTTCTCCTGCCTTTTCCCAACACCCAGCCCCATGAAGATGACCTGGCTAATAAATGGATTCTAATAAAAAATTTAAATCCTCAGTCCCTACAGCCTAAATGGAAAGAAACTTTTATTTATATATTTATTTATTTATTCATTCATTCATTTATTGGATATTTATAGCACTCTGATGGCTGGGTGTCTCTGGGATCCTCCTCACTGGGTTCATTGGGCTCAAGTGAAGCTGTGCCCAGCTGACAACCTGCATGACCCCTCTTTGTGGAAATTGCAAGTAATTCCATCAGGCTGACTTGAATTCCAAAGGATATATAAATGCCTTGTTTTTGTGTTTCTTGTTTTATTTACTTTTTCCATCCAGTCTTCTTTGACCTTACTTGGTTTCACCCCAGAACTTCCACTCTAGAGTCATATCTTACATGAATAAAAGATCTCTGTTTTCAGGGCACCCTGTGTGACTTTTACCCAGAAAAGGTTGAGTATTTTTCCTTCCTTCTTGCCCTCCTCCTGTTTTATAATTGATAGCAAGGACCTTAAACATCCTGTTTAAAGCTCCAATTCAACTGTCTTTTGCCTCAGAGATGGAATCACTTCTTACACTCACACTGGTTATCAACTGCCCTAGGTATACCTCTCCCTTCCTCCTCCCAATGTCCTTTGATTCAGTTAGTCTTCCTCTTCTTTCTCTCCTGCCAAGCAGCACTCTAGCTGCTCCCCCTCCCCTGCTGTTCCCAATTGTCTTTAAAAAGACCTTACAGTTAACTCATTTCTTGCTGAATGAGCACAATCTGTCCTTAGCCAAAGATTGCTGGCTCTGTATTACCATGTCTACAGCCACCTATATGGCTGTCCCAGTTCCTCCCTAGATCTGGGCCTTTACCAGTCTTATATATCATCCCCAATATGAAATGAAAGAACCACTCCAACTCCTCAATGAAACATCAGTGGCTAATTTCCCCATCACTGACAGAACAAAAACCCCTCAATTAGGACATGCAGCCCAACTCCTCCCATCCTATTTTGCTAATAATACTAAATATGAAAGCCCATCCATGGCCCTATAACCAGTGACACTACTCTGACCTTCCAAGCTCCCATTTGGATTCAGCATAATCTGTCCTATGGTATATCACTAGGACATCTACTCCCCCACCAGTGTAACTATACATTACTGTTAACGGCCTTGAGCAACTATGCCAGCTACCTACTGGGTTACTCAGGATGGCCCATTCACTCAGCTTGTCCATTTTTCTGGCTATCCCAAAGTTATAACAACAACACTGTTAAATAAACAGTCAAGGTTCTGCAATGACTGCCACTTCCCATGCATGACCCTATACCCATAGGTCCCTTGTTATAAATCTCCCAATTGCTCACACTGCCTCTCCTTGCCTGTTTAACTTGGAAGTGGATGCAGGAAACATGAGTTGTCTGTCCAGATTTGCCATTGACTCAGTTTGGACTACCTTGTTTGGTATTTTAGCTCTGTCATTTTGGAATTCTTTGAAGCTTTCACTGGGTATCTTTCAGGATTGCTGGGTAGCTCAGTGTATGTTTTTCATGTTTTGTCTCTTTTGATATTCCTCTTCCCATAAGGATATTAGCTGTTGATGATCGGATTTTCCAAGGGTTCTCTGCTCATCAAATGCTTTTACCTATACATTTCATTCCTGCTGAAGCTTGTTCTAGTCATCATTGGCATTTATGGTAGCAGAGCAGCAGGTGGCTGCTGGGCTCAGGGTCTCTGCCACTACTCAAACAGATGGTCAAAGCCATGTTCTTAGGGTGATGTTGCGCAGAAATGAAGTTCTTTCTCTTAGCTTTTAAGACATAGCACTGCCTTCATTGCCTTCTCTGAGTGCATCTTTCTTTAGCAACTTTTCTTTTTCTTCCTTTCTCCTGACTTCAAAATACAATCCCCAAGGTAGTGATATGAAATACCTTGTTTTCTTCTGGTTTCTTCCTCAAGGAACTGAAAACACTCTTCCCACTCCTTCATTTCTCCCCTCTTTGAGAGTGACCAAAACCAATAGTCTATTTCTAATTACTATCATATCATCATTTTAACATCCTTTTTTATCATCAGGAACAAGTATGGGACTGGGCTTTCAAAATGGCTGAGTCTTGGCAGGTTCCCTTCATATCAATAACTGGGCTATTTTGGAACTACCCAGAGGGCCCTTCTACTCCACATATAGCTTTTTAAGGATTAAATGAAAAGAGATAAAGTATGAAGAAGCACTTAGCACAATAGATGAAATATAATAGGCATTCAGTACATATTAATACTTTTCAACCTCCTCTCCACTTTCCATAATTATCAAAATCATATTGAGCACACAGATTTGGAAAGAATTCAGTGACCAGAAACAGAAGCAGAAGCACAGTATAACAATAATAAATAAATTATCTTGATTTATGCTTGAGAACATAATAATGGAAGCTTCATTTTGAAATCTCAAAATAAAGCATCATTTGATGTGAAGTTTGAAGCCATTGTTTTCCCTGAGGAAAAATGGCCTTAAAAAAATTAAGACAAAAATGGCCTTAATTAGAGTAGAGGTTTTAGAGAATCATGATGTGTACAGTCAGATTTATTTTCATTTTTGAAGGCTTCTAGGATATTAGAAAGTGGAAGCATTAACAGTTCTTCAAAAAGTTTTATATAGAATTTCCATATGATTTCATTCTAGGTATACATCCAAGAGAATTGAAAATATATGTCCACACAAAATTCTTACACATGAATTATCATAGCAGCATTATTCTTAAGGGCTCCAAAGGTGGAAATACATCCAACACCCATCAAGTGATGAGTGTATAAACAAAATGTGGTCTACCCTTACAGTGCAATTGTTCTCATTCATAAAAGGGAATTAAGTAATGATTTCACGCTAAAGCATAGATGAACTTTGAAAACATATGAAGTAAAAGAAACCTGATACAAAAGACCACATATTGTATAATTCTAGTGTATGAAATACAAAATATAGATAAATACATACAGACCAAAAGTAGATTAGTGTTTGCCAGGGGCTGGGAATAGGGAATAAAGAGTGACTTCTTAATGGATATGGGGTTTATTTTAGTGATTATAAAAATATTCTAGAATTAGATAGTGGTGAGGTTTCACATGTACTGAATTATATACTTAAATATAATTGTACATTTTAAAGTAGAAATTTGTGGTATGTGAGCTATGTATGAATAAAAATGGATAAAAATCAAATCATGCCTTATGTTAGTAACAATATGTAAATTCTTGTCTCAAATCAAGACCTTTCATGAATGTAACATTCAGACCAAATGGACTTTCTTGTACCCATTCCTCTCATGACTCTAACCTTTGATAGATTCAGAGTGAATATCCCTCAATGTATGCCATCCATATGTCTACTAAGGTTTTGGCTGAATCTTCTAATTGTCTCACCTAAGCTAAGATCTACCTTAAGTTATGAGCTCATCAGCAAGACTTAAAAAACCTCCTGCCCATTATCTTGTGGGCTTTAGAATTCATTTACATTCCCAAACTTGATTTTGAGTGTCCTCACACAATAACTGAACTCCTCCCTTCTTTCAGACACTCAGTGGTCCCAGGGACCAGACCAAGCATGTCAGTAAAGTAATTACCTAATTGTAATAAGCCTGCTCTGTTCATGTGTGCCCAATCTGCAGGACTTGATTTTTGCCATTTTCCCATCTTTTATGCTTATGTTTGACACTTCTGAGTTCCATTCCCTTTTTTACTTTCATAAACGTGAAGAACTACAAAGATTTATTGTTCTGTACCTTGATTTCACCACCTATTAGTGCCCTTACTTGGAATAGATCTGAAAAAAGCACCTCCTGGGCACACATTGTGTTTTTGAGAAGACTATACCAGAATCTTAGGTTTTACTTCTGTGCTGATTCTTGAGTAGTTGATTTAGTTTTGCCTCTTCAGGAATTGAGTCCTGGTCCTGGACCACTTATCCATGCTCTTCAGAGCCAACTTCTTCAAGTGAAGCTGTTGAACCCACTCTCCTGTCCCTGATTTTGGAGTGAAAGCTTTCAGTTTTTGTTCATTTAGCATGATGTTGTCTGTTGGTTTATCATAGATGGCTTGTATCAGATTGAGATAAAGACCATGTATTCCAATTTTCTGTAGGTTTTTTTTTTTTATCATGAGTGGGTGTTAGACTTTGTCAGATGATTTTGCTGCATCTATTGAGATGATCATGTGATTTTTGTCTGTATCACATGATCATCTCAATTGGACATGGTGTATTAATTTATTGAATTGCATATGTTGAACCATCCCTGCATCCCTAGGATGAATCTTACTTGACCTTGGTGTATAATTCTCTTGATGATTTGGTGCACTTTGTTTGCCAGTATCTTATTGAGGATTTTTGCACCTATATTTGTTAGAGAGATTGGTCTATAGTTTTCCTTTTTGGTTGGGTCATTCTCTGGTTTTGGTATCAAGGTTATATTTGCTTCAAGAAATGATTTTGGGAGCATTGCTTCCTTTTAAATTTCATTGAAGATTTTGAAGAGTAGTGGCATTAGATCTCCTCCAAATTTCTTGTAGAATTCAGTAGTGAAACCATCAGGACCTGGACTTTTTTCTTGGTAAGTTTTTAATTAAATTTTCAATTTCAATGGCTGATATTGGGTTATTTAGAATTTTGATATCTTCTTGTTTCAGTTTTGGTAATTCAAATGTATCTAAGAATCTGTCCATTTTTCTGTGTTTCATATCTTATTAGAATAAAATTTCTGGAAGTAGGTCTTCTGGATTTCCACAGGAACTACTTTGATTTCACTCTTTTTATTCCTAATTGGATGATTTTGTGTCTTTTCTTTCCTTTATTGGATAAGGTTGGCTAAGGGTTTATCAATTTTATTTATTCTTTCAAAGAACCAACTCTTTGATTCATTGATTCTTTGTATTGTTTTTTTAGTTTCAAATGCACTAATTTCTTCTCTGATGTTTATAATTTCCTCCCTCATATGAGGTTTGGGCATGACTTTTTCTTCTTTTTCTAAAAGCTTGAGGTTCAGTATTAGGTTGTTTATTTGAGCTGATTCTCTTTTCTTGATGTGAGAATTTATCGCCATAAATTTCCCTTTTAGGACTGCTTTCACTGCATCCCATAAGTTATGGTATGTTTTGTTTGTGTTATCATTTAATTGAAGATACCATTTTTAATTTTATCTGTGACCCATTGGTTGACCAGAAGGATTCTATTTAATTTCCATGTCTTTATAGAGTTTTTGTGGTTTCCTTTGCTACTGATTTGCAATTTCATTGCACTATTGTCAAATAATATGCATGGGATAATTTAAATTACTTTACATTTACCTGAACATGTACTATGAGCTAGTATATGGTCTATTTTGAAGAACACCCCATGTGCAGCAGAGAAGAAAGTGTATTCTGAAATTTTGTTGTGGAACACTCTGTAGACATCTACTAAGTACATTTGTTCACAAATTTGGTTCAGTCTTGATATATCTTTGTCGATCTTTTGTCAAACTGTTATGTCTATTTGTAATAGTGGTGTATTAAGGTACCCCAGTACAATTGTGTTAGTGCTTATCAGATTTTTTCATGTCTGTTAATATTTGTTTTATATAATTGGGTGCACCAATATTTGGTGCATATATATTTATAATTGTTATCTCTTCTTCCTGAAGTATAGCCAACATGCAAAAATCAATAGCCAACCTGTAAACAAATAACAATCTCACTGAGAAAGAAATTAGGAAAACAACACCTTTCACAAGAGCATAAAAAACTGAAATTCCTAAGCATCAATCAAACAAAGTAAAAGACCTATACATTGAAAACTACAGAAAGACCTGCCAGGAAAACAGTGGTGCAGGCACACAGGCCCCAGCCAGATACCTGCCCAGACACCATCTGTAAGGACACACAGGCCTCAGCCAGAGGGCCACCAGAACAGCAGCACAGCACAGGGATGCAGAAGGGAATCATTCTGAGCCCAGGAATTGGCACAGTGATGAGCAGTAGAGAAAAGGCTTCTTCAAGGCTTGTTGAGAATTGAAGTCCACTGGTCCAGCAAAGAGTCACCTCAGTGAAGGCACAATAGACTGCAGCAGTTGGTGAGTTGTTGGGGTCAACATCTCCTACCAGAACCAGACTTGTTGCAGGAGAAGAGCAGCTCAAACTTGCAGTAGAACTCTGCAGAGTTCAAACTGGAAGGAGGTCAGGAAGCTCAATTCCAGCCTTGTAGCCAGAAACCAGGCTGAACTTCAGTGGACTATACTTGGCTCAGTGAAATCAGTAGAAACAGATCTGTATGCTACACACATTGTCAGACAGGGACACCAGAGACATGCCTTGACAGGGATATTTTTTCTTTTTTTCTCATTTGGCTTCATTTCTCAATTTTCTTGTACCTGTTTTTGTCCTGTTTTCTCTCGATTGTTCTTATTTTTATAGGA
The DNA here is from genome assembly GCF_000247695.1 of Heterocephalus glaber. Next base: position 2,347,900 of record NW_004624898.1, on the reverse strand, counting down.
ATGAGAATACAGTTTCTGGTTTTTCTGTTGCTGTCAGTTACTTCTTTTTGTTGCTTCCTTCTTTCTTTTCATTCTGACTTCACCAGTTTCCCAAAGTTTGCTTGATCTTCCTATGCCCTCCAATTTTACTTCAAAACTCACTCTCTTTCTATTTCTCTAATCTTGCAACTCCTTCTCAATCTCCCCAGAGGGCAAATTTGCTATACTGAAGGGCTGATTTATGGCAAATATATTTCTGGTTGGTCCAACATTTTGATATATAACCACAAGTCTAGTTCATATGGTCAAAGGTGGTAGATTAATAGTTACCACAGTTTGTCATTTTCTAGGCTGTGTTTTATGCTATTGTTGATGCTGATTGTATTATTTTGACCATGGTGATGTGATTATTCTAGTCAGTTGTCCTTCCTGATATACCAAAACTGAAATTACTTAAGGGCCATTACACAGATTCAAAAGCCAGAGGCCAACTAAACCTGGAAGACAATCCAAGATGTAGCCATTCTCTAAAAGTTATAAATGCTAGCAATAAAGATACTCACAAGAAGTATTTTACAAGCAGCAACCCAGGATTTAAACAAAAAATATCAATAACAACAACAAAATAGAAATGGAAAGATACCTAAACAAGACAAAAAAACAGACTTTCAGATAACCAAAGGCAACTCCAAGGGAAAATAAGATGGGTCAGTCTGAAAATCAACCACCTCCACTACCTGAACTGTCAACAAAAGAGGATCTAGAAAATATGAAATCAGAGATACTTTCTCAGATAAAATCAGAGATGGAGTCCATAGTGAAAGACATGATTAATAACTCTAGAGTAGACACAGGTAAAAAAAAAAAAGGTGAACTAGGAAACATGATGGAATCCAAGCACAGGAAAGAAAGAAAATCCATAAAACAAATTCAAACAGATATCAAGGAGACTAAAAATACCATTGAATGCATAGCCAGTAAAATGAGCCAATGTGAGGACAAAAAATCAGATATAGATGACAAGATTGAGATTAGTGACCAGGAAAAGATTTCTTCAAATAGCAAGAGAAAGAGAAATCAATGCAGCAGTTGCTAGATGATGCAAAGAAGAATAACCCAAGACTGATCAGAGTCAAGGAAGAAACAGGTGAGAGCACAAATGACATAAAAAAACTGTTCACAGAGGTAATGGCAGAAAACTTCCCAAACAGGGGAAAAGAACTTGACATACAGATAAGTGACGCATATAGGGACTTCAACTAGTCATGCTCAAAAAAATCTACACCTAGGGCTGGGGATTTAGCTCAGTGATTCCGTTGCTTGCTGCACAAGCAAAAGGACCTGAGTTTGATCCCTGGTACCAAAAAAAGGAAAAAGAAAATCTACACCTAGTCATATATTATTTAGGATTCCAGAAACCCAACAGAGGAACAAACTTCTACAAAGCAGTTAGAGAAAAGGAACAAATAACACACAAAGGAAAGCCCATCAGAATCACAGCAGACTCCTCAGCACAAACTCTAAAGGAAAGAAAAGACTGGGTGACATATTTTAAGCCCTACAGGAAAACAACCTCCAAGCAAGACTGATGTACCTCGCAAAACTATCTTTCAAAATGGATGGAGAAATAAGACACTTTCATGACAAAGAGCACCTTAGGAACTTCATGAATATGAAGCCAGCACACCAAAAACCTTTAGGCAATATCCTAGGAAAAGACAATGAGGAAAACAACACCAGGAAGCTCAGAAGAATGAATCCATTGGGCATGACAAGAAATTAAATGTAAAGGGGGAGAATCCAACAAAATGAAAAAGTCATGACAAGGATGAGTCAATGCATATCAATTATAACCATCAATGTTAATGATCGCAATTCACCAATCAAAGGAAATAAACTGGCAGAATGGGTCAAGAAGCAAGATCCAACAATAGGCTGCATTCAAGAAACACACTTAATTCAAAAAGAAAATCACAGACTGAAAGTTAAAGGGTGGAAAACAATACTTCATGTGAGAGGAACCCCCCAAAAAGCAGGAGTAGCTATCCTATTTGCACATCACATGGATTTCAAACCGACACTGATGAACAGAGAAAAAGAAGAACACTATATCCTTGTAAAAGGAAAATTCCAAGAAGAAGAGATGACAATCATAAATATATATGCACCAAACAATAGTGCACCCAACTATATAAAACAAATACTAATGGACATAGAAAATGAAATAAGGACTAATACAATAGTAGTAGGGGATCACAGTACCCCACTGGCACAAATGGATAGATCAACTAGACAGAAAATAAACAATGAAATACTAGAATTCAAACTCTTGAATAAATGAACTTAATAAATGTTTAAAGAGTGTTCCACCCCAAAAATTCAGAATATACATTCCTTGCAGCTGTGCATGGCTTGTGCTCCAAAATAGACCACATATTCTCTCATAGAACATATTTAAGAAATTGCAAAGAATTGAAGATATCCCTTGTATATTATCAGATCATAGTGCAAAGAATTTGGAGATTAATGGCAAAAGAAACAGCAAGAATTTCATAAACACATGGAAACTGAACAAAACATTTCTGAATAACCAATGGGTCACAGAGGAAATTAAAGAAGAAATCAGACAGTTCCTTCAATTAAAAGACAATGCCAGTACAACATATCAGAATCTATGGGACACAATGAAAGCAGT
>NW_004624898.1:2317062-2332814 GCF_000247695.1 Heterocephalus glaber | reverse complement strand
GACAGAAGGTGGCCCAAAAGCCCTTTCCTCTGGGCTGGGAGGAGCGGGAGGGATGGTGACCAGGAAGCCCCTTCCTCTGGACCAGGAGCAGTGGGGTGGTGGCTCAGAAGCCCCTACCTCTGGGCCGGGAACAGTGGGACTCAGTACCTTGATCTGGTGGTCTGGTGTCCTCTGCATCTTTTAGTGTGGAATCAGGTGGCTGCCTGTCTGCAGCGGGGTGATTCGGCATCTTCCTAGCGACTCAGGACCTTGGTAGGGTGTGCACAGACCTGCCTCTCTGCAGTGGGCTGATTTGGCGTGTGTTCTGCATAACTGGGGACCTCTTTAGGGTGTGGGCAGACCTGCCTGTTTGCAGAGGGGTGACTCGGCATCTTCTGCTCTAGTCAGCACCTGGGTAGGGCATGCACAGACCTGCCTGTCTGCAGCTGGCTGATTCAGGGTGTTCTGTGTGACTCAGGACCTAGGTAGGGCATGGGCAGACCTGCCTATCTGCAGCGGGATCTTTTGTTGATTCTTTTGAAGAACCAACTCTTGGCTTCCTTGATTTTTTTGTATCATTCTTTTAGTGTCCATTGCATTGATTTCTTCTCTGATCTTTATAATTTCCTCCCTTGTATGAGCTTTTGGTTTGTCCTGCTTTTCTTTTTTAGAAGCTTGAAGTTCAACATCAGGTTGTTTAATTGTGCTCACTCTGTTTTCCTCATATGTGCATTCACTGCTATGAATTTCCCTCGTAAGATTGCTTTCATTATGTCCCATAGATTCTGGTATGTTGTACTGTCATTGTTATTTAATTTTGGAACTGTCTGATTTCTTCTTTAATTCCCTCTGCGACCCATTGGTTATTCAGAAGTGTGTTGTTCAATTTCCATGTGTTTATGAAATTCTTGCAGTTTCTTTTGGTATGGATGTCCAATTTCATTGCACTATGGCCTGATAATATACAGGGGATAACTTCAATTCATTTGCATTTACTTAAACATGTTCTATGAGCGAGAATGTGGTCTATTTTGGAGAACAACCCATGTGCAGCTGAAAAGAATGTGTATTCTGATTTTGTGGAGTGAATCATTCTGTAAACATCTGTTAAGTTCATATGTTGAAGAGTTCGATTGAGTTCTAGTATTTCATTTTTTTTAATCTAATTGATCTATCTGTGACAGTGGGGTATTGAGGTCCCCTATTACAATTGTATTTGTGCGCATATGTCTTTTCATGTCCATTAGTGTTTGTTTTATATGGTAGGGTGCACTAGTGTTTGTTGCATAGATATTTATGGTTGTCATCTCTTCTTCTTGGATTGTTCCCTTTATAAGGATATAGTGTCCTTCTTTGTCTCTCTTAATCAGTGTTGGTTTGAAATCTACTTGATCTGCAAAGAGGTTAACTACTCCTGCTTTTTTTGAGTTCCTGTTGCATGGAGTATTGTTTTCCACCCCTTAACTTTCAGTCTGTGAGTTTCCTTTTGAATTAAGTGTGTTTCTTGAATGCAGCATAATGTTGGATTTTGCTTCTTGACCCATTCTGCCAGTCTATTTCTTTTGATTGGTGAATTGAGACCATTAACATTGATGGTTATAACTGGTACATGTTGAGTTATCATTGTCATGACTTTTTCTTTTTGTTGGATTCTCCTCCTTTACTTTTACTTTCTTGTCACACACACCCGATGGGTTCATCCTGCTGTGCTTCCTTTTGTTGCCATCCTAATTTTCTGTTCCTAGGATATTGTGTAAATTCTTTGGAGTGCTCGTTTGGTATTCATTAGGTTTGTAAGGTCCTCTTTGTCATGAAAGTATCTTAGTTGTCCATCATTTTTTAAAGATAGTTTTGCAGGGTACATCAATCTGGGTTGGAGGCTGTTTTCCTTTAGGGCTTGGAATCTGTCCCTCCAAGCTCTTCTTGCCTTGATCTTTTGTGTTGAGAAGTCTGCTGTGATTCTGATGGGCTTTCCTTTGTATGTGATTTGTTTCTTTTCTCTAACTGCTTGTAGAACTTTGCTCTGTTGTGTTTCTGGAATCTTAACAATTATATGCCTATGTGTAGTTTTTTTTGATCAAGGCTATTTGGATTCCTATATGCCTCACTTATCTGTATGTCAAGTTCTTTTCCCCTGCTTGGGAAGTTTTCTGCCATGGCTTCTGTGGGCAGATTTTGTTATGTCATCTCCACTCTCTCCTGTTTCTTCCTTGACTGCAATCAGTCTTATGTTATTCTTTTTATCATCTAGCAGCTGCTGGATTGATTTATCATGGTCCCGTACAATTTTGAAGCAATTTTTCTTTTCCTGGTCACTAATTGCAATCTTATCTTCTATATCTGAAATTCTTTCTTCACATTGGCTCATTCTGCTTTGTGGACTTTCAATGGAGTTTTTGATGTCCTGGAAATCTATTTGCATCTGTTTTATCGATTCCCCTTGTTTCCTATGCTGGGATTCCATCATGTTTCTCAGCTCCTCCCTAGACTTATTAATCATGTCTTGTACTATGAGCACAATTTCTCCTGTTATCTGAGAAATTATTTCTGATTTCATTTTTTCCAGATCCTCTTTTGTTGCCAATTCAGGGAGTCCACGTGGTTGAGTATCAGAGTGTTCCATCTCATTTCCCTTTGTGGTTGCTGTAGGTGATCTGGAAGTCTGGTTTTGAGAGTGTTTATATATCTTCTCATTTGATGGGGGGGGGCTCCTATAGGTGCTGGCATGGCTTACCTTCCTCTGGGCTGGGAGCAGTGGAAAGGCGGCCTGGAAGTGCCTTCCTCTGGGCAGGAAGTGGTCCACTCTGGGTACTTTATTGGCTGATATTTACTACCTCATGAATGATACTTTTTGCTTGAAGTCTTTCCTGTATATATCATCACTAATGTAATATCCAGTGGTCATTATATTCCCTCTCAGCCTCTGTGGTATATGAATTCATATTTTCATCAGACCTAACCACTATTAAGGGCCCCATCATCAAGTTTTTATTAATATTTTCAGAATCCTATGTTCCTCTGTGTCTAGCAGGCACCTTCCTAAACCCAATATTCCTGTATGTTCTCATCTGTTGGTGCCTGTAGGAGATGACCTAGATATGGGGTGGACTTAATGTCTGTCCCTAATCTCTCTGTTTTTCATGTTGTTTATATCCTAATGCTAGAAAATTTGAGATCTCATAATCTGAAAGTGTTGCAGTCTAATCAACCTGAAATTATATTGTACCTTTTAATTATAGAGGCAACACTCCCTTATGGAATCTTGGGCTTGCTTGACCTTTATAATGTCTTTCTTCTGGTACCTACTTATATCCCCCTTTTAAAAGCCGTATAGTGCTGAACTATTGCTTTCTCTTTTTTTTTTTTTTTTTTTTTTTTGGTACCGGGGATTGAACTCAGGTCCTTGCACTTGTGCAGCAGGCAGCGAAACCACTGAGCTAAATCCCAGGCCCAACTATTGCTTTCTTTTCTTGCATTGTCAGAATTTGCAGCTATGAATATATAGAGAAGCTCACATGGATCACCTCTGATCATGTCATGATCTGTACTTCCTGACCATATATTTTGGCCCCCACTAAGGAGGAACCTATTTTTACTGTTTACATTTCACCCACTGCTCGGTACTGACCTTTTAAGTCTCTCAATTTTACCTTATTATAAACTCCACATGGCTCACTCCATGTGTTAATAATATTTCTCAATTAAATATTATTCATATTATGGTTCGTAGACTAAAGATTAAAGCCTAGCTCCCCAACAATCTCACACATGATTGGGTAGGAGACTTTCCTCTTGAACAAATTACAACATTTCAACAATTAAATATCTCAGGTAAAAGCCATTTGAGGGCATTATAGTAGCAATGGAACTGCCAGCTACTATAGCCACAGCAACTGTTCCCCTAACTCATTCCATCCAAACTGGCCAAATCATGCATGGCTATTTTAAAAATGTTATTTCTAAGCTCTTAACTCAAACCTATATTGACAAGGAAAGTTTTCAAACACTTGACACCCTTCAGGCAGCTGCCAGATGGCTCACCAAACATCAAGAAGCTCTTTGGATACAGTAGGCTCAAATATGATGCTGGTTAATGTTTTGTGTACATCACCCCTATTCCACTTAATCATTCTCATTCTTGAGCAGAGGGCCAACGTCTTCTCTATGGTGCTTTTCATACAAATCTAGATAGAGAAATCACAGGTCTTATGGGGCGGCTTCAGGCCCAAATTTAAAAGCTTTAAATGGAAGCTTAAAATATTATTTTAGGTGATTTCAATGATATTATTTATTGGCTGAATTATAAAAGTTTGTTTTCTGGTTTCAGCCTTCACATTTAGATTCTTATGGCTATTGGAATAATTTTCTTTTTCCATTTTCTTGCAGTACTAAGAGCCTTCTGTATACTATTTCAGTGGATGCTGCATGCTGAAGCCATGATGGCCTTTTTCCACCAAGCCCAATTACCTTCCTCCCTTCATCTTGTCCTTCTTTCTCAAGCCTATGTATAAAACAAAAAAGAGGGTTGTGTGGGGTTATTGACCAGAGGTATATACGAGTTGGATAGGCAGACATAAGGGATTTTTGGAGCCACATGCCCAAAGCCTCCTGGAATGTATTGTTAGAGATTCAAAGATAGCCTTCAAGGCCACAATTCGAAATAGGATCAAGCACACTATCTTAAGAGGGCTCTGTCCCTTGTCTTTCCCAACCTTCCCCTGTCCTTCCCCTGTCCCTTACATAAATTCGTGTATAAACATTGTTCTGCCTCTGTTCTTTATCCTTGCTTCATGGTTCTATTAATAAATAGCCATCGAGGCTTCAGTTGGGTTCTATCATTATCAGACTCTCTCATGCTGAGGGATTTCAGTTAAAAGCAGTCCCTCTGAGCCCTCTTGGAGTATGAATTGGATATTGACTCCAAGTAATCTTTCATCCTTTGCATGGAGCCATGTTCATGAACTGCAACAGAAAATTAAAACATAAGAGAAGTCAGTGGAATAGAGAGGAAAGAAACATTACAAAAAAATCAACAAATTGAAGAGCTTGTTCTTTGAAAGAACAAACAAAATAGATAAGCTCTTTACCTGACTTACCAAGAGAAAGAGAGAAAAGTGTCACTTCAAAGCAATTAAAAATGAAAAAGTTGAAATCACAAAGTGCATTGTCAAAATCTTGAAGTTAGAAACTACTTGAAAAGTTGTATTCCAGCTAATTAACAAATTTTGAAGAAATGTACAGGTTCCTAGGCTCGTATAAAATTACCAGAGCTAGCCCAAGAATACATAACTATGCTTAACAACCCAATAATAAGCAATGAAATTGGCACACTAATAAAGAGTCTATCACATAGAAGAAGCCCAGCACCTGCTGAATTAACTGCTTAATTCTACAAAAACTTTTAGGATGTTATATCACCAATACTCCTTCAAGATCTTCAAAGAATTTTAAAGAGATGAAATACTCCCAAATTCATTTATGGAAGCCAGTATCACCTTGATTCCAAAAGCTGGTAAAGATCCTATTAATGAACACAGATGCAAAACTCCTCAACAATATATTAGCATATAGAATGAAGCATATCTTCAAAAAGATCATACATCATGACTAAGTATGTTTCATCCCAGAGATGCAAGGATGGTTCAACATATAGAAGTCAATAAATGTAATATATGACATAAACAGAAGCAAAGTCAAAAATCACATGATCATATCAATGTTTGCAGAAAAGGCTTTTGACAAAATCCAACACCGCTTTATGATAAAAACCCTCAAGTAAACAAGTATAGAAGAACCTTACCAGTATTTGTAAAAGTTATTTATGACAAACCAATAGCCAGCTTCACATTAAATTCAGAAAACCTAAAAGCATACACCCTAAAGTCATGAACAAGACAATGATGCCTACTATCATCTCTTCTGTTCAGCATAGTGCTTGAATAACTAGCCAAAGCAATCAGCCAAGAGAAAAAAATGAATGGGTCATATATAAGAAAGGAAGAACTCAAATTATCATTATTTTCAGATGAAATGATACTCTACATAGGTGACCCAAAGAACTCCACCAAAAAACTCTTGTTACACAGATTCAGTGTCATCCCAATAAAATTACAAACAGCATACTTTACATATCTATAGAAAACAATCCTCAAATTCATATTGAACCAAAGAGACCCAGAGTAACAAAAGCAATTTTGGGTAACAAGAGCAAAGCAGGAGGCTTTAACATTCCTGTTTGTAGAAGATTGAAACAATTCATATTGCTTACTATGTACTACCTTAAAATCAAAATGGATCAAAGATGTGGAAACAATTATCTTACTGGAAGATAAAATAGGTAAAACAACTTCAAGGCATACATATAGAAAAGGATTTTCTAAAGAGAACCTCAATTTGCACAATAAATAACAGCACCTATCAACAAATGGGATTATATCAGACTAAAATGCTTCTGTATAGCAAGAGAATCAATTAGTAGAGTGAAAAGACAATTGATAGAATGCGAAAAAATTTGTGAGCTATTCCTCAGAGGGGTAATATATAGAATACATAAAGAACTGAAAAATAACTCAACCACTTAAAATTAAAGACCTAGTCCAGAAATGAGGAAATGTAATTAACAGACTCTTCACAGAGAAGGAAGTACAAATGGTCAATGACTATATGAAAAAATGTTTGCAGGTTGAAGTAGGACCAAGCAGCCTTGGGCTGGCTCTGAGGCAAGTCATCACTTTCCCTGATACAGAGGAGATTGAAGTGGGACTGAGCAGCCTTGGGCTAACTGTGCAGCAGTGGTGACAGTGGTGACACCACTCTTCCTGCCCTGTGATAAGTAGCATGAGAAGAGAGACATGTCAGTGAAGGCTGTGCAAGGACTGGGAGGGTCCAACTGTATACAGAACTGGGATCAGCCTCAGGATGTCTCTGTCTGAGGGTGCCACAGCAGCTAGGAAAGTGAAACAGAGAAAAAAAGGGTGAGGAGATGTGGGGAGGCCACCAAGGGACGTATGGAAACTTCCTGGCTGAAGATTGGACCCAGCCCCATCACCTGGAGGCCAAGATCAGTCTCACTTCCAGCACTAATCCTACTGCAGACTTGGAGGAATCATCCAACACAGTTTTGGGCTCTAATTTGGACAATACCACAGAACTATGGAACAGTGGACAACAGAAGAATTTTATTATTTTGTTGTTGTTGTATTCTTTGTTTTGTTGTCATTTTTGTCTAGGGGTTTTTTTGTCATTTAGGCTTTTACTTTTAGTGTTTATTTTGTTTGTTTTCTTTCTCTATTTCCTCAACTGTTTCTCTTGATTTTTTGTTATTTTCATGCAAGTGAACATAGTCTCTAGTCTTTCTGGTTCTCTTCTTTTGCTTTCTTCTTCATTCTTTCCTCCTGTCCTCTTCTTCAGTTTCCCAAAGCTTGGGTAATCAGCCTTTAAGAAGCATTCAACCTTGCTCCTACTACATTTCTCTTTATTTATCTCTGTTTTGTCACCTATCCCTCTTAACTTTATACCCCACAGGGAAAAATCACTCTACTAAGGGAAAATTAACTTCATACAAGTTTCTGGTATATGATGGAGTTTGGTATATACCTCTAGAGCTTGCTCCTATGCTTAAAGGTACCAAATTAATAGACACCACAGTTTGTCAGTTTCAAGGCTGTGCTTGATGCTAATGATATTGCTAATTGCAATACTTTACCCAAGATGTCATACTTGTAATCAATTGTTCTCCCTTATATGACAACACTGTGATTGTCTGGGGTCATAACTATCACCATAGTCAAGTATTAAAGGACTGAGTACTGAACGAAATAGTAATTTCTCATCCCTAAAAAATTGGGAAGGTAGAATCTTGGGACAGACACAAAGACCAAGAGCCACATATGGCCAGAAGACATCTCTGAGGAATAGACATTTCCTAGGGAAGCCTCGATACTAGTGATAAATTTATCTGCCATAAGAAATTCAGAAGCATCAATACATAAAAAACATATAATTAAAAAATAGAGGGAGGAAGAGACAGAGTCGACAATTACAAACTCACCCATGGTCATGTCCGCAGCCCTGCAGAGCCCTCGGTGCTGCCTTCGGGTCCCCCAGTCGCCCAGGCCCCTAGGCTCTGACCGGCCGTGGCCCCCTTACTCCCGGCCTCTTATCAGGAGCCGAGGGGCCTGACCCCGTCCTAGGCCCAGAACCCTCCTTTCTACCCAGAGTTCGGCGTCGCAGCTGGCACATCGGCTCCCTGGCATCTGCAGTTGTGTCGGTTGGCTGTGCCGAATGGGCGGTTGGTAGGTGGCAGCGGAAGATGGTGCCCCGATACGCCCGCTGTACTGCTGCTGCCGGCGGAGGAGGAGGCGCTGTCGGTTCTTTGTGTTCAACCAGTAATGCCATTCAGTTGCCAATATCAAGCAAAGCAAACAAAAGCCAGTTTTGATGTGCTTTTTAAGAAAAGTGGTAGTGCTTTTCACAGTGCCTGACCGAACTATATCAGAAGGTGAAGCTTAAACTCACAGAATCCAGTGAAATCTTGAAGTTATATGTATTTCTGGTTAACACCGGAACTACTCTAGCATTTGACACTGAATTTACAGTGCAAACTGTGGCAGACCTTAAACATGCCATTCAAAGCAAATACAAGATTGCCATTCAGCCTCAGGTGCTGGTGGTCAATGGAGGAGAATGAAATGTGGCTGCAGATTGAAGTGTATGCACTTATAGCACTGGGACAGACACAAATCCAATTTTTCTGTTTAACAAAGAAATGATCTTATATGATCATGCACCTGCTATTCCTAAAACTACATTTTTCAATAGCAAATAACATGGAAATAAAAGTTGAAGAATCTCTTATGATGCCTGCAGTTTTTCACACTGTTGCTTCAAGGACACAACTTGCTGTGGACATTTAAGAAGTTGCCAAGAAACTTTGTTCTTTTTGTGAAGGCCTTGTCCATGATGAACATCTTCAACACGAAGGCTGGGCTGCAATCATGGCCAATCTGGAGGACTGTTCAAATTCATACCAATAGCTACTTTTCAAGTTTGAAAGAATTTATTCAAATTATCTGCAATCCATAGAAGACATCAAGTTAAAACTTACTCATTTAGGAACTGCTGTTTCAGTAATTGCCAAGATTCCATTGTTAGAGTGCCTAACCAGACATAGTTACAGGGAATGTTTGGGAAGACTGGATTCTTTGAATGAACGCGAAGGCTCAGAAAAGGCTGAGACCAAACAATCCACTGAACTGGTGCTCTTTCCTGATATGCCCAGAACAACTAATACATCCTTGTTAACCTCATTTCACAAGTCAGTGGAACATGTAGCCCCAGATACTACAGATGCTAAGAGAGGCAAAGGAATTAGAGAATCTAGTCAAAGTATTGTATAGCAAGATGAAACTTCAGTAGATGCTAAAGACAGTGATTTGCCTTTTTAAAATGTATCTTTGTTAGACTGGATAAATGTTCAAGATAGATCTAATGATGTGGAATCTTTGGTCAGAAAGTGCTTTGATTCTATGAGCAGGATTGACCCAAAGATTATCAGACAACCATTTATAGTAGAATGCCATCAAACTATTGCCAAACTTGATAATTAGAATACGAAAGCCATTAAAGGGCTTGCAGATTGGCTATATGCCCTGGACCAGATGATTGACAGCTGTGGCTGGCTGGTGAACAAACAGAAAGAGCTCTGAGGGATTTTTAGCTAATCAGATGAGAGCTGAAAATTTGAAGGATGAATCTGTATTACCTGATTTGTGCCTGACTCATACAGATCAGTTGATGATTATGTTGCAAAATCACAGAAAACTACTGGATATTAAGCAGAAGTGTACCACTGACAAACAAGAACTAGCAAATAATCAACATGTCAGACTGAAGTGGTGTTGCTTTGTGATGCTTCATGCTGATCAAGATGGAGAAAAATTGCAAGCTTTGCTCTGCCTCTTAATAGAGCTGTTAGAAAGAGTCAAAATTGTTGAAGCCCTTAGTACTGTTCCTCAGATGTATTGCTTAGCTGTTGTTGAGGTTGTAAATAGAAAAATGTTCATTAAACACTACAGGGAGTGGGCTGGTGCTTTAGTCAAAGATGGAAAATGATTGTATGAAGCAGGAAACTCTAAAAGGGTATCCTTTGGGAAAGTATTTAGAAAGTCCTTTTAAAGAAATTGTCTGTTTAGGGGACTGGACTCCTGGCCACCTTCCTTTTGTACTCAGAAGCCTCAAAAGTTTGACTGTGAACTTCCAGATATTTCATTAAAAGATTTACAGTTTCTGCAATCATTTTGTCCTTCTGAAGTTCAGCCATTCCTCAGGGTTCCCTTACTTTGTGACTTTGAACCTCTACACCAGCATGTACTTGCCCTACAAAGTTTGGTAAAAGCAGTACAAAGTTTGGATGAAATGTTGCAGACCATTACAGATCTCCTGAATGAACAAAAGGCATCCATGAATCAAGCATCCCCTCAGTCAGCTTCTTCCCCATGGACAGAAAGTGCAGCAGGTATTACAACTACTACCTCACCAAGAACTTCCCCTCCACTCACTGTTCAGGGTGCCTTGTGTCCTGCAGTGTGTCCCTTAGAAGAATTAACTCCAGCTAGCATTGATGCACATACATTTGATTTTGAAACTATACCCCATCCAAACATTGAACAAACTATTCACCAAGTTTCTTTAGACTTAGATTCATTAGCAGAAAGTCCTGAGTCAGATTTTATGTCTGCTGTGAATGAGTTTGTGATAGAAGAAAACCTATCATCTCCTAATCCTGTAAGTGATCCCCAAAGTCCAGAAATGATGGTGGAATCACTTTATTCATCGGTTATCAATGCAATAGATAGTAGACGTATGCAAGATACAAATACATGTGGTAAAGAGGACTTTGGAGATCATGCTTCTCTGAATGTCCAGTTGGAAAAATGTAGAGTTGTTGCCCAAGGTTATCATTTCAGTACACAAAGCTTTAAGGAAGCTCTTTGCCATTTCAAAACATTTGTACAAAATGAACAATGTGACTTCTCAAATTCTTTAAAGTGTACAGTGATAGAAATAAGAAGCATTATTGAAAAAGTAAAATGTTCCCTGGAAATAACACTAAAAGAAAAGCATCAAAAAGAACTACAGTCTTTGAAAACTGAATATGAAGGTAAAATCAATGCATTAATTAAGGAGAGTGAAGAAAATGAAAACAAAATTTAAAAATTGAAAGACTTGGTATACCTTGAAGAAGTTTTACAAAATAAAAATAGTGAATTTGCTTTGGTTAAACATGAAAAAGAAGCTGTCATCTGCCTGCAGAATGAAAAGGATCAGAAGTTGTTGGAGATGGAAAACATAATGCACACTCAAAATTGCAAAATTAACAAACTGAAGCAGTCACGAGAGGTTGTATTAGAAGACTTAAAAAAGCTTCATGTTGAAAATGATGAGAAGATTGAGTTATTGAGGGCAGAGTTTCAGTGTTTAGAGCAAAGCCACCTAAAGGAATTAGAGGACACATTGCATGTCAGGCACACACAGGAGTTTGAGAAAATTATGACAGACCACAAAATTTCTTTGGAGAAATTAAAGCAGGAAAATCAACAAAGAATTGATCAGCTACAAGAATCTCAGGCCGTAGCTATCCATGAAAAAGAACAGCAGCTGCAGGAATTAAAACAAATTTTCTGATTTGTCAGACATGAGGTGTAAGATAGAGGTTAAGCTTGCATTGAAGGAAGCAGAAACTGATGAAATAAAAATGTTGCTGGAAGAAAGCAGAATGCAGCAGAAAGAAACATTGAAATCTCTTCTTGAAAAAGAAACAGAAAATTTGAGAACAGAGATAAGTCAATTAAACCACATGATTCATGATAATAATGAAAATTATTAGGTGGGCTTAGCAGAGCTAAGAACTTTAATGACAATTGAAAAGGATCAGTGCATTTCAGAGTTAATTAGTAGACAGGGAGAAGACTCTGGCATACTTAAAGCTGAATTAGACAGAGTAACATCTTTGCATCACCAAGTATTTGAAATAGAAAAAAAACCTAAAAGAGCAAGTAGTTGAACTGCAGAATAAATTGGATTCAGAATTGCATGTTCTTGAAAAATGAAAAGATGAAAAAAATCACCCAACAAGAAGAGAAATATGAAGCAATTATACAGAATCTTGAGAAAGACAAAGAGAAATTGATTATGAGCCATGAGCAACAAAGAGAACAGTTAATTCAGAAACTTAATTGTGAAAAGGATGAAGCTATTCAGACTGCCCGAAAAGAATTTAAATTGAAGAGAGAAGTTGTTGAGATAGAGTTATTAGAAAAAATTAAACATCTTGAAAATCAAATAGCAAAAAGTCCTGTCATTGAATCTACCAGAGAAGATTCTTCAAGTTTAGTTGCTGAACTTCAAGAAAACTTCAGGAATAAAAAGCTAAGTTTCTGGAACAACTTGAAGAGCAAGAGAAGAGAAAGAATGAAGAAATGCAAAATGTTCAAACATCTTTGATTGCTGAACAACAAACCAATATTAACACTTTTAACAAGAGAGAAAATGAGAAAAGAAAACATAATAAATGATCTTAATGATAAGTTGAAGAGTGCAATGCAACAACAAGAAAGGGATAAAGATTTGATAGAATCACTTTCTGAAGATAGAGCTCGTTTGGTTGAAGAAAAGAAGCTTGAAGTCAGTAAGTTGCAGAGCAGCACTTTTGTTCCTTCTCCATATGTAGCTGCACCCCCAGAACTTTATGGAGCCTGTGCACCTGGATCCCCAGGTGAAGCAGATAGATCAGGGAGACAGCAGATGAAAGAAAAGTGGATTCAGCAATGGAGACAAGCATGATGTCTGTCCAGGAAAATGTCCATATGCTTTCTGAAGAAAAACAGAGGATAATGCTCTTAGAAAGAACATTGGAGTTGAAAGAGGAAGAAAGTAAGCAGTTAAATCAATGACTGATATCTCAGAGCATGTTTTCAGTATCTTCAAGGTATTCTGAAAAGATAGCAATTAGAGATTTTCAGGTGGGAGATTTGGTACTCATCATCCTAGATGAATGCCATGACAATTACATATTATTTACTGTTAGTGCTACTTTATATTTTTTACATTCAGAGTCTCTGCCTGCCCTGGATCTCAAACCAGCTTCAAGTGCATCTAGAAGACCCTGGGTACTTAGAAAAGTACTAGAAAAGGAATATTGTCAAGCCAAAAAGACACAAAAAAGATTGAAATTTCCTTTAGGGACAAAGTTTTACAGAGTGAAAGCTGTGTCATGGAATAAGAGAAGTATAACCTATGGAAGAAATTACTACATTTTATGTCATTTTCTGACTTTTCCTACATCTCTCATTAATCACCTCAAAAACAGCAGGCCATCTTTTTATACAAAAGTCATCATGACAGTATATTTCATTGTTGTACTTTTTAACTGGCTATTTTTTAGGAACAATAAATTCATCAAAACCCTTGGCTGAATTAAAATGGTTTTCGGGGTTTTTTTCTCTTTTATACCCAGATAACTAGAAATGTGGTCCAAACTAATTCATCTTCTTAAAGGGCATACCCTGTGCATTGTGGCTTATGGTTAGACATATTTATTGCCTGTTAAATATGCATTAGCTTGAAGTTAGATGTTAAATGTTAGTTATTATTACCAGCATTTGTCCTTTTGTGAAATCGGTATCAGAATATTTGCACTCTTTAACACATTCTTTATAAAAATATACAAATTCTTCAAAACTATTTAAAGAGTGTTGCTGCATGCAGATAATCATAATTTTGAGTATGCCTCAGTAGATTACTAAAGCAAATTATTTCATTTTTAAATGCCCTTAAATGTTTCAAAAAAAGGAACTCTGTAGTTTGACTGACTGACTTTAAGATCAGTAATAAATAATCAGCAATCCTGAAAAGCACTTTCAACAGATAAGTCATCTGGGTTGTACAGGGAAGAGTCTGTGCTATTGCTGTTTTCCAGGGCAGCACTCGAACCTTCCCAACATCTTTATGATTCTATTTAGAATAATCATATTGATGAAATTGTAATTCATAGCTACATTTCAGAAAAAGATGCATTGTACATTAACCATTTAAAGGTCATTCAAATAACAAATATTGTATTGTAAAAGACCTGTACAATTTTTAAACAATAAAGACTTGAACTTGTAAATGTGTGTGCCTTTTAAAGAAGAATACATTTTTAATATATTTGAGTGATTGTGGGGGAGTATGAGAAAACTGTTCTGTATCAGAGTAAACAGTGTAAAACAGTGTTATATAGAATAGAATGTGAAAACTAGGCTTTTAGAATTGTTGCCATTGTGCAGAGATATTTAAATGAATTAGTTGATTTGGGTGAAAGTTGTTTCAGGTTTTTTGGTAGAGAACAGTAACAAAATGATTTTTTTCAGAAAATATTTAATTTCTTCATAAAATAAGTTAAATATGTTTTTAAATATGTTTATCTAATAGTACAAAATGAAATAAGCATCATAATGTATAGAAAACTGAATTTGACAACATTAATGAATAAATGAACAGTGATTTAAAAGAAAAAATAAAAAATGGCTAGATGCAGAAGCAAAATGTAACCCCAGACCTCAGGCCCCACCAGGACAAATCCAGGGGACAACAAGATAAAGGAAATAAGAAGCTGCCCACCTGAATTTCCTGAAATGATACCTGCAGGAGTAAATTAATGGAAGAATGCAGGTATAGAAAAAAACCAGAGAAGAAATAATCTCTCAGGTAAAAAAAAAAAAAAAAAAGAGATGATGATCATAATGAAAGACTTGCTCAGCAAATCAAAAGTTGACACAGATTAAAAAACTAGAAGAATTTAGGAAAAGAATTGAAACAATGAGTGCCCAACATAAGAAAGAAATGGAATCCATGAAACGGATTCAAATAGATTCCCAGAAGATAGAAAATTCCATTGAAAATTTGCAAAGCCAAATGAATGAATGTGAAGACAGAACATCAGACCTAGAAAAAAGGATTGCAGTTAGCTATCACAAAAAGAAAGACTTCTTAAAAATAGCAAGGTTCTGTGGGAAATCAATTCAACAGCTTCAAGGTGATGCAAAGAAAAAGAACATAAGACTAATCACAAGCAGGAGTTAGTGAAAATGACATAAAAAACCTGTTCACAGAAGTAATAGCAGAAAATTTCCAAAGCATGGAAAATACATTGGACATAGAAATAAGTGAGTCATACACAACTCGAATTACACATGACCAAAATGAATCTACACAAAGGCATATAATAATCAAGATACCAGAAATTCAGCATGAGAACAGAATATTAAAAGCTGTTGGAGAAAAGAAACAAATCACCTATAAAGGAAACCCCATCAGAATCACAGCAGACTTCTCAACATGAACCCTTAAGTCTAGGAAGGCTTGGAGTGAACTATTTCAGGTCATGAAAGAAAACAACTTCCAACCCAGATTGACATACCCTGCAAAACTGTATTTCAAATTCTATGGAGAAATAAGATACTTCCATAACAAAGAACAACTGCAGAAATTCATGACCACCAAAGCAGCTCTACAAAATGTTCTGAAGGATATTTTAGAAAGAGATAATGAAGACCAACATTCCAAGAAAACCAATAGGAAGAAGGCATCATTCAGGACAAGCAATTAAACAGACATGGTGGAATCTCAGCATTGTTTTCATTTGCATCTATCGAACGACCAGTTATGTTGAACATTTTTTATATGTGTATTTGCTATTTCTACTTCTTTGTCTGAGAAATGTCTGTTCATTT
>NW_004624898.1:2290506-2301665 GCF_000247695.1 Heterocephalus glaber | reverse complement strand
CAATTTCTCCTGTTATCTGAGAAATTATTTCTGATTTCATTTTTTCCAGATCCCCTTTTGTTACCAGTTCAGTGGGTCCAGGTGGTTGAGTATCAGAGTTTTCCATCTCATTTCCCTTTGTGGTTGCTGTAGGTGATCTGGAAGTCTGGTTTTGAGACTTATTTACATGTTTTGTCATTTCGACTTGGGGGGTGGGCTGTTAGCACCTGTGCGGATTACCTCCTCTGAGCTGGTTGAGGTGGGACAGGGGCCAGGAGCAGCGGTAGGGATGGTGACACAAAAGCCCTTTCCTCTGGGCTGGGAGCAGCAGGAGGGATGGTGACTGGGAAGCCCATTCCTCTGGACCAGGAGCAGTGGGACAACGGATCAGAAGCCCCTACCTCTGGGCCAGGAACAGTGGGACTCAGTACCTTGGTCTGGTGTTCTGGTGTTCTCTGTGTCTTTGTAGTGTGGAATCAGGTGGCTGCCTGTCTGCAGCAGGGTGATTTTGTGTCTTCCGCTTGGCTCAGGACCTCAGTAGGGTGTGCACAGACCTGCCTCTCTGCAGCAGGCTGATTTGGTGTGTGTTCTGCACAACTGGCGACTTCGGTAGGCTGTGGGCAGACCTGCCTGTCTGCAGCGGGGTGATTAGGTGTCCTCCATTCGACTCAGGACCTTGGTAGGGCATGCACAGATCTGCCTGTGTGCAGCGGGTTGATTCCGCGTGTTCCATGCGACTGGGGACTTTGGTAGGGTGTCCAGGTTGTTTTCTTTTAGGGCTTGAAACACTTCACTCCAGGCTCTCCTTGACTTGAGGGTTTGTGTTCAGAAGTCTCATGTGATTCTGATGGGCCTATCTTTGTGTATGATTTGTTTCTTTTCATTAACTGCTTTTAATATTTTGTTCTTATGTTGGATTTTTGGAATCTTGACTGTTATATGCCTAGGTATAGATTTTTTTTATCATGGTTAGTTGGGATCCTATATGCCTCACTTATTTGTTTGTGAAATTCTTTTCCTCTGCTTGGGCATTTTTCTACCATTACTTCTGTGAAGAGTTTTTATGTCTTTTTCACTATCTCCTGCTTTTCATTGACTCTTCTCAGTTTCATGTTATTCTTCTTTGCATCATCCAGAAGCTTCTTGATTGATTTCTTATGGTCTCTTGCTATTTTTAAGAAGTCTTTCTTTTCTTGATCACTATGCACAATCCTGTCTTCTATAATCTGTTATTCTGTTCTCACATTGGCCTATTCTGCTGCATATACTTTCAGTGGTGTTTTTAATCTATTGGACGTCTGTTTGAGTCTGTTTTATGAATTCCATTTCTTTCCTGTGCTGGGTGTTCATTGACTCCATCATGTTCCTGAGCTCCTCTATATTTTTATTTGTTTTTGCTCTAGAGTCACTAATCATGTCTTTTTCTATGGTTACCATGTCTGTTGTTATCTGAGAAATTATTTTTTATTTAAATTTTTCTAGATCCTCTTTCATTGGCAGGTCAGGAAGTCCAGGTGGTTGACTTTCAGATCATTCCATCTTGCCTCCTGAATTTCCCTTTGGTGATCTGAAAGTCTGGGTTTTTGTCTTGTTTAGGTGTCTTTTCATTTCTATTTTTTGTTATGTTGATGTTTTTGCTTAAATTACTGAGTTGCTCCTTGTAAATTGCTTATTGCAAGTATATTTATTGCTAGTATTTAGAGCCCTTAGGGAATGTCTACTTCTTTGATTGTCTTCCAGGTATAGTTGGCCTTTTGGTTTTGAGTCTGTAATGGTCCTTAAGGAATCTCAGTCTTGGTATAACAGGAAGGACAACTGACTATACCAATCACATCACCTTAGCCAAAGTAATACAATCAACATCAAGAATAGCATGAAACACAACTTAGAATATGACTAATTGTGGTAGCTATTATTCTGACATCTTTAACTGCATAACCTAGACTTGTTGTATTAAAAATAAAGGATTCACCAGAAATATGTTTACAGTGAATCAGCCCTTCAATATAGTTGCTTTACCCTCCAGGCAGAAGACTTAGAATGAGTTGGGGGGGGGTAGTGAAACAGAATGAGAAGGAGAGGTTAGAGGTTAGAAACAGGGATAGAGAACACAGGAGGATCACAGAAACTTTGGGAAGCCAGTGAAGACAGGAGGAAAAGAGGGAGCAAACAAATTAAAACAAGAACAGAACAAACTAACATCAATAGGAAAATAAAAAACTGTATTCATACTCCTATAACAATAAAAACAATCAAGAAAAAAACAGAATAGAAGAAAAACAGGAAGAAAAAACAAAATAAATGAAGAAGAAAAAAGAAATAAAAAGGCCTCTTTCAGGTGTGTCTCTGCTATTGCTTGTATACAAATAAGCAGCAGTGTTCAGAACTGAATTAATCAGTAGATTAATCTCACCAAGCTAGCCATAGTTCACTGAGAGTCAGGCAGGCTTCTTGCTGCAAAGCCAGAATTGAGCTCTCTGACTTCCTGTGGGTTAGGAACAACGCTACAGCATTCTACTGCAGGTTTGAGCTGCCCTTCCCTAGTAGCAAGTCTGGGTTTGGTAGGAGGTGCTGGTCCAAACCACTCACCAACTTCTGTAGTCTGCTCTGTCTTCACTGTTCCAATGGCCTTTAATTTTCAATGACAAGCTTCAGAGAGGCCCTCTCTCTCCTGATCACCACTGCACCATCTTTCTGACATCATAGCAATGGCCTCCCTGACCCTGGCTGCCTCTGCTGCATGCATCTGAATCCCTGCTCAGGAGCATGGGATGCCCATGCTGGCATTGGAGGCACATATCTTGTGGCATTTTGGATGGGAGGTGCACATATGTACAAATAAAGGATAATACAAATACAATATACTGAAACTTATGGGAGACAATGTAAGCAGTCCTGAGAGGGAAATTTATCACACTGAATTCTCACATCAGGAAAGCAGAACAAGCTCAAATAAAAAAACTTAATGTTGAACCTCAAACTTCTAGAAAAAAAGGACAAGTCAATCATAAAGAGGGAGGAAATAATAAAGATCAGAGCAGAAATTAATGCAACTGAGACAAAGAAAATAATACAAAGAATCAATGAATCAAAGAATTGTTTCTTTGAAAGATTACATAAAATTGGTAAACCCTTAGCCAACCTTATCCAATAAAGGAAAGAAAAGACTCAAATTTATCCAATTAGGAAGGAAAAGGGTTAAATCATAATAGATCCTATAGAAATCCAGAAGATCATCAACACCTACTTAGAGAAACTTTATTCTAATAAAATGTAAAACACAGAAGAAATGGACAGATTCCTAGAGTCATATGAATTGCCAAATCTGAAACAAAAAGAGATTAAAATTCTAACTAACTAAATATTAGCCATTAAAATTGAAAATGTATTGAAAACTTACCAAGAAAAAAGTCCAGGTCCTGATGGTTTCACTGCTGAATTCTACAAGAAATTTGGAGGAGATCTAATGCCACTATTCTTCAAACTCTTCAATGAAGTTGGAATAAAAGCAATATTTGCAAGATCATTTCTGGAAGAAAGTATAACCATAATACCAAAACCAGAGAAAGACCCAAGCAAAAAAGAAAACTACAGGCCAATCTCCCTAATGAACATAGATGCAAAAATCCTCAAGAAGATACTGGCAAACAGAATGCAACCAATCATCAAAAAGATTATACACAATGACAAAGTAGGATTTATCCCAGTGATGCAGGGATCCCTCAGCACACACAAATCAATAAATGCAATACATCATGTCAACAGAGCCAAAGACAAAATTCACAGGCTCATCTCAATAGACGCAGAAAAAGCATTTGATAGATTCCACCACCCATTCAGGAAAAACCCCTACATAAAATGGGAATAGATGGTCTTTATCTCAATCTGTTCAACTCCATCCGTGACATAACAACAGCCAACATCATACTAAATCGTCAAAAATTGAAAGCATTCACTGTAAAATCAGGAACAAGACAAGGATGTCCACTATCATCATTCCTATTCAATATAGTTCTGGAAACATCAGCTACAGCAATTAGACAAAAGAAAAAAAAAAGGAAGAAAGATAGGAAAGGAAGAAATTAAATTATCATTACTTGTAGATGACATGATCCTGTGCATAGAAAACCCAAAGTCTCCAGAGCAGATCTGGATTTAATAATCTCTAGATTTTATAACCAAATTCAGTAGCATAACTGGATACAAAGTGAACACTCAAAAATCAATAGCGCACCTGTACACAGATAATGAACTCACTGACAGAGAAATTAGGAAACAACACTTTTCACAATAGCATCAAAAAGGAAATAATTAGCAATCAATTTAACAAAGGAAGTAAAAGACCTTTACATTGAAAATTACAGTGCTCTGAAAAGGAGACTGAAGAGGACATCAGAAAATGGAAAGATATCCCTTGCTGTCAGAGGAAGAAGCAACATAATGAGAATGGCCATACTCCCGAAATAATTATACAGATTTAATGCAATCCCAATAAAAATACCATTCGCATATCTCACAGTAGAAGAGAAATCATTCCTAAAATTCATTTGGAAACAGAAGAGACCTAGAATAACAAAAACAATTCTGGGCAACAAAGGCAAGGCAGTGGGTATTACATTCCCTGATTTGAGATTGCACTACAGAGCTACTGTTGTAGAAACAGTGTGGACTGGCAAAAAAAAAAAAAAAAAAAAAAAGACCTGAAGACCAATGGAGTAGATTAGAAAATACAGAAAGCACCTCAAACACAATCAGCCACCTTGTCTTTGACAAATGGGCCAAACACCTTCACTGGAAGAAAGATAATCTCTTTAGTAAATGGTGGTATAAAACTGACAACATGCCAAGGACTAAAACTATACCCATGTCTTTTATTGTGCCCTTATCTAAAATTGAAATGGATAAAAGATCTAAATACTAAAACAGAAATACTAAATCTGCTAGAAGAGAGAATATGAAGAACTCTTGAGGACATAGGTGCAGTTAATGACTTCGTGAACAAAACTCTGACCACATAGGAAATACTACAAAGAATCAACAACTGGGATCTCATCTTATTAAAAAGCTTTTGCACAGCAAAAGAAATCACCAACAGAGTGAAAAGACAACCCACAGAATGGGAACAATTTGAGCCATTTGTTCCTCAAAAGGTAATATCTAGAACATAAAAAATTGTAAAATATCAGAATTCCAAATGTAAAGACCCAATCTAAAAATAGCCATATGAGATGAATACACACTTCTCAGATTTAGAAGCAAAAATGAGAAATAAATACATCAAAAAGTGTTCAATATCACTGATCACTCAAGGGATGAAAATAAAAACAATGCTGACATTCCATCTCACTCCAGAAAGAATGGCTATTATGAAGAATCCACCCAATAACAAATGCTGGTGTGAGGAAAAAGGAACTTTTCTTCACTGTTGGTAGGAGTGTAGACTGGTGCAACCACTGTGGAAATCAGTGTGGATAGTCCTCAAAAAACTAGGATTAATGGTCCCATTTGACCTAGCTACTCCCCTTCCCAAAGGAATTGAAAGCATCATACCACAGTGATATATGCACACTCATGTTTATAGCAGCAGTTTGTAATAGCTAAATATGGAAAACAAACCAAATGCCCATCAACTGATGAATGGATAAAATAAATGTGCTTAAAAGAGGAAAGGTCTCTTGTAGCTCACATTTTTTAGAGGTTTTAGCCTATAATCAGCTGCCTCCAAGGCAGGGTGGATGGCAGGAAGGCATTGCAGAGGGAAAACAGTTCATGGTGGGCAGAAGGTATTAAAGCAAGCAAGGGACCACAGTCTTTTCTAGACCTTATATGTCTTATCCAGGACACTTAGGATGGGTAGCACTCACACCTTTAATCCTAGTGCCCTTGATTCACCTTGATGCACCATGAATCAATTGCAGCACCACACACTGAAGATCCAACCCATTCTGAAAAAGCCCTGACTGTGACTGCATGAGGCTTTGAGGTGACATCTAGACACAAGACACAAGCCATAACAAGTTGTGATAATGGACATCCTTTGCTTGTTCCTGATTTTAGAGGGAAAGCTTTCAGCTTCTCTCCATTTAGTATGATGTTGGCCTTTGGGTGTTACAAAAGACTTTTATCAGGTTGAGATAAAGACATCCTATTCCTATATTCTCCAAGTTTTCACTACAAATGGATGTTGGATTAATTATTATTATTTTAATTGTTATATGATTTTTCCATGCTTCTACTTATTCCATCTATTACATTTATTGATTTATACATGTTGAACTATTCCTGCATCCCTGGAATGAATCCTAGTTGGTTATGTTGTATGATCTTTATGATCATATGCTAGATTCTGTTTGCCAATATCTTGTGGAATGTTTTTGCATCTGTGTTCATTTTTAGGTCTCTTTTATGGTCTTGCAATAAGAGTAATGTTTGCTTCCAGGAATGACTTTTGGATTGCATTTCTTTCAATTTTGTTAAAGAGTTTGAGGAGTACGAGTACTAGGTTGTGTCTAAACTTCTTGTAGAATTCAGTAATGAATCTATCAAGATTTGTGCATTTTTTAGTTGGTAGTTTTTTATTGCTTCCTCAATTTCACTGAGTGATATTGGCTTATTCAGGATGTTAATATCTTCTCATTTATGTTTTGGTAGTTCATATGTATTTAAAAATTTATGAATTTCCTCTGAATTTTCCATTTTATTAGTGTATAGGTTCTCAAACTAGTTACTGATAATTTTCTAGATTTCAGCAGAATCTGTAGAGATTTCACTGTTTTCATTTCTAATGACATGAACTTGGTTTTTTTTCTGTCTTTATGTTGATAAGATTGTCTAAAAGTTTGTCTATTTAGTGTTTCAAAGAACCAACTCTTTGATTCATTATTTTGTATTGTTTTTAGTCTCAAATTCATTAATTTTTGCTCTAATCTTTGTAATTTCAATCCTTATATAATCTTTGGGTTTGAATTTTTCTTATTTTTTTCTAGGATTTTGGACCTAAGTTATTTATTAGACCACATTCTGTTTTTCTGATGTGGGAAAACACTTTTATGAACTTACTTTTCAGAAATGCTTTCATTGTGTCTCATAAGTTCTGGTATGGCACACTGGTACTATTGTTTCATTGTAGAACCTATAGTTTCTTCATTAACTTCAACTCTGATCCACTGATTATGTAAGCTGGTACTATGTAATTTCCATGTGTTTGCATAGTTTCTGTGGTGACTTTTGCCATTAATTTCTAGTTTCTGTGCAGTATGGTACAGTAATATGCATAGGATAATTTCAATTATTTTGCATTTAACTAAGCATGTTTATTAGCTAGTATGTCATCTATTTTAGAAAATCTCCCATATGTTGCTGACAAGAATGTGTACTCAGTTGTTGTTGGATGGAACATTCTGTAGATATCTATTAATTCCATTTGTTCTAAGGTTTGGTTCAACTATGATATTTATTTGTTAATTTTTTGTCTAGTTCATCTTTCCATTTGTGACAGTGAGGTATTGAGGTCCCCTATTACATTTGTATTGATGTTTGTCTGACTTTTCATATTCATTAGTGTTTGTTTTATGAAGTTTGATGCACCAGTATTTGATGCATATGTTTTTAATTGTTAATTCTTCCTGTTGAATTGTCCCTTAACCAATATGTAGTGACTTTCTTTGTCTATTCTTATCAGTTTTAGCTTAAAA
The DNA here is from genome assembly GCF_000247695.1 of Heterocephalus glaber. Next base: position 2,293,992 of record NW_004624898.1, on the reverse strand, counting down.
TCCACTTTGCTTGAACTGAGAATAGCAATTTCTTGGGGTTTTTTCTGGGTTCTCATTGCATGGAATATTGTTTTCCATCCTTTCATTTTAAATCTGAGTATCTTTTTTGAATTAAAGGTGGTTTTTGTATGTGCATACTTTTGGGTTTTCATTCTTGACCGCTCTTGCCATTTTGTGGGGGATTTTGGGGTACAGGGAATCAAACTTAGGACCTTGCACTTGTCAGGCAGATATGGCACCACTGAGCCACATCCCCAGCCTCCCAATTTGTTTTTTCATTGGGGGACTGAGGCTAAATTGAGGGACATTACTGAGAGGTATTGATTTATTCCTGTCATTGCATTATTTTCCTGATGCTGATTTCCTCATTTTTTCCCTTTTGCTTATCTGCTCATCCTACCAGGTCTATTCATTCTTTTATACTTATTGATATTGTTGGCCTCATTGTTTGTTTCTAGGATATCTTGGAAAATTTTTGTAATTCTAGTTTGGTGGTTACGAATTTCTTGAGGTTCTCCTACTTGTGGAAATGCCTTATTTTCTATCAATTTATTTTTTAGGGCTTGAAACCCTTCAAGCTCTCTCTCTGGGCCTTTAAGGTTTTTTTTTTTGAAAAGTCATCTGTGATGGTAATGTGTTTACTTTTGCATGTGATATTTTGCCTTTCTTTAACACCTTTCAAGATTTGGCCCCTGCGATGAACTTCTGGAAGTTTTAGCATAATGTTGTGTGGAGAGGTTTTTTTTGGTCATCGGTTTTTGATGTTCTATATGGCTCATTTATCTGTATGTTTGTACCTTTCCCTATATTAGAGGACTTTTCTTCCACTATTTCTGTGAATGATTTTTTCATGCCATTTGTGCTGTCTTCTGATTTTTCACTTATTCCAACTATTTTTATACTAGTCTTTTTTTCATCATCTCACAGTTGTTGAATCAATTTTCCATTTCCTCTTGTTTTTAAGGTGTCTTTGAGTAGTTGGTCCTTGAAGACATCAATGGCATCTAATTCTGAAGTTTTTCCTCACAGTGGGTCATCCTGTTGCCCATACATACTTTCAATGTGATTTTTAATCTCCTAGATTTCTAATTGAAACCTTTTTATGCATTCAAATTCTTTGGTAAACTGGTCAGTCATGTATTGTATCATTTTTGAGCTCATCTAGCTTTCTGTTAGTGTCTTTTGAGAGCTCCTGCATCTTTTTGATTATTTCTTCTATTATCTGTTTAGTTATATCATCTCTAACCCTGCTGAGTATCTCTTTGAGCTGTTTGCTAACCTCTGTGTGCTTTCAAGTAATTCATGGCTTATGCTGTTCTTCCCTTAAGTGCCACCTGGATTGGCTTTGATGGAGTTGGGGTTTGGGGATGTTTTGTTGCCTTTTCTTCCCAAGTTGTTATTGTATTTATTTATTTATTTTGCTTTGCATTGAGATTTGAGGATGGTCATGGTATTTAGTCTCTTTAGTTGCTTTTCAGTGATGTACTTTTGGTGTGGCTATCTACAGTATATTCCATTTCCACAGCCCCAAGATTTGACCACCATGGTTATTTTGGGAAAGGAAGATGCAGTGTAGTCAGCCCAGAAAACAAGTGTTCTGGGAATATACTCTATGTTGTTAATGTCACAAAGGCAATCTGAGTGATGGCTTACAGAGAATTAGTGACAATTATACGATCATGTTAATATAAAATGAAATAGCTACAATAGTATTGCCTGAGACAAATTAGATATTAGCGTACCACAAGAACCAGTTATGCACCACCCTTAATCCTAGAGAAAAAATAATTATGATGTAAACATTAAGGCAACCCAGGTATCATCTTATAGATAGGTAGTATGAACTAAATGTAATAGCTGTATCTCTGCTAATGGTACAAAAAAACTCGAGTAATAATACAGAGTTACCTATCAAAAGATTAAAAAGCTTTATGATTGGTCCAGGGATTTAGCTCAGTGGTTCTGGCTCCTGCCTCGCAAGCACAAGGTCCTGAGTTTGAACTCCAGTACCAAAAAAAAAAAAACCAGCTTTATGATTGTACTATTAGAGACTTTGGGTTTGGGAATGAGGGATGCAAAAAGAAAACATTGAAACCTTAAACTCTATAATATTGGAAGGAGGAGAGAGAAGTGGTGCAAAGGATCATATTGGGGAATAGAAGGGTGCTTATAGAACTAAGTAAAAGCAGGACAAAAAACTACCAATAAATAGAAGATAGAAGAAAAAGAGGAAGAGAAAAGAATCAAGTTATCCAGTGAGTAAAAATAAGAGAGAAGCAAATAAAGGGAGACATTTTCAAAAGAAGAAGAGAAAAAAATAAATAAAAGAAGAAAAGGAGATTAGAAGCAAGGCTGAAGTCCGAAGGAAAATTACTCAAGCCTCAAGAAACTGTGAAGAATTTTGAAGGAAAGGAAAGAAGAAAAAACCCAAAACAAGAACAAAGCAAAAAAAAAAAAACTAAACTAAAAATGGGCCAGGGATTTAGCTCAGTGTTTCTGCCACCTGCCTCACAAGCACAAGGTCCCAAGTTTGATTCCCTGTACCAAACAACAAACAAACAAAAACAAAAGCCCTAAAAACAACACACACACACAATTAACAACAACAAAAAATGAACAGCAAGAAATTTATGATTTCAAGCCTGTGGTTATCTTCTGAGTGAAACAGTTTTGTGGCAGTCTCCAATTCAGGTTGTGACCCTGCTCTTGCTGGTAGACAAAAGAGGCAGTCAGAGTCCTGGTCCATCCTGGACAGACATCAGCTAGTCGGCATTAGGATTAGGATGGGGTGCTGGTTCTGGTATTTTCAAATCCATGGTCATTCAGGCTGAACTTGGCCTCTGGATGTGGGGGTGGGGCCTGAGTCATTTACCTTATTATACACTGGGGGTCTCTTGCCAGCCTGACCATGGCTCCCTGACAATGGTCATCTCCTGTGGCCATTTCTCATCTAGCCACTGTGGGAATACAACATTGGTAGCCCTCAGATGAAGCCAGTCTGTGGTGGCCTTGAGTCTCAGGTTCACTTGGCCCCTCCTGAGAATTGTGTCCAACTAAGCACTGTCTCCAGGGGATATGGCCAATGCTAGGACTGGAGTCACTCACCAGCTGTTGTAATGCACAGCATCCACTAATCCATTTCACTGGTTGCATTTCTCCCTGAAGGCCTCTGGAGTTGCCAACTTTCATTGTGTCTCTATAAATTTGTCCTTCCTTTCTCCTGAACCAGGAATGAGGCAGAAAGTGCTGATTTTCATTCCTTTTTCTATATTGTATTCTGTCTCTTCCAATTTTCCTGTCAGGTCCTTCCTGCTGCCAATGGACCCAACTTCATCCTTGTTTGCTTCCTCAAGTTGTTATTTTTCAGTGTGTGGACTCTGAATCTTTTTTTTGTATATCCTTTTATTGGTACATTTCAGGTGTACAACATAATGACATTCATCATTGGAGATATGCACCTTTACATACTCTCTTGGTTCTTATTTT
>NW_004624898.1:2207320-2217948 GCF_000247695.1 Heterocephalus glaber | reverse complement strand
GACACGAGAGATGGAGACAAGACAGGTTTCTGATCAAGTCTCGTTTATTGCAGAAGCTGCTACAACATATATACCGTAGGGCTAGAGGGGGGGAGGGAGAGGAGTGTACTGGGGCTCTTTCCTTGTTGCCGGGTAGATTTGCAGCAGGCCCGGATATGTCCGTAAAAGGCACTCAAGAGTTCTAGCGGGGGGGCAAGGCCCCCCACAGCTTTATAGTTGATTTTAGTTCCAGTTGTTTAATTTTGCTTTTGTTGTCTGTACTTTTGTTGTCATATACAAAGAAAAATCATTGACAAGACCAATGTCATAAAGCTTTCCTCTTATACTTTCCCTTATATTTTGTCTCTAGGAGTTTTACACTTTCAGGTCTTAAGTTTGTGTCTTTGATCTATTTTGCATTACTTTTTGCATTTAGTGTAGAATAAGACCCAATTCCATTCTTTTGCATGGATATACATCACCAGCATTATCTCTTGAAGAGACCATCCTTTCTTTATTATGGTGTCCTAATCAAAGATTGATATTTGATTGCATTTGTTTGTATATGTTTAATTCTGGGCTCATTGTTATTTTTTCCAAATTGGCATATACATATAATTTATATTTATATCTATATCATCTTCTTACCCTAGTTCCTTGCTCTTTTGATTGCCATGGTTTGTAGCATGTTTCCAAATCAGGGCGTTTGAGGTCTCCAGCTTTAATGTTCTTTCTTGATATTGTTTTGGATGTTGAGTGTTCATTGTGGCTCTATATAATCTTAGGATTTTTATTTCTATTTTTGTAAAACATGGGATTGGAATTTTGAGGGAGATTGCATTGAATCTGTAGGTTGCTTTGAGTATATGGATATATTAGCATGATTATACCTTACAGTTCATCAATACAGAATCTTTCAATTTATTTGTTGTTTAATTTCTTTCATCAGTGTTTTTCAGTTTTCAGTGTCTTTTCCCACTTTAAGTTTATTCCTATTTTATTCTTTCGATGCTGCTGAAAATGCACTTATGTTCATAGTTATCATTTCAAATTGTTCATTGACAGTGTGTGGAAACACAACATTTATATATGTTGATTTCGAATTCTGAAACTTTACTGAATTTGTTTATGAGTTCAAACATGATTCTTGTAGTTTTTTCTGTATATGAAATCACTTTATCTGTGAACAGAAATAATTTTACTATTTCTTTTTATAATTTATATGACCTTTATTTGTTTTTCTTATTTAATTGCTCTAGATAGAATTTCTAATACTATCAGTGAACACTCTTGTTTTTTTCCCTGATTTTAAATGAAAAGATTTCAGTTTTTCACCATGGAGTATGATTTTAGCTCTGGACTTTTCACATATGGCTTTCATTTTGTTGAGGTAATTTCCTTCTATTTCTAGTTTGTTCAGGTATTTTATCATGAAAGGGTGTTGAATTTTGTGAAATGATTTTTTTCTGTATGTATTAAGATGATCATTTGATTTTTACTCTTAATTTTCATAGTGCACTTAATCATATTTACTGATTTTCATATGTTCCAATATCCCAGGGATAAATCACTCTTGGTCGTGTTGTCTAACCCTTTTAATATGCTGGTGAGTTTTGTCCACTTGTATTTTGTTAAGGATTTTTACATCTGTTTTTATCAGGGATATTGGCCTGTTGCTTTCTTTTCTTGTGATATATTTGACTGTTACTAGAGAAATGTTCATCTCATAAAGTGAGTTTGGACATGTGCCCTTCCCTTCTGAAAGAGGTTCAGAATGGGTTGCACTAATTCTTTGAATTTTTGTGGATTCATCAATGAAGCCATCTGGTCATGTGCTTTTCTTTGTTGGGAGGCTTTTAACTACTAATTCAATCTCCCTATTAATCATAACTAGGTTCAGACTTACTCTTTCTTCATTGCATCCAAGGTTTCTAGGAATTTATCCATTTCTTCCAGGTTGTCCAATTTGTTGGTATATAATTATTCATAATAGTTTCTTATAGGGCCAGGGATTTAGCTCAGTGGTGCCAATGCCTGCCTCACAAGTGCAGATCCTCGGTACCAAAAAATTTTTTTAAATAAAATAAAATAATAGTTTCTTATAATTTTATCATTTCTGTAGCATTGGTTATAATGTCTCTTTTTCTGATGTTTTGAATATTCTCTTTTATTCTTAGTCTAGCTAAAGACTTTGTCAATTTTATTTTTTAGAAAACAACTTTGTTGATCTTTTCTGCTGTTTTTCTAGTCTCTATTTCATTTATTTTTGCCCTGATCTTTATTTCCCTCTTTCTGTTAACTTTGGTCTTAACTATATTTTAGAGTTCCTAGTGGTGTAAATTTAGATTGTTAATTGAGATCTTTCTTTTTAAATATAGATGGTTATGTCTATAAACTATCCTCAGTGTTGCTTTTGGTGAATACCTTAAGTTTTGGCATGGTGTATTTTGTTCTTGATTCCTCAAGATATTTTTAAATTTCCTCTTCAATTTCTTCTTTGACCTACTCATTCTTCAAAAGAGTCTTAATCCACATAACTTAAATTTTTCAATTTTCGTTCAGCTATTATTATTTATTAGTACATGTTCTCAGTACATCTGATTGTATTTATTATGGGGAATTGATACTTGTACACAATACATCTTAATTCTTTTTTTCAAATCCTCTCCCCCTCCTCTCCCTTCCCATTCCCTTCAACTCTTGGTTCCCTTCTCATTTTCAAAAGCTCTTTTGCATAAGCACTTTTCTCTTCAATTCTTTTTTTTCCACCCCATTTCCCTCCCCACTCTCCTCCCTCCCTCCAGCTATTGATTTCTAATTTCATTTCATTGTGATTGGAAAAGTTACTTGGTATGATTTCAATCTTCTTGAGTTTTCTTCTTAAGTTTGTTAAGACTTTTGTTATGACTCAATGTAGTTAATCCTAGATACTGTTCCAGGTATATTTGAGAGGAGTGTATATGCTGCTGTTGGGTGGAGGGTTTTGTACACATATGTTAGGTCTAGTTCATCTATATTTTTCCAGTGCTCTGTTTCTGTATATTTGAGGAGAATATGTATTCTGCTGCTGAGTAGAGTGTTCTCTCTCTCTCTCTCTCTCTCTCTCTCTCTCTATATCTATATATATATATATATATATATATATATATCTTTTAAGTCCAATTAGTCTATAGTGTTGTCCTCTGTTTGCTTGTTGATCTTCTGTCTGTTTGATATATACCTTTTTGAAGAGGAATTTTGAAATTTTCTATGATTTTTATGTTACTGTGCATTTCTTTCTTCAATAATGTCCATTGTTGTTTCCTATATATGTGTACAGTGCTCTACTGTTAGGTGCGTATATATTTATAATTCTTATTTTTGCCTTTTGAACTGATCCTTTTGTCATTATATATACTATTTTTGTCTCCTGACAATTTTCGATTTAACATATATTTTATCTAAGTATGACTATTGCCCACTTTTGGTTACCATTTAGTGAATCTTGTAGACATTGTATTGTTAGATTTTTTTTGTTTCTTTATCCATTCAATCAACCTCTGGCTTTTGATTGCAGAATTTAATCCATTTATGTTCACATAATTATTTATAGAGTAGGACTTACTATTGCTCTTTTACTGTTTTCTATTTTGTAGCCCATTTGCTTCTTTTCTTCTCTTGCTTTCTTCCTTTGTATTTCATTGACTTCTTTCTGTAGAGGTATGTTTTGATTCCTTTCTCTCTTTCTTTTGTGTATCTTCTTTAGATTTTTTTGTGGTTATCATAGGACTTACATAAAGCCCTCTAATTATAACAGTCTATTTGAGATCACATCAACTTATTTTAAATGCATACAAAAATGCTACACGTATAATTTGGCTCCCACTTTGCTACTGATATCACAAATTGCACATTTTATATTTCCAATAATACACATTATAGTTATTCTTTATACTTTTATCTATTACTTTCTGTGCAGAATAAAATATGTACACCTTTTTAATATTCCAGTATTCTGTTTTGTCCACATGTTTTCTTTACCACTGAGCTTTATACTTTCATATGCTTTCAAATTGCTCTCAGTTGTCTTATTTTTCAATTTAAAGACTACCTTAACATTTTTTGTAAGGCAGGTCTAGGTGATGAACACACTCTGCTTTTGTTTATATGAGAAAGTCTTTATTTCTTCCTTTTTGAGGATAAGATTTTGTCAATGTTTTTCTTTCAGCACTTTAAGTTTAGCATTTCATTTGCTTCTGGTCTGAGAGGTTTATGATAACAGTCTTATGGGGCTCTCTCTTTTTTTTTTCCAGAACATTATGTTTTTTACTTTTCTGATTAAAGGTCAACTGCTGAAGTATACATATTAAACCACAGAATGACCATTTAAAAACATGGAATATATTACATTTTTTACTTTCCACAGCCAGGGTAGCCAGTCTAGCACAGAACAGGGCTCTGAGCACCTGAGCTGATGTCCAGTGACAGCTGGGCCATCAGGGGATGGGGGAGCAGGGTCCAGACCACATCCCAGGTGGCAGATGTTCTTGGGAACACACATTTGTTAAGTTTGTCTTTAATTCTGAATATAATTCTGCAAGAAGAAGACAGGAGTGAGAGAAATCTGAAATATTTTTTCTTTCTGTACAATATTTCACAGGTGGTGGCCTGCTGGCCTCCTCACCCCCAATTTTGTGTCCCTGTTGCCCACGGTATGCATTGTTCTACTCCCCAAATTCACTTACTCTTGTTCATGTTGACTTGATTACAGGGCTAAAATTAAAAATCCAAAATCCCAATGCAAGCTTCATTCTTTAAAGTAATTTGTGTTCAAATTGGAGTTCAAAAAAGATTTCAGAAGAAAAGAAATACTGTAGTCCTTTAGACATGATGATAAAAAATCAGGGCATAGACTCGCAAAAGGGATTAGTCAGAATTTTAAAGGCTGGTCCAGTTAACCAACCTGGCAATGTTCACAGTTTTCATTTGTGTATTTAACTACTGGCAGTCAAGGCAAAGCCTATGAAGATGAAAGCCCTGCTGTTTCACAACTAGACAATGCATTGTAAAACATAGCTACTGGTATCCAGGCAGCAAAGCCACTGACTCCTTTATTATTCCGTTATTTTGAGAACTAGTTCATGCACTTCAGTGCTTAGAGCCCACCTTCTGCAGAGAGGGTTTTGGGGCTCTCTTGTATGAGATGAGGCACTTTTCTCTTCCTTCGTTTGATAGTTTTTGTATTTTACATTTGATAATTTGTTTATAATGTATGTCGATGTTAAATTTTGTGGATTCATCCTAGTTAGATTCTGTTGGGCTTCATAGATCTGAAGGTCCATTTCCTTTCCCATATTTGGGATGTTTGGCCCATTGTTTCTTCAAATAATCTTTCTTCGTTCTCTCTTCTTTTACTGCAATAATGTATATATTGATCCACTTGATGTCCTCCCATAAGTTCCTTGGATTTTCTTCCTATTTTTCATACTTACTGCCACTCTGACCTGTCATTTCAAATGACCTGCTTCCAAGTTTTCTAGTGCCTTTTTCAGTTTCATCAAGAAAGTTGTTGAAGCCTTCTAGTAATTTTTTTCAGTTTAAGTGTTTATTGTAAGTTTTTCAAAAATATTTTTGTTTCTCTGTTGATATTCTTTTTTGTTCATGCACCATTTTCTGAACTTGGTGTGCATCTTTATGATGGTTATTTTTAATTCTTTGTCAAATAATTTGTATACTTGCTTTTCTTTTGTGTCAGTTTTTGGAGATTTATTCTATTCCTTTGTTTGGGCCATGACTTCTTATTTCTTCCTGTGTTTTGAACCTTTATGTTTAAGAAAATGATCATTTCTCCATATCTTCTGATTGGCTTCATCAGGGAAAGACTTTCACTAATCAACCTGATTAGAGATTCCGAGAGCCTTTCAGACCTTTCCTATGGATACTCCTCCAGACTTGTGTGTGTAAATTCCAGGTTAGAAAGATTTGCTAGTTTCATTTTTTCCAATTCATGCTGTCTTGTCTCCTGGTGTCTATTTGTGGCACTTCATGTTCTTTGGAACTGCTGGGAGCTTCCCATTTCCTTTTAGTTCTTAGTGTTCTTTTGAGCTTCTAAAGTGTGTTGGGTCTTTGAATCTGTTGAAATAAAAATAAATCCTGTGGGAAACCTCCTTAAAGTAGGACTATTGGACAATCAGGGCACACTTTATCCACTCACCCCAAGGAAAGTCACTGAGCTATATTAAACTCTCTGCTACATTTCCTGAGGATCAGCAGCAAATCACCCAGACCTTTTTTTCCCCAGAAGCCCCCAGGCATTCAGAGTATTGTGGGTCTTGTCACCCTTCTGGAACACATGAGAAAAACCAATCTCTTCAGCAGCTCCAGGAAAAGATAGTGTATTGAGTTCACGCTCAAACTCTTTCCCTCTCTGAGGAGAATCTAATGATTGAGCGTCTTCACCTTCTTGTTCCATTCTGTGCTGGAAGGATGTGCTTCTTGAGTCTGTTCTCGTCCAAACCTTTGCCTTTATTCTCAGTAGTCCCCAATCTGGCATTCCTTTCCACTAGTACTCAGATTCAAGCAAGACATATCTCAGTTCCTCAACTCTCTCCTTCCACAGAAAGTTTGCATGTTGGACATATATTTCAGTTTTCTTTTCTCTTCCCCAGGGTGAAGCCAAGAATTGAGAGTGTTCTCCTGATTGCATTGTGCTGAGTTTGGCAGAGACCATGGCAAGTAAGTAACACAAATTTCCTCCTGGCTTCAATGTGGCTGGTTTCATGCTTGCCCGGGGTGCAGGAGCCTTTTAATTGGTTTCCAGATTTCTTTAGAAGGAAATTAGTCTGTGTATTCATTGTTGAAGTCATGTCTCCATTTGGAGAAAGGAAGATATCAGGCTTTCAACTCTAACATCACCAGTTCCCGTTTTATTATTTGTTTTCTGTTTGTTCCCTCTGTTTCTTTTTGCTCTTTGAACACATTTTTCTTATCTCCCAGAATTCCAATGATACGTAAAAATGCTAGACACTTTGTTATGGCTCCATAGATTCCTTAAGGTATGTTCTTTTTTTATTTTTATGCTCTCTTTACTATTTTATTAAAATTGAGTAAATTCTACTGATCTGTCATCAACTTCACTGATTCTGTTCTTTCTCATATCTACTCTAGTACTAAATCCATATAGCAATTTAACAAAATAGCTGTTTATTCAGTTTTATAATTTGCTTTTCTTTTTTTTAAAAAAATAACTCATTTATTTGCTGACATTTTCTATTTTTTGCATTTGCTTTAGTAGAATTTTAGTTACTTGTTGAAGTATGTTTATGACAGTGACTTTAAAACCCTTGAAGTTATCTTGATTTGGTGTTCAGTTAATTGTTTTTTATTTTTCAATTTGTAATTTTCCTAGTTCTTGGTATGAGGAATGAGTTTTCCATTGTATCTTAGACATTTTGTTACTATTTTAGAAATCTCTTGATCCTATTTAAATCAGGTAGTCATCTGTTTTAGGTTTAGAATACAGGTCCTGGCCTATTGTTTTTGGGTTTCAGATTCAATGATAATTCAGTTTTCAGAGCCATTTCAGTATTAGTCTGATCTGTTTTGTTCTTCTGACACTGCTGCAGATCTTGCTCATTTCCTATTGATACCAACTGTTGGGCATACATCACTTTCTTGGGCTATCTGGTATCATTAGGCCACCTTATCCTACAGGAATTGGAGCAGAAGAAGCCAGTGGTAGTGAGTCTTCCTACACTGCAAGATGTAGTACCAGGAGATGGTGGTGTCCTAGGTATAGGTTGGAGAGTGGGTGGATCCAGCACTTTGCAATTGTCACTGTAGATTGGCCAGCCATCCTATAAACACCATAAATATTGAAGCTGAGTTGGGTTGGTCTGCTCAGGCTTTACTGCTGCCCTTGTGGGCTGCCAATGTAGTAGCTGTGGATCAGGATTTAAGATAGAGTAGCAGGATTTTGAAATTCTTTCTGGGAGCAGATCAATACACCTGCTGGTGTCTTGATTGTGGAGTAGAAGTTGGATTTGCCAAGGCTTTGGGCCCGAAGTCTGCCTCTGTGCAAAGTAGATGACTTTGAGGTGTTTTCATGCTAAAGCAAGGACTGAGGCTCACAAAAAGACATATTGGGCTTCTCTTTTTCAAGTATTTAGACCAAAGAAAACAAGTTTTATTTTGTTGTTTTCTTTTCTGTAGTTATCCAAAAAATTATATCTGATATGATGTTTTCAAGAGCCTCATTCATCTGCTTTGTTATTGCTGCTGTTACCACTTCAGAGAGTCAAGAGTGGTGCATTTCACATTGTCCTGCCTCATTGCTCCCTGGGTCTGCCTTTGGTGAGCTCACAGTTGGGGTTGTATCTTACTTCCATGTCCTATCCTTTTGTATATATAATATTTTTTAGTTTAATTTCTGTGTTGATGCTTGTAAATTGCTTATGGTAGGTAGCTTTTTTCTAGCATGGAACATCCTTAGGAAATGACTTCTCAGATATCTTACAGATATAGCTGTTTTTTGGGCTTTGAGTGTATTGTAAGATCCTACTTCTTCAATTTACTGAGGATGAGAAGTTCCTGCCTATTTGGCCTAGACCCTGGTTCTTTGACACTGATGTGTAACCTCAGTCAATCTCAGTTTTGGTATACAAGGAAGAATAACTGATTTGAACAACTATGTCACCTTGGCTAAAGTAGTACAAACAATAATAATAATAGCATGAAGCACAGTGTATAAAATGATAAACTGTGGTGACTATTAATTTGTGACCTTTAACCACATGAACAAGATTTGTAGGTATATAACAAAATCTAAAACAAACCAAAAAATTCTATGCAGTAAGTATCCCCTCAATATGATGCTTTTACCTTCATAGGAGAATTTTAAAGGTTTTTGGGGTAATTAGAGAAATAGAGGAAGAGAAAGAGATTGGAAACAATGCTGAAGAACAAAGGAAGACTATGAAAGCTTTGGGACACTGGTAAAGATGACAAGAGGGAAAGAAGAAAGGAAGAAACTGAATCAGGAGCAGAACAAAACAGCCTTAACAAAACAACTAGAAACAATGTTCATGCTCATATAAAAAGAAGAACAAATGGCCGGGGATTTAGCTCAGTGGTTCTGCTGCCTGCCTCACAAGAGCAAGGACCCGAGTTTGATCCCCAGTGCCAAAAAAAAAAAAAAAAGAAGAAGAACAAAGAAGAAAAAGGGAAGAAGAGGGCCAAAAAAGGAGAGGAAATTTTAATAAGTACACTGCAGGGCGTGTCTCTGCTATCACTGGTAGAATAAGCGGGCAGAGAGAGCCCAGATCTGTGTTGCTTGATTGTGCAAGCCAGAAGCACAATTATGGCAGAGTGGTGGATAATCCTAGTAAGCCAGTGTCTTTAGCTCCACTGAAGTTTAGGCTGGTTCTTTATTCTGGCTGTGAGGTTGAGACCCAAGTTGTTCAGCCCATGACACACTGGGTGCTTCTTGCCAGCTTGAACCTGGCTCTCTGCACTAGGGTGTCTCTCACTGTTGAGCCTCTCCCTGACTCTGGGAGCTGCTAGATGAAGCCAACCTGCAGCTCCTCTGAGTTCACTTTGCCCCCTTTTCAAAATGGTGAACAGCCAATCACCCACTCCTGGAGAAAGCTGAACTGGACTGGAATTGGATCACTCATCAGCTACTGCAGTCTGCAATTTCTACTGCTCCATTTCACTGGTGTAGTTTCCTGTGCAGGCCGCTGGGTCACCTGTAGTCACTGTCTGGGCAGGTTCAAGCTGCCCATCCTGTGCTGTGAGCTGGGGCTCAAGTAGAAAGCAATGTTTGCAACCTCCCTTTTATTCATTTTGAAATGCCTCTCTTTGCTTCCCCATGGGCTCATATTTTTGCTTAGATACTTGCTGGGCCCCAAAGACCCAATTTTGTTCCTCTTCTCTTCCTCACGTTGCAATATTCCAACATCTGGACTCCAAATCCCAGAGAAGCTTTCTCTGTACTGCTCACAACTCTGCCATTTTCCTGGAAATTGAGGTGTTGATTTTGACTACGTGAAGTTTTTTTAACTTATGGCTTCTAAAACAATAAGAGTATAAATGTTTGTCATTTTAAACTACCAACCTTGTGTGGTAACTCATTTAAGCAGCCATAGGAAATTATTACAGACCTACTATGCTCTTTCTTGTTTTTTTTAAATAATATATATATATATATATATATATATTTATTGGTACATTTTAGGTATAAAATACATTTACATTTATCATTGGGTGTTTGTAACAGAACATGATGTATCTTATTTCTTATTTTTTCTCCCATTACCTGTGCACCCTTCACCCCCTCCACCCTTCCCTGTTTACACAGAGTTTGATTCAATTTTTTTTCTCATAATTTTTCCTTTCCCTTCTTCCCTTTCCCCTTCCCCTCCCACCATCCCGAAACCCTTGGACCTTTTCTTATTTCAAATTATCAATTATTCATTTTAATCATTTTATTCCTTATTTACACTTTCAATTTCTCACAGTAGAGAAACTATATGGTATTTACACGTGTGTCCTATTTATTTCACTTAAGAGTATGGCTTCAGTATGCATCCATTTAGCTATAAATGTCTCTAGTTTCTCATTCTTTATGGCTGAGTAGTACTCCATTTTATTAAAAAACCACATCTTCTTTA
>NW_004624898.1:2151717-2166520 GCF_000247695.1 Heterocephalus glaber | reverse complement strand
TCTGGTTTTTAATCTGTATATACAATAATTAATTTTATAATGACATAAATAAATGAATCTGATACCTGGAACATAAATGGAGGGTTGAGTGAAGAGGGAAAAAGAATTAGATATGTTATGTACATGTACCAATTCCCTACAATGGATGTAATCATTATGTACTGCAGACACGTACTAAAAAGATTACAATAAATAAAGTCCCTTTTTCTTGTTTTATGTCTATGTGAGACTGGAACTTTGTTCACAAATTTCAAATAAAACAACATTTTACAGCAGATCTGAATGAAGAAACAGATATAATTCTTTCTGTCTTGCTAAGCCAGACATTGAAGAATCCTCACTGAATTTTTTTATTTTGGAAAATATAATTACTTTAATGAAATGTATTTTATATTAATCAGTTATGAGTCTACTAATGTTATCAAAAATATACTCATACACATTTTAAAATTTTACCAGCTCCCATATAGTTAATATTGACAGAATATATATGAATAAAAGTGCTTTGTGGCTCCCTAATTTTTCTAGAGTGTAAAGTAATTTTCACACACAAAATATGGAGAACCATTTTGCCTTATACATCTGGCTAGGCATCCACCTGATTTGGTAAGCGTACTTTCTTTACTCATGAATTAAAAAAAATAATGAAGAGAAAAGACCAAGAATGCACCTTACTAGTGTGTTCCTTGATTCTTTATATGAAGTTCATATCAATTGATTAATCTTATCACTTATTTGTACTCAATCAGTCATAAATATATTGCAGTACCATGAATAACATGTCAGATATTTCGTTAAACAAGGTATATACTTATCTCTGGCACACCTAAATTCTTTCAAACTCACAGCCCAGCCAAAAAATTTAAGTTGTCATTATTTTATTGGATTCATGCTGGCTACTGTTAAACACCAGTTTCCTTTCTAAGTTGCTCATGTACCACCGATCAATTTAGTAACTAATTCTAGAATTTTGCTGGACTTTTATATTACATCATCATTCCATAGTTTACATAGTTTTTTATTTTTCTTTCCTCTCTTTTAGAAAACACAACTTTGTATCCAGTATTAAGCCATTTCTCCTGTTTTCAAATTTGTAGAAATTTCTTCCATTGTCTCAGTTCATAACATATCTGGCCCTGGATACTTACAATATTTTAGGAAAAGCTAGATGTTCTCTTATTTTCTCTTCACCCATCATAGTGTGCTTTACTTTTTGCATAACTATGTTCTACTCTTTATGGTTTTATAATCATTCTTAGAGAAAATAAAACAAAATATAAGTTCAGTAGCTCTTTTCATCTGATATGCTTTTTTTTATCCATATGCTTTTTGTAAAAAGCCATGTTGTATTATTAGTAGTTTTCATAACTTTATTTCATTCTGGGCTTAATCTTCCTAATACAAACCTTAGAGTTATTGTGCTGTGACTTTTGTATTCTCTTGCTTTGCCAAATTTCCTTTCTTTCATCTTTTATATACCGTCTTTTAGAGTGTAATTTTATTAAAGAGCAATTTAAGAGCTGTTGAGTCATGTGTCTTTAGCTCATTTTCATGCCCTTTTGCTTTTTTTCAATATTATTTTCAATTATGTTGTCAAAATTCTGCTTTGGAGAAATGCTGATCTTTTTTGTTTTTTTATAGCAAAACATTTATTGGTACATTTTAGGCATGCATGATGATAACATTGATCATAGGAAATTTACACCTGTACATGATATGTCCCACCTCATTTTCCCCATCCCTCCTCAAATTCCCTCACCTTCCTATGTATTAAAGCTTTATTTCCTGTTTTCCCTTCTATTTTTACTTTTTTCTTATCCCTTCCTTCCTTTCTCCCTCCCTCCCTCTTTCCCTGTTCACCTTCCCATTTGAACAGTTTTCTTCCCATTTTTAAATATATATTATACACTTTAGTCCTTATTTCCACTTTGTTTCTCACACCAGAGAAACAATGCTGTATTTAAACATGTGTGTTTGATTTATTTCACTTAAGAGTATGGTCTCAAGGTCCATCCATTTAGCTATAAATGTCTGAAGCTCATCCTTCTTTATGGTAGAGTAGTATTCCATTGTATAAAAAAAACACATGTTCTTTATCCATTTGTCAATTGATGGGCATTTGGGTTGTTTCCAAGATTTAACTATTATAAACTGTGCCGCTATAAACATGGGTGTGCATGTATCGCTGTGGTATGATACTTTTAATTCTTTTGGGAAGATACCGAGCAGGGGAATAGCTGAGTCAAATGGAACCTCTAGTTTTAGTTTTTTGAGGAATCTCCACACTGATTTCCACAGTGATTGCACCAGTCTACACTCCCACCAACAGTGGAGAAGGGTTTCTTTTCCCCACAGACCTGCCAACATTTGTTATTGGTTGATTTCTTGATAGCAGCCATTCTTTTTGGAGTGAGATGCATTTCTGGAATGACCAGTGATGTTGAACTTTTTAAAATATACTTGTTTGCTGTTTCTACTTCTTCATCTGAGAAGTGTCTATTCATTTCAGGTGTTCATTTTTGGATTGTGTCTTTAAATTTGAGGGGTCTGAGTTTTTTTGAGTTCTTTATATATTCTAGATAGTATTCCTTTGTATGATGAATAGCTGGTAAATTTTTTTTCCCCACACTGTGGGTTGTATCTTCACTACGTTGGTGTTTTCTCTTGCTGTGCAAAAGCTTTTTAATAAGATGAGATCTCAGTTGTTGATTTTTTTGATAGTTCCTCTGTAATCAGGGTTTTGGTCCTAAGGTCTGCCTACACCAATATCTTTTAAGAGTCCTATTTTATCTTCCACAAGATTTAGTATTTCTGTTTAATATTTACATCTTTTATCCATGATCTTTGTTAATCAACTTTTGGAACTTTTGTCCATTCATTAAATACCTATTATACATTAGATGGAAAATTTAAAGTTTCTGTGACCCATATAAAGAAATACAGTTTGCAATCATGGCCTAGTACACATAAACACACAATTGAAACAAAAGATTCACCAAATAATACTTATTGTGTCAAAGTCCAATCAAGTGACAACAATCACAGTAAAATTTGAACAGGCAAATTAGTGTCAAGAATTACCAACTATAGCAGAAGACTAAAGTACTGGATAAATGCCTAATAAGGAATAAAGAGAACTCTCAAGCACATAGGAGTGCACAGAGAGCAGCTACTACACTGAGATGTGAGATAGAACACTGAGGTAGGAAGACATACAGAAGACTTTCTTTCCTCCTGCACCAAGACTGAGATCCAGAACTTGTTGAAAAAGATAGCTGTAGCTCATTGGATGATGAAGAGGTTAGCTGAGTTGCTACCTTGGAGCGACTCTTAGTGAACTAGATGAAATTGTTCTCTGGAGTGCTAGCAGAAATCATACATGAGAAGGTGCTATTCCTTGGAACTTACTGGAAAGCTGCCTGAGTGTGTACTAGGAAAAGTCATTCATAGGGAGAGGCTACTTCAGCAACACTTGAAGAAAAGTTATGGGGAATTGTAGGGAAGGATTTTATGGGAAGAAAGCTAACTTGTGACACTTTATGCTGGAAGGGATGCTAAGAAGAATTTTCTCATGGGGAGATGCTGTGTATTGCTAGTCCCTATGTAGTGGAGGGGCCAGATGAATAGATGTCAGGAAGTGAAGCCCATATATCGATGACTGGCACTTTTATTTATCCCTATGATGTGCAAAATCTCTGATAATTCCCATTTCAGTTTTAAAAAATATTATGACCCACAAAATTTCTTCACTTGTAACCTATAGTTTAGAAGACAATGAGGTAAAGAATATAGAGATGTAATCTATGATTCTTGACTTTGTGGACCATAAAACCCAATTGAGGCAAGGTGATATTTTGTAAAGTGCCAGGTATTACAGACTGAAGGCTGTACAGATGTTATGGTAAATCTCATGAGCATTCACTAATCACTAATAGTTTTTAAATGTGTGAGATAAGTAGATAATTTAGTTGATACATTAATAAACTAGATAAGTAGAGGAGTTTGGGAGGCCTTAATGTGAGGGTCTATTGGATTGCCATCTCAGAATTGTAAATACAGACATGACTCACTCATATTTGCATTTCTTTTATTTGTCTTAATTTACCTTTTATGTATATTGATGTAATGGTAATTTAAAAGAAGAACTTGAAGAGGACAACATCAGAGAAAGGGAAAATTCTGTAGGAGGCTCTCATAGCTTTTATGGTGAAGAGTTAAAGAACTTTATCTTAATATAAGGCCTGAAATAGAGTTTAGGTAATAGGGTTAGAGAGGAAAAAATAGAAATAATCATAATCAGAGAAAAATCATTAGGTCATGATTCTTCATTTAATATGTATTAAAGGGGAAGGAATAAGGCAGTTAGAAATCCTAAGTTTTAGGTTAGAGTGACTGGGTGGAGGATAAGTAGGAAGCATAGGGGAAGGACCAAGTCACATAGAAAGATGATACATTATAATGCATTACAATAATGAATAATAAAGTAATTAGTGAATACTTGTGAAATTTACTGTAGAATTTTTACAGCCCATTGGTGAATAATAATTATAATTTGAGGTAATATTTATTGAGCACTTACTAGAAAACAAACAGTGGTTTAAGCAATTTGCATGTATTAATTTTTGCCACACTTCTATAAGTACAGTTTTATTCCCATTTTCATATAAGATCATGTGATTTTTCCAGCACTACTAGTATAGTAAGGGCTTGAAGTTGATAGTGTGCTTGCAGAGGCTGTGAAATGCTTATGGACAACATTCAAGTATTAATAGATAATCATACTTAAAATATAAGTAAAGACTGGAAGTCTAGAGATGGATATCATTAGTAATTTATTTAGTAGCTTAAAACATAAAAATGAATGAGATCACCTAAAGATTAGATTGGTTTGTGCAGAAAGTTAGGAGGTGTCCAGATTAGGAAAGACCTTAAGTATCAGCTTGAAATTAGCTCTTGAGAGTTGGAGTTGTACTAAAACTTTTTAATTTAGTATGAAATGAGGCAAGGATGTGTAAAGACGGCTGTATATGTAGCATGAATCACTTTTGTGCACAGAATAAAAGAAAAAATACCAATTAGTAGATTTTAGCAGTCCATTATGAAATGATAAAGACCTAGAGGGGTGGTAACAAGCCAGAAAAAGGCAGGGTCTGGAGTCTTTAAATGGGAAGATTTTGAATACTTAGATTTTCTGACGTTTCCCCAGCTTTCAACTGTAATTTCCAGTTTCACGATGAGACCAATACTACAGGGTTAATAAAGGTGCTAGTGTAAGTCAGACTAAATGACCACCTTCAGTTTATTCATAGAGATACCATAGGTTGAAATACTCTTACTAGCCACTATGTTGTGCCTTTCACCATTGTAGTTTTGGAGAAGCTAAAAGTATATAGTTCAGTGGCTTTTAGTATATTCAAAGTAGTTGTTTTATCACTATAATCTGTTTCAGGACATTTTCATTACCCCCAAAAGAAATTTTGTTCCCCTTACCATCATCTCCTAGTCACCAATTACTCTCAGTCCTAGGCAATCACTAATTTACTTCCTCGCTTGACAGATTTGCTTCTAATCTACTTCCTGTTTTAAAAGGTTTGCCTATTCTGGATATTTTAAATAAAGTAGAACCATAAAATTTGTGGTTCTTTATAACTAGCCTCTCTCATTTAGCATAACATTTTCAAGATTCAAACATGTTGTAGCCTCTGTCAGTACCTAAATCCTTTTAATGGTGAAATAATATTGCATTTATGGGGATTATTCATCCATTAATGAATAATGTTATTGCCTTTTTTTTTAGCACTGGAAATTGAACTCAGGGGCCTTCCACTATGCTACACCCCCATCTCTTTTGAAAATTTGAGAATGTCTCACTGAGTTGCTAAGTTGCTCATGCTGGGCTTGAACTTGTGATCCTTTTGCCTTATTCTCCCAGAATGCTGGCTTTTACCAGTGTAGGCTACCATGCCTGGCTTTTACTGCCTTTTGATTATTATGAATAATACTACTATGAACAGTCATGTACCTTTATATATAAAATATATATACACCAGGAATAAAATTGCTCTGTCATATGGTGACAAATATTTAACTTACTGGGAAACTGCTTGACTATTTTCCAAAACAGATGCACCATTTCACATTTTCTTCAGCAGTGTATGAGGATTCAAGTTTCTCCACATCTTTATCAACATTTAATTATTATCTGCTTTTTGCTAAAAGCTATTGTAGTGGATGTGAAATGATATCTCATGGCTTCAATTTATTTTTCCCTGATGACTAAAAATAAATTGAAGACATCAGATATCACTGCAGAAGAAAAGATTATTTTCATGTGCTTATTGGAATATTTTTTTATTTTAGCCTATCTGATAGGTGTGTCATATCTCACTATGCTTTTAATTTGCATTTGTATAGAGGCTCATGATTTTTTTACATGTTATTGTGTACTTATTTTACATTTGTATATTCTCTTTGCTAAAGTGTTTCTTTCACATAACCCTAATTGGATATTTTTAATTCTTGAATTTTGAGACTACTTTCTATACCTAGACATTAGTCATCCATTGGAGTGCATGTTACAAATATTTTTTCTCAGTCTGTTGCTTGTCTTTTCATTCTCTTAGCAAAGTATTTTGTGAAGCAAAATTTAAATTTTGATGAAATTTAATTTATTGATTTTTTTCCTTTTTATATTGTGCTTTTGGTGTCACATCTATGAACTTTACATAGACTTTCATCCTAAATATTTCATCTGTGTTTTTTCCTAAGATGTTTACAGTTTTATATTTTATGTTTAAGTCTGTGATCCATTTTGAGTAACTTTGTTATATGTATGAAATTTAGTTGGAGGTTCATTTAATTACCTATGGATATCCATTTGTTCCAGCATCATTTGTTGAAAAGGATATTTGATTTTGTATCCCTGCCATGAATTAGTTAGACATGCATATGCAGATTTACTTCTGGTTCATTGATCCGTCTAACCCTGCACCAATTCCACACAATCTTGATTATTGTGACTATATAATAACTGTTTTAATCAGGGGGAAATTTTTCTGTCTTATTTTTTAAACAACTCTTTTAGATATTTTAGTTCATTTATCTTTCCATATAACTTTTCGAACAGTCTTTCTATATATGCCTAAAGTCATGCTAGGATTCTCAAATGAATTGTGTTAAAAATGTTTATTAAGTTGAGAATTGACATATTTAGTATTTTAAGTATTCCAACACATGAACTATGTCTCTCCATTTATTTAAATCAATATTGTAATATGCATTGTGTAGTTTTTAGCTAGATATATTCAGCTAAATATTTTAAATATATATTTTAAATATTTTAAATATATATTTTAGCTAGATATATTTTGTTGGATTTACACCTAAACATTTCATTTGATCAACTTTAAATGGTATTGTATTTTGAATTTTTCTGCTTATGTGTTAATTGTTAATATATAGAAATACATTTGCTTTTATGTTTATCTTGTATCCTGAGACCTTTCTGAACTCATTTATTAATTCTTTGTGTTTTTTGTAGATTCCTTGGGATTTTGTACGTACACAATCATATCTGCTAAAAGGCATAGGGTTGCTTATTTTTTCCAATTTATATACTATATATCTTTTTCTTGACTTACTGCACCATCTAGAACTGTGTATTAGTTCTATGTTGAGTAAGAGTAGTGAGAGAACTCCTTGTCTTTTTCTGAATTGTAGGGAGATAAAAAGCATTCAGTATTTCACCATCAAGTACAATGATAATTTTAGGCATTTTGTAGATGCTCTTTATCAAGTTGAGGAAGTTTCCCTGAA
Source organism: Heterocephalus glaber (assembly GCF_000247695.1). The sequence continues at coordinate 2,158,705 of NW_004624898.1, read as the reverse complement.
TTTCCTTTTTTTTTTTGAGAGTTTTTATCATGTCCTGTATATATGGTGAGTTTTAGCAGATGTTTTGCCTGCATTGATGAAAATAATTGCACATTATTCTTTAGCTTGTTTATATGGTATTATGTTGACCTATGTTTAAATATTGACCCAGGCTTGTGTCTCTGGAATGAACTCCATTGTTGATTGTGTATAACTCTTTTTATATACTTCTAGATTCTATTTGCTAATAGTTCATTAATGATTATGTTCATTTTCATGAGGTATATTGGTCTGTAGTTTTCTCTTCTTGTACTTTTACCCCAAAATTTGGAATTAATGTTATAGTTGCTTCATAAAATTAATTGGAAAGAGTTCTTTATTTTCTGGAGATATCTGAAAAATTGGTGCAAATTCTTTACTTGGAGAAATCCTCCAATGAAGCCACCTTGAACAGGAGATTTTGGGGGGCATATTAAAATTACAAAGTTAATTTTCTAAATAGTTCTATGGCTATTCTAATTATTATTATTGAAAGAATTGTGATAGTTTGCCTCTTTTTTAATAGGCTCATTTTGTCACTGGGCTGAGCCTGAGAGGTTTCTGAAGCTGAGATAAAGAACCAGTTTTTCTGTAGCAGGATCACTGAATCCCTTCACAGGTAAAAAATTTTCAGGATGCATCAATAAGAGGCACAGGAAGGTTGTGTTAGCAACTTAGGACACACTCAAGAGCAAAGTGTGGGAACTCAAAGAAATGAGATGCATTATAGTTTGGAACTGGGAACATTTATACTGTACTTCTCTTGAAGGGATGGAAAGCCCCCCCACACTTGCCCATTCTATAGGTATGGGCTTTTTAAAAAAGTAATTCAAATATTCTTTGGGTTCACTCATCCTGTTCATTTATCTTAGGATCAGGCTCTTCCTGTTCCTTACTTTTTCAAGTAAGCCAACTTACAGACTTTTAGTGTTTTTGAAGAATTTTGGGTGTGATGGATCTGGTAGGGAAAGGGCCTAAATTTAACGAAAGGAATGCTGATATGTATCACCTTGGTTAAGTTTGGCTGGGCTCTGGAAGTTGCAGTCTTCTTAAAAGTACAATTTTTAGTTATGATTTCCTTGTCTCTTTTTAAATCTATTTTTTATTTCTTCTAACTCAATTTCATCTAAGTTGTCAAATTTATTTGAAAATATTTATATTATTCTTTTAATGTCTGCAGCATCTGTAGTGACATTCTGTTTCATTGTTGATATTAGTTATATGTGGGTTGTTCCCTCTTTGATTCACTTGAGGTTTACACTGTTATTGATGCAGAGAATCAGATGTTGGTGTCATTTATTTCCTCTGTTTCTTATGTTTTCAAGTTCACTAACTTCTGTGTTTATCATTTGCTCTTTCCTTCCTTCTGCTTGCTTTGATTTTATTCTGTTCTTTTTCTAGGTTCTTGAGAGCTTATATTAAAGAATTGAGATTCATTTTCTAAATGTATTTGACGAGGCACTATAAATTTTCCTTTCAGCACTACACTGATGTGTGTCTGAAATTTTGATATGTATATTTTCATTCATTTATATATATGTCTATGTATATATGTGTATACATGGTATCTATATATACATTTTACTACATACATACATATAGTCATACACACACACACACACACACACACACACACAGTAGTACTGGGGAATGAACCCAGGGCATTACACTTGCTAGATAAGCACTCTACCACTGAGGTATATCTCTAATGCTTTTTTAAGTTTTATTTTGTGACAAAGTCTTTGCCATCCTCCTACCTCTGCTCCCCAAATAGCTCTGATTACAGGTATGTACTACCACATCCACCTTTCAGTACACTTTTCTTTTGACCTGTGAATTATGAGGAATATTGTTGTTAAGTTTTCAAATATTTTTAGATTTCCCTATTATCATTTTTGTTGATTTGTAGATTGATTATATTATGCTTGGAAAACATCCTTAGTACAATTTGTAGTTTTTTAAACTATTTTGAGGTTTGTTTATGGTCTAGGATGTGGTCCATCTTGGCCCATATTTTGTTGCCACATCAAAATATTGTATATTTCTTTGTTTGGAGGTGCAGTGTTCTAAATATATATGGCTTAATTAATGTTGGTTGATAGCATTTTTGCATTCTCCTATATCTTTATTTTCTGTTTCATTGTGTTATGGCTTGTATCTTTATGTCTCCCTAGACATAGGGAGGTGGGGCTTCTTGGAAGTGGCTGGAACTAGGGTGTGTGCTGATGGGATCAAGGATGTGATGCTGTGACTGATTCATGGTGCCGTGCCAGAATTAAGGTGGCTGTACCCTGGGTGTGAGTGCTACCTATCCTAAGGGTTGGTAGCCTTTATAAAATATAAGGGACAGAAAGAGGGTTGTCACTTGATGCTTGCTGCTGCTTGCTGCTTCTGCTACCTTCTGATTGCCATGAACTGTTTCTCATCCCTGATGCCCCCCTACTATGCCACCCTGCCATTGAGCCAGCCAACTATGAACTGAAACCTCTACAGACTGTAAGCCAAATAAACTTTTCCTCATTTAACTTTGGGTGTTGGGTATTTCATCTCAGCAACAAGAAGAGTAACTAAGATGGATCACACTTGTTGAGAAGTGTGGAAGTTTCTAACAATAATAATGACTCTGTCTAGTTCTCCTATTAGCTCTACCATTTTTGCTTTACATATTTTTAAATTCTAGGTTTCTGGTGCATTCATATTTAGAGTTGTTGTTTCTTGGTCAATTGTCCCATCTATAATTATATAATTTCTCCTTTGTCTCTGATATTTCTTTTCTTTGATATTTACTTGATCTACTATCAACATAGATACTCTTTCTTTCTGTGGTTAATGTTTTTATATTGTATCTATTTCTATCTTTATTTTCAACTTGCTTTCTACGTTTGAAGAGATAATCTTTGAAACAGCATATGGGGTGTGATTTCTTAAGTCACTCAACCATTCTCTCCTTTGGTTGATGAGTTCATGCTGTTTATATTTAATGTAATTACTGATAAAGCTTTTAATTTTGTCATTTGGCTGCTTTTGTGTGTGCGTGTGTTCTCTATTTCTTTTTCTCAGTGTACCCTTTCTTGCCTTCCTGTGGAGTACTTGAATATTTTTTTTTGGTACTGGGGATCGAACTCAGGACCTTGTGCTTGCAAGGCAGGCAGTGGCACCCCTGAGTTAAATCCCCGGCCCTACTTGAACATTTTTTAGACTTCTACTTTGAGGTATTTCTAGGGTTTTTTTGAGTGTATCTTTTTGTTTCCAAATTTTGTGGTTGTTCTAGTACATGATGCATGTATAAATATGTAAAATGTCAGTCTATATCTTTCATCATTTTATCAATTCTAGTGAAGTACTGTATATAAACTTTATCAAATTTTATGTTATGTAATCATCTCACATTTATAATTTTCTTACATGTTTACATGAATTTAGAAGACATCAGTGTTATATTTTTTGCTTAAACTGTCAAACATAATTTTAGAAAATTCAAGAGGAGAAGAGAAATATATTTAACCATATTTTTGCCTACTGTTTAATTTTTACATCCTTAAAGTCCAAATTCCCTTCTTTCATTATTTTGCTTCTGTTCAGAAAATATACTTAATATAGAATTAAATGCACTTATTTTGTGTTTCATGCAAGTTAAGCTGCACAGAAATACAACTGAATATAACTTAATTTTATTTCATATCAGGGAAATATTTCAAAATGAAATAAGACCACTTATCTATTTGCAAATATAACAACTTACTTGAACTAGAATTCTCTGCCGTGTTTAAATGTAGAATTTTTTAAATTAAAGAAAGATTCTTACATTTAAATATTTTGGGATTAATTTCTGATGTAAGAACATATATAAAAATAATTTCAAGTATCAGAAACTTTAAAGCAATATTAAATTAAGATTTACAGTTTGCACTTAATATTTATTGACCATAGTCATGTAATAGAAGGAGGAGTTTTAAATATAGTTTGCAACAGACTGTGCATTCCCTCAGGGTATATTTTGGGGAAATGCTGAGTATTTTGTGCTTCAGTAAAATATGTTAAAAAAAGATTGTGAAAGAAAATTTATCTTACTGGAAAAATGACATAGAGCTTGTATGGGCCATAAGACTGGATAATTTTGAAGGCACTTTGTCATTCATATGCTCCTTTCAGTGTTTTTCAGTCTTCTAAAAATCACCAATTTATATTGTTTATTAATGTTTTAAAATTTATTTTTAATTATCAAATAAACTTGAATTATTTTTCTAGTACAGTATAATAATTTGGAATATGTATACAGAATGGAGTTGCTCAATTGATCTAATTATTCCATACAATGCCTCACAGATCTGTATCATTTAAAAATATTTCATTCATTACTACATGTTTGTAATAATACTGCTTGCATTTGTGGTGGGGAGTCGATACATGTACATAGTAAATCTTAATTGTTTTTATTTCTCTTTGCTCTCCTCCCTCCCCTTTCCTCCATCTCTAGATCCTTTTTATATTTCCAAAAGATCTAACTCCCTGATTCCTATTATCCATCTTTTAATTTTTTGTTTAAATTATTTGTACTTCGGATTTCTCATATCAAAGAAACCATGCAATATTTAAGCCTGTGTGTTTGATTTATTTCACTTAATATTGTGGTCTGAAGGTTTATCCATTTTCCGACAAATGACTCAAATTTATACTTCTTTATGGTAAAAATAGTACTCTGTTGTGTAAATATACCACATTTTCTTTGTCTGGTTATCTCTTGATGTACATACAGGCCTTTTCCAAGATTTAGCTACTATGAGTTGTGCTGCTATAAACATAGGTATGTGTGTATCACTGTGATATGATGTCTTTGAATCTTTTGGGAAGATATCTAGAAGAAAACCAGCTATTTTTTTGTTTTTTGAGGTATTTCTATACTGATTTCCATAGTAGTTGTACATTCCCACCAGCAATGTAGAGGAGTTCCTTTTTCTGCAAGGCTTCACCAGCATTTGTTAGTATTTGATATATTGATAATAGCCATTCTTTGTGGAGTAATTAAATCTCAGTGTTATTTTAATTTGGATTTGTGTATGGCCAGAGATGTTGAAAATTTTTCATGTATTTCTTGGCCATCTGTACTTCTATTGGGAAGTGTCTATTCATTTTGGTTGCTCATTTTTTTATTGTATCTTTTATTTTTGAGGGATCTAATTTTTTGGGTTCTTTCTGTATTTTAGATATTAGTCCTTTGTCTGAGGAGAAACTGGCAATATTTTTTCCCATTCTGTAGTTTGTCTTTGCTCTGTTGGTTGTTTCATTTGGTGTGCAGAAGCTTTTAAATTTGATATCATTCCATTTTTGAATCTTGATGTAATTTCTTGTGCAGTTGGGGTTTTGTTAAAGAAATCTTTACCTATGCCTATATCTTCAAGAGTTTCACCTGTTTAATCTTCTAGTAGATTGTTTCTGTTTTAATATCTAGGTCTTTGATCCATTATGATTTTGTTTTTGTACATGTTGATAAATAATTGTTCTAGATTCAATCTTCTGCATGTGTATAGCCAGTTGTCCCTGCACAGTTTGTTCAAAAGGCTTTCTCCCAGTGTATTTTTTGTTCCTTTCTCAAAGACCAAATGACTACATGTGCCTCCAGTTATTTTTACATGCTCTCCTGTAATTCATTGGTCTACGTGCCTGTTTTTGTGCGAGTAACATGCTCTTTTTATCACTGTAGCTTGATATGATAAACTAAAGATGTGGGATTGTGATTTGTTCTTCTTTACTCTTATTGCCGAGAATTGCTTTTGCTCTTCTGGGCCTCTTCTGATTGCATAAAATTTTAGAATTTTTGTCTAGTTTTGTGAAGTATGCTGTTGGTACTTTGATTTGGATTGTGTTAAATCTATATGCCAGTTTTTGTTCTATGGCTATTGTGAAAATATTCTGCCCATACAGGAAATTGGGGCATCTCTCCATTTTCTGATGCTCTCTTTGATCTCCTTTTTCAGTGTACTGTAGTTTTGGTTACAGAGGTCTTTCATTTCCTTGATTAGGTCAGTTCTTAATGTATTTAATTTTTCTTGATGCTATTGTGAAGGGCACTGTTTTCCTTATTTCTTTCTTGGTGGGTTCATCATTGATACACAGGAATGTTGTTGTTTTTGTGAGTAGATGTTGTATCTGCTACACTGCTGAATTTATTAGTTCTAGGAGTCTTTTGCTGGAATTTTTTGGGTCTTCTGTTGTAAAGGATCTTGTCATCTACAAATAGCTAGTTTGATTTTGTCCTTTCTGATTCATTTCCCTGTTGTTCATCTTGCCTGATTTCTCTGGTTAACATTTTAAGTACTGTAGTGAACAGAGATAGTGATAGTGGACATCCTTCTCTTGTTCTTAATTTTAGAAGGAAACTTTCAGCTTTTCTCTGTTGACTCCTGGTATGATGTTGGCAGCAGATTTGTCATGAATAACTTTTATCAGATTGAAATATGGTCCTTCTCTACCTGTTTTCTTTGGGATTTTTTTTTTAAAATCATGAATGGATGTTGGAATTTTTCAGTGTGTTTCTCTGCATCTGTTGACATACTTTTGTGGTTTTTGTCCTTGTACACTTTGTGTATTAAATTTGTTGATTAGCATATGAACAATCTTTGCATTCCTAGGATAAAGCTTACCTTGTAATGATATGTGAAATTTGAATAACTTGTTGCACGGTTTGCCAGTATTTTGTTGAATATTTTTGAACTTATGTTCACTGAAGAGATTGGCCTGTAGTTTTTTCTTTTTTTAATGTATTAAATTCTTTTATTGGTACATTGTAGGTATACAACACAAATACATTTCTCATTGGGAATTGTACCTTTACATAATGCATCTTGGTTCGTATTTTTTCCCCATTCCTAGCCCTCCCTTCACGCCTTCCACCCTTCCCTATTTATAAAGACTTTATTTCCATTTTTTCTATTTCTCATCATTTTTCCTTTCCCTTCTTTCCTTTCCCCTG
>NW_004624898.1:2100479-2113870 GCF_000247695.1 Heterocephalus glaber | reverse complement strand
GCAGTGGGATGGTGGCTCAGAAGCCCCTACCTCTGGGCCGGGAGCGGTGGGAGGGATGGTGGCCTGGAAGCCCCTTCCTCTGGGCCAGGAGCAGCAGAAGAGAAGGTGGCCCAAACGCCCTTTCCTCTTGGCTGGGAGGAGCAATAGGGATGGTGACCGGGAAGCCCCTTCCTCTGGACCAGGAGCAGTGGGACGACAGCTCAGAAGCCCCTACCTCTGTGCCGGGAACAGCAGGACTCTGTACCTTGATCTGGTGGTCTGATGTCCTCTGCGTCTTTGTAGTGTGGAACCAGGTGGCTGCCTTTCTGCAGCGGGGTGATTCAGTGTCTTCCGTACAACTCGGGACCTCAGTAGGGCGTGCACAGACCTGCCTGTCTGTAGCGGGCTGATTTGGTGCGTTCTGCATGACTCTACTATTATATTTTATATGATTATAGAGTTGGTGAATAATTCTTTTGTGAACTATGTTAAGATTGTATAGTAGTTTCTTAAATATATTCTGTATTGTAGTTTCTAATAATTATCACAAATATTTAACTAATGAATAACAACAAAGTCCAAGCTTTTCACTGTGTATTACATGACCTGATTTTATTACAAAGCTGATTCTTTAGAATAGGTTTCTGAGGGGCTCAGAGTAAAGTCTTTTCTATATATACTGTTAATTATAGATGCCTCAAATCTGACCTGTTGATAGGTAGAATGTTTAGTGTACTTTTATTTTTGCCCATTTTGAAATTGCTAACATACCTTAACAACTTCCAGTAAAGGACAAAGAAAAATATTTTTAAATATGACAAAATTGTTGCAAGTCTATTTGAATAAATATGCATGATTAACCAATAGTATTTTAAATGAGTAATCAGAGATTTAGTTAATAGATACTAAAATGAATTTTAAGGGTAAAATAATCAAAATATTGTCCTGAAATTAGAACAGGTACTTATTCTAGAAAAAGAATTTAGTATATTTACTGACCAAATTTATCTATATAGTGTTTATTATGCATGTACTATTTAATGCAGTAGGGAAACAGTAGTAAGCAAAGGAAAATACCTGCTCTCATGAAGCCACCATTCTAATGGCCTATGTGGTACACATAAGTAAATATTTTTCTTTGTTATGTGACATACATTTATTCTGTAACTTAAACATGTATGTATATATTTAGGGTTTTTTTTCCTGACAGGGTCTCACTGTGTAGTCTAGGCTGGTCTTGAACTCATTACATGGTCTAGACTAGCTTCTAACTTATGAGAATCCTCCTTCCTTAGACTCTCAAGTGTCAGCATTATAGGCATGAGCCACCATGTCCAATTGTGTTTAATTTATGATGATTGCTGGGTACTTGCTACAGAAATCATTGGTGGAAGGGAACATTTTTCATCAAATAGTATCATTTCAATTTATTACCAAATATTTACTGAAAAAATGTTAAAACCTTACTTTAAAAAATAAATTTTATTGTCTTTGGTTATGATATATGTAATGAAGTTATGAAAAACATACAGATAATAAAAATGATACCATAGTGAAGCAAGTTAGCAGGTCTACCACCTGACATAATAGCTTCCTTTTTTCAGTTTTAAGAAAAAGTAAAATTATTCATTTAGCAAAATCCAAAATGCAATACAATATTATTAACTATACTCTTCCTTTTGTACATCCCTAGACTTGTTCCTCCTATGTATCTGCTATTTTTTATCCTTTGATGTATATCTCACCGTTTTCTTCACTCACACTGCTGGTAACACCTATTTTATTTTATTCTATACCTCTGTATATACTTGGTTTTTTAAAACTTTTTAAGACTCCACATATAAGTGAAATAATTAGGTTTTCTTGTCTTACTTATTGTATTTTAGTATAATGTCCTCCAAGTTCAGCCATTTTGTGATAATTGATAATTTTTAAGGTCAAGTAATTCTCCTGTGTGTGTGCTTCTTTATTGACAGAAACTTAAATTGTTTCCACATTTTGTATATTGTAAAAACTATTGCAATGAACATGAGAGAGCCGGTATCTTTTACAGTTATTTGATTTTCTTTGAATATATACTACCAGATTCATAAGTTAGTTCTATTTCGGACTACTTTAGGAACCTCTATACTGTCTTTGGTAATGACTGTTTCAACTTACAATCCCACCAACAGCTTACATCTCCCTAGTCTGCACACCCTCACCAATACTTGCTACCTTTTACTTCTGATAGTAGCCATCCTGAAAGGTATGGTGATATTTCATTTGTGATTTTGATTTGCATTTCACTGATGATTAGTGATATTGAGTACTTTTTCATATGCCTATTGGGAATTTTTATGTTTTCTTTAGAGAAATGTGTATCCATGTTTTCCACTTTTTTTAATTGGATTACTTGTTTTTCTGCTACTGAATTGTTTGAGTTTTTAATGTATTTTAGAAATTAATGCCTTGTCAGATGAATAATTTCCAAATATTTTCCAAATGCATAGGTTAACTTTTCATTTTGTTGACTATTTACTTTGCTGTGCAGAAGTTTTTTTGTTTTTTCTGTTTTTTTAGTTTTATGTTGTCTCATTTATTCATATTTACTGCATAAGTCTAGGCTTTTGGTGCTATGTTCAAAAACAATCTTCCAATGGCAATGTCAATTTCGTCATTTTTTTCTGGGAGTTTTATGGTTCTGGATCTTTTGTTTAGCATTTTAAATCTATTTTTAGTATATTTTGTGTATAGTATAATGATCAAATTTCATTTTTTGAATATGAATAACCAGTTTCCAAGCACCATTTACCCAAGAGACTATATTCTAACCCTATTATTTTCTTGGTACTCTGCTCAAAAATTAATTTATCACATGCTTTTGGGTTTTTGGGGCTCTCTGTTGAAATTGCATAGAAAAATATTTACATTTTAAGGGCAAATGATAAAGTATATCAGTGTGGCCTAGAGAAGAGCTGAGCCTTTCTTCTGAATGATCATCAGTGAAACAGTAAGAAGTGGCATAATCAGGCTTGTTGACATGATTCCTCTCCTTTCCTCACCTTTGGTGCAAGTGGAACCCAGCAGGGACCAGAATCTCTACTATTATTCAGTATCAGCAAAGAACAATATGATAGGAGATGGGGATAGTTGATATTATACTTCCATTCCTTTCCCTAGTGTCAATGGAGTGCAGTAGCATGGTGAGATTTAAATTCTGACCTTATAACAAGTGATCCATATCACTGTCAACTTTCACTTCCATTTACAGACAATGAGGTAATGAGTGTCAAAAGGGTATTCCTACTTTGGCTAGGAAAGTGTAAGCAGAGACAAGGAGGGTGCCGAACTTTTGGCATACCTGTCTTCACTGAGCCAGTGTGAATATTCGACTTTTATTTGCAGTAGGATTTGTGGGCCCAATAGGAGGCTGAACACCCCCTCAGTGTCCCATGCTACATTTCAACAAGAGGACTTTTCATTAAAAAGAATGTTAAATAGGATCTAGAGTCTCATTTCTATAGTTTAAATATTGATAGTGTTCATCAAAGTTATATTTATGAACACCTTGGTCCTCAGGGAGATAGTACGGGTATTTATTTTCTTTCTTTCTTCCTTTCTTTCTTTCTTTCTGTACTGGGGCTCTAACTTGGGACCTTCTTCTTGTGAGGCAGGTGGTGGAACCACTGAGCTAAATCCCAGGCCCAATACTGGTATTTTCTATGGACCTTTAAAATAGTGGGATCTAGAGGGATATCTTTAGATCATCGGGGGCATGGCCTTAAAAGGGAAGATGGGACCCTAGACTCTCAGTCTCTCTCAGTATCCTGAATGAGGATGTGAGCACTTCACTGCAACACACACTGCTCTACATTGCCTTCCAGCATTTTCACCAGAAGTCCAATGGCATGGGGCCACCCAATCATGAAAGCCAAGCCTCAGAACCATGACCTAATCAAACACTTTCTCTTTAGAAATTAGCCACCTTAGGTACTTCATTGTAGTATTGTAAAGCTAATACACTCACACTGTTTGAAATGTCTTGGATACACTGAGAAATCATGTATCATACCAAGAACCTGGAAATTCACAATACTCATATTGGTGTATATTAAATATTAGAATTATCTGACATGTAATTTAAAGCAGGTAGCATAATAATGCTTCAATAATAAATTACAAGTAGTTTTGAAACAAAACAACAAACAAAATTTTATAAAACTATTTTATATTAAAAAACAATGCAAATTATAGAAGTGAAAAATATAATTAAATATAATTCCTGGGTGGAATAAAGAGATGATAGAAGATCAAATAAGTGAATGTTAGGAAATCACTAAAATTTACTAATTCTGTATAACAGAAGGAAAATGGGCTGAAGAAAAATAAACCAAGCTTCAGGCAGAATAAGAAAAGGTTTACAATTGGTGTGTCCAGAGTCTCATAAGTAGAAGAGGAAGAAGGACTCTATTAGAAGAACTGATGGTTGAAAACTACCCAAATTTAGCATAAATTCAACAAATTCAAATACAGCGAACTAAAAAAATTACACACCAAGACACATACAAATTAAACTTTTGAAAACAGAAACCAAAGTCTTGAAAACAATGTGAGAAAAGGAAAAGCAATTTTCTAATTTTCTTTTGAAAAATTACTGTAATTGACAACTTTCAGGAAGATGGCAGAACAGTAAGCAGCAATAAATCAACCTGTCCAAGATTCAAACTCCAGACACTAGAATATAACAAATTGGAGAAGAAAAGAAGGAAGGAGTTGGATCCCTGGGACTCAGAAAGTACCTGAAGAATAAATTGGAGCCTATGGAGAAATTGAGGCAAGAGACCACAATGCAGAAAAAGGAAGAGACAGTTTTTTACTTTCTCTCTGACTCTCAGCTCATGGTGAGTGATAGAAAGATCAAAACTACAGAGACTCAGTGAAAGTGAGCAACCCCAGAGACCTTTAATAATGCACCAGCAGAATGGAGCAGTGGATGTCATGCACTATAACAGCAGGTGGCTGACTCCAGTCTAACCATCTGCAATATCTCTGGAAAGAGTGCCTCTTTACATATCATTATATGAAGGACCAAATAAACCTAGGACTCAGAACAGATGCAGGTTGGCTTCATCTCAGGGCTCCCTGTATTAAACTCCCATTGTGAATACATGAAGGAAAACTTTAGGAGAAGTCTATTGTTAAAGATCTATAGTCATGCAGGCAAGAGATGCCCAGAGTGCCACAAACTAAATAGTACAGGCCCCACTCCCACAACCAGAGTCCAGGTTCAACCACAGTTTCTGTGGATTTGGAAGTCTTAGTACTGGCAACTCACCCTTATCCTGTTGCAGACTTGTGGGATTATCCAGCCTGGATATGGGCTCTGCCTGCCTCCCTTGTCTACCAGTGAGAGCAGAGTCACACCTTGAATTGGACACTGCCACAAAACTGTAGAACCCACAAGATAACCACAGGCTTGAAATCACAAAGAATTTTTTGTTTTGTTTTTGTTCTTTTGTTTTGTTTTTTTTTTCTCCCAGTACCAAAGATCAAACTCAGGACCTTTTGCTTTCCAGGCAGGTGTGGCACTACTGGCTACATCCCTGGCCCTTTTTGGGGGGTGGGGGAGTGTGAACATTGCTTTTACTTTTTTGGTTTTTGTATTTGTTTTCTCCTTGTTTCCTTCAACGGTTTCCTGAGGCTTGAGTAATCTTCTTTGTCCTTCAAGGTTACTTATAATCTCTTTTATTTCTTTCATTTCTCTATTTTTTCCTTTTATCTCTTTTAAATTTTCTCTCTGTAGAATAAAATTGCCCTGTTGAGTGAATATTTAGTATATATAAATTTATGACTTTTTTAGACACTGTTATATAACTATAAATCTTGTACTAAGGTTAAAGGTTTCTAACTGTTATCACAGTTTGTCATTTTCCAGTCTGTTTGATGCTGTTCTTATTATTGATTGTACTACTTTAGCCAATGCAATGTTGATGTGATCAATTGATTCCTTGTATGCCAATACCTAGATTATCTGGGGGCCATAAACAATTCTACAGCCCAGTACCAAACAACTAGGTGCTAGCCAAACAGGCTGCAACCTTTCATCCCTAGTAAACATAAGGGGCAGGATCCTGGGACAGACTCAAAAGCCAAAACCCAGTTATGCTTAGAAGACATCTCTGAAAAGTAGTCATTTTCTTAAGAGATTTCAATACTAGTAATTAAGCTACCTACCATAAGAAATTTGCAAGCCTCAATGCAGAAAACTAATTTAAAGATAGAAAATAAGGAAAGAAGAAGATCAAACCAAGCACCCCCAACTCACCCAAGGCAAATCCAGGGGGCCTTGAAGTAGAAGAAACCAAAACTAATCCAGCTAAACTTTCTGAAATGGTAATAGCTGAAGTAACACAACAGATGAGCAAGTCTCTTGACAAAACCAAAACACATAATTACACAAATAATTGAAACCATAATGAAGAAAATGGTTAATCTGTAGTAGATACAGATTTTTAAAAATAGAGGAGTTTAGGAGACACAGGGACACCATGAATACCTCACATAGGAAAAAAAACTGGATTCCATAAAATAGATTCAAATAGATATCCAGCAGATTAAAAATTCTATTGAAAGTATATGGAGCAGAATCAACTAATATGAAGATGGAATATCACATCTAGAAGATAGAATTACAGTTGGTGATCTTCAAATGAAAGACTTCTTAAAATAACAAAGAAACACGAAAAATTAACCCAACAGCTGATAGATGGTGCAAAGAACTTTTACATCAGCAGGAGCCTGGAGACATAGGGGTCTCCTGTGGTACTACTCCCATTCCTCTGGTCCTTTTCCTCACTCTGACAAGGAACGTAGGGGTGGGGCAAGGCTGACTCAAAATCCAAGGTCTCTCCAGTGCAAAGTGAGGAATTTCAGGTCATCTGGGGTGCAGAATGAGGAACTCAGAAATGACAGTACTGTGAAGCCAGGTTTATTCATACGTTGACAAAGGTGGAGAAAAAGTTACTATGCCATAAGCAACACAGCAGGGGGAAGCTTGAAATGAGCTTCTCAACCTGAGGTCTTTGCTCTGCCCACACTTGTAGGGGTTCTAAGCCAATCAGGATCTTAGCCCTTGTTGCTGGGTTGAGCTGTTGCTAGGGTGAGCTAAAGTTCATGAGGTCTAGGGGCTTTCCAGTATATGCAAGCAAGCCAGTCTCTAAGAATAACTATTTTATACCTGCAAAGGTTTCATAAAGGGCAGCTTCCAGTGTGCAAGTAGTCATTTTTGTAGCAGTCTTCCATGTCAGCCATGCCATGTCAGCCACTTCATGCCCTATATCCCTACCTATCTCCCATTCTCAATGTCCCTACTGAAGAATAATATAAGATTAATCAGAAACAATGAAAAATCAGAAGATAGCACAAAGGACATAAAAAACCCATTCACAGAAGGAATGCCAGAAAAGGTTCCAAACTTGGAAAAAGTATTTGACATACAGATAGGTGAGGCATATATAACTCCAAGCATCCATGATCAGAAAAGTTCTATGCCAAGGCATATATAATGTTAAGATTCAGGAAATTTACCACAAGAACAGAATATTAAAATCTGTTAGAGAAAAAAATCATCTATGAAGGAAAACCCATTAAAATCACAGCACACTTTGCAACACAAACACTTAAGTCAAGGAGATCTTGAAGTGAAATATTTCAAACTCTAAAAGGAAACAACTTCCAACCCACATTGACATGTCCTGTAAAATTGTTTTTCAAAATCAGCAGAGAAATAAGATGCTTCCAGGATAAACAACACCTGATGAAATTCATGACCACCAAATCAATACTCCAAAAATTCTGAAAGATATTTTAGAAAAAGACAACAAAAATGATTCCAAGAATCCCAATAGAATGAATCCATCAGGCAAAGCAAGCAGTTAAATAGAAGGGAAAGAGAAGGAATCAACAACAGGAAAATTATATAATGAGAAGGATAAGTCAATACTTGTCAGTTATAACCATCAATGTGAATAGTCTCAATTCACCAATCAAGAGAAACAGATTGGAGTAATGGATTGAGAAACAAGATCCAACAATATGCTACATACAAGAAACACATTTAAATCAAAGACATGTATAGATTTAAAGTCAAATGATGGAAAGTAATACTCCATTCAACAGCATCCTGGAAAAAAAGTAAGGATAGCTATTCTATTTGCAGACAAAATGAATTTTAACCCAGACAGATTAGAAGAGACAAAGAAGGTCAGTAAATACTTGTTAAGAGAACAACCCAAGAGGAAAAGAGAAAACTCGTAAATGTATATGCACCAAATACTGGCACACCCAACTGTATAAAACAAACCCTAATAGATGTAAAGATCAGCTAAGCACTAAGACAATTGTAATGGGAGACCACAATACCTGACAGTCATAAATATAGAAAACAACTAGACAAAAAAATTAACAAAGAAATATTAGAGTTGAATCTAACCTTTGAACAAAAGGAGTTAATAGATATATACAAAGTGTTTCACCCAACAACAAGAGCATACACATTCTTCTCAGCACCACTTGGGACTTTCTCCAAAATAGAACACATACCAACTAATAGAACATAGTTAAGTAAACTCAAAGAAGCTGAAATTGTCCCATGAATATTATCAGATCATAGTGCAATGAAATTGGAAATAAATGGCAGAAGGAACTACATAAACATGTAGACATTAAGTAACACACTCTTGAACAACCAATGGGTCACAGATGAAATGAAGGAAGAAATTAGTTAGTTTCTACAATTAAACATGCCTATCCAACATACTAGAATTTATGAGACATAATGAAGGCAGTTTTACAAGGGAAATTTATAGCCATGAATTGTCACATTAAAAAACAGAGCAAGCTCAAATGAGTTACCTAATGTTGGACCTCAGTGTTCTAGAAGAAGAGCAAATGAAACCTAAACTTGTATAATGAAGGAAAATATAAAGATCAGAGCAGAAATTAATGCATTTGAAACAAAGGAAACAATACAAAAAAAAGCAAAGAGTTATTTCTTTGAAAGATTCAATAAGATAGACAAACCTTTAGCCAACCTTATCAAAAAATGGAAAGTAAAAACCAATATTAATGCAATTAGGAATGAAAACTGCAAAATCACAATGGATCATGCAAACTCCAGAATATCATCAGTACCTCCTTTGAGCACTTGTATTCTAATAAGATTGAAAACTCAGATGAAATAGACAAATTCCTAGATATTTATAAATTACCAAAACTGAATTAAGAAGATATAGAAATTCTAAATAACACATCAGTCAATGAAATTGAAGAAGTAATAAAAAATACTACCAAAGAAAGAAAGCCCGGCTGATAAAGATTCACTACTAAACTGTTTAAGAACTTTACAAATCTAACACCAGTTTTCCTCAAACTTCAATTAAATTGAAAGGAAGCAAAACTCCCAGGTCATTCCTAGAAGCAAGCATTACCCTGATACTAAAACCAGAGAAGGTTCCGACAAAAAAAAGACAACTGTAGGCCAATGCAATGAACATGAATGCAAAAATCCTCCATATTGGCAAAGAGAATGCTTCAATTCATCAAAAAGATAATACACCATGACCAAGTAGGATGCATCCCAGTGATGCAGGCATGGTTCAACACATCCAAATGAAGAAATGTAATTCATCACATTAACAGAACACAGGAGAAAAACAACATGATTATCACAATAGATGCAGAAGTAGAATTTCACAAAGCAAAACACATTCAAGGAAAAAATCTTAAAGTAAACCATAAAGTAAATTGGAATATCTCAACATGAAAAAAGCCATCTATTTCCAACCAAGAGCCAAGATCATACCAAATGGCCAAAAACTGAAAGCTTTCACTTTGAAATCAGAAGCAATACAAAATGCCCACTATCACAACTCCTGTTGAATATAGTTCTGGAAACATTAGTCAGAGCAATTGAACAAGTGAAAGAAATAAAAAAAATATGGATAGGAAAGGAAAAAGTTAAATTATTATTTGCTGATGATATGGTACTGTATATAGCAGACCCCACATTCTCCACTAAAAGGCTTCTAGAATTAATAACCAAATCCAGTAGTGTAGCAAGATACAAAGGCAGCATTCAAACATAAATAGCATTCCTGAGCAGCATAGCAGCATGGACTGAGAGGTCCTGGGCTGGCTGAGCCCCGCTCCATCTGACTGTCCATAACCACTTGCAACCAGCAAGATGGTGAGTACCACTCGACATGCCCACCAGCCACCAGCTTAGCCACACAGGTGCCTGCAACACCCGCCCCCCCAGCCTCTTACCCCTGGTTCCACACTACAGAGGCAGAGTGGGACATAAAGGCCATTGTTCTGAGCTGCAGAAGTGAGCAGATAGAGGGCCTCTCTCAGGCTCCTTGATGAAAACTGAAGCCCACTGGAAAAGTGAAGAGAATCTCTGCAATAAAGGCACACCAGACCACCGTACCTGGTAAGTTGGAGGGATCATCACCTCCCATTGGAACTGGGACTATCTTCAGGGGAAGGTCAGCTGGAAACTGCAGTAGAGTGTTGCAGAGTTCAACCCTGCAGGAGGACAGAGAGCTCAAGGTGGGACTTGCACTGAGAAAAATGCCTGAAATTCACGGGCCTGTAACTGACTTCCTGAGACACATTGACTTATATCTGCACACTGTTGCCCACATTGTCTATTGTGACAGCAGAGACATACCCTGAAGGAGGCCCTTCATTTTAATCCTTTGTCCTTTTCAAAAATATTAGTAGTACTTTTGCTCTTATTTTTAATTTTTAATTTTTTCTTTTGCTACTCTTCAAATTTTTATTTTTCTCTTTTTTTTCTTTTCTCTTTTCTTTCTGTCTCTCACTCACTCTCTTGCTATCCCATATTGTTCTTCATCTCCTTTATGT
This sequence comes from Heterocephalus glaber, assembly GCF_000247695.1. Next base: position 2,102,980 of record NW_004624898.1, on the reverse strand, counting down.
TCCTGTTCGGGACCTAATTCATATTTCTTCTTTATCTTTCTTTTCTGCACTTTTTCCTTCTCTTGCCTGTGGCCTCCAGCCTCACTGCTAACCTTCCCTTATCCTTCTATCTATCATGCCCTAAATAACCCCTTCTAACTCCCCATCCTAAAGGGTAAAGTTGCTATATTGAAGTTTATTCACTGTAAACATATATTGGGATGGTCCTCGATGTTGATTTAATTCACACAGCTAAAGGTGATAGAATAAGGATTACCAAAAAATTGTCATTTTCTAAAATGTACTTGATGCTATGGTGTTGCTGATTGTATCACTTGGACTAAGGTGTTGTGATTGATTTAATCAGTTGTCCTTCCTGGTATAATGGAAATGAGGTACTCTCAGAGTGATTAGACACTCAAAACTTAAGATCAGCTATATCTGGAAGACACCTCTGAAAAGCAATCATTCCATAAGCATTCTAACTACAAGCAACAGAGATACTTACAATTAAACTTTGGACAGTGCCAAAAAACAAAATTGAGAAGACATTTCAACAAGTCATAAACTCAGACTTCCACACCACAAAAGGCAAATTCTGGAGGAAATGATGTGGAAAAGTCTGAAAATCAACCACCTGGACACCTTGAACTGGTAGCACAGAAAGTAGCAAAACAGAGAAATGAGGCTCTAGAAAAATTCAAAGCAGAAATAATCTCCAAGAAAGCTACAGAGATGATAAGCAGACTGAAAGATATGATTAAAGACTCTGGAACAGAAACAGATAAAAAATAGATGAGCTCAGAAACATGTTGGAATTCATGAATCCCCAGCATAAGAAAGAAATGGAAACCATGATCACCCAACATAAGAAAGAAATGGAATCCATGAAACAGATTCAAACAGATATCCAAGAGATTAAAAACTCCACTGAAAGCATGCACAGCAGATTAAGGGAATGTGAAGATAGAATATCAGATATAGAAGAAAGGATTTCAGTTAATGACCATGTAAACAGAGATTTCTGCAAAATAGCAAGGGACCATGAGATATCAATCCAGCAACTGCTAGATGATCCAAAGAAGAATGACATAAGACTGGTAGGAGTCCATGAAAATGCAGGAGAAATTACAGAAGTAATAGTTGAAAACTTCCAAGGCAAAGGTAGAGAACTGGACATACAGATAAGTGAGGCATATAGAACTCCAACTAGCCACGATCAAAAAAATCTACACCAAGGCATATAATAGTCAAGGTCCCAGAAACCCAACAAAAGAACAAAATCCTACAAAAAGTTAGAGAAAAGAAGCAAATCACCTGCAAAGGAAAGCCCGTCAGAATCACATCAGACTTCTTGACACAAATTTTCAAGTCAAGGAGAGCCTGGAGGGAAGTATTTCAAGCCCTAAAAGAAAATAACTTCCAACCTAGACAGTTGTATCCTGCAAAATTATCTTTCAAAACCGATCTGGAAATTAGATACTTCCATGACAAAAAACACCTGAGAAATTTCATGAACACCAAACCAGCACTACAAACAATTCTAAACAATACACTAGAAAAATACAATGAAGTTCACACCTCCATGAGGCACTACAGAGGGAAGCCAACAAGCAAGGCAATAAACTAAATGGAAAGGGGGGGAAATCAGTAATAAAACAGCCAACAACAGTAAAACATTATGACAAGGATGAGTCAATATCAATTATAACCATCAACATTAATGGCCTCAATTCAACCATCAAAAGGAACAGACTAGCAGAATGGATTAAGAAGCAAAATTCAACAATATGCTGTATACAAGAAACACACCTAACTCAAAAAGAAATTCATGGACTGAAAATAAAAGGTGGAAAACAGTTCTCCACGTAACAGGAACCGAGAAAAAAGTAGATTTCAAACCAAAACTAATTAAGAGAGACAAAGATGGTCACTACATCCTTGTAAAGGGAAAAATCCAGGAGGAAGAGATGATGATCATAAATATATATGCACCAAATATGAATGCCCCAACCATACAAAACAAATACTAATGGACTTAAAAACCAATTAAGCGCTAATACAATTATACTGGGGGACCAGTACTGCCCTATCACTAATAGATCATCTAGACAGAAAATTAACAAGGAAATTCTAGAACTGAACCAAGCTATTGACCAAATGGACTTAATAGATGTTTATAGAGTGTTCCATCCCACAAAAACAGAATACACAAACTTTTGGGCTGCACATGAGTCATTCTCAAAAATAGACCAAATGCTAGCTCATAGGACATGTCTAAGTAAATGTAAAAGAGTTGAAATTACCCTTTGTATGTTATCAGACCATAGTGCAATAAAATTGGAGATCGATTACATAAGAAAACAAAAAGCCCCCCACAAACACATGGAAATTGAATAACACCCTCCTGAACAACCAATGTGTCAGAGAGGAAATTAAAGAAGAAATTAGACAGTTTCTACAAGTAAATGATAATGGCAGTACAACATACAGGAATCTATGGGACACAATGAAAGCAGTTC
>NW_004624898.1:2075838-2091078 GCF_000247695.1 Heterocephalus glaber | reverse complement strand
AAGGGAGGGCTGGGCAAGGGTGAAAAATAAGAACCAAGAGAGATTATGTAAAGGTGAAAATTTCCAATGATGAATGTCATTATATTGTATACCTAAATTGTAACAATTATTAGAATGAATAATCGATAATGCAAAATAGGAAGAAAAGGTGCAGAGCCGTGGGGTAGTGGGAGAGGCAGGGGAAAGGAAAGAAGGGAAAGGTAAAATGATGAGAAATGGAAAAAACGGAAATAAAATCTTTGTAAATAGGGAAGGATGGAGAGGCTGAAGGGAGGGCTAGGAATGGGGAAAAAAATAACCAAGATGCATCATGTAAAGGTACAAGTTCCCAATGAGAAATGTAATTGTGTTGTATACCTAAAATGTACCAATAAAAGAATTTAAGTAACAAAAAGTAACTAACGAATAATAAATGCTGGCAAGGGTGTGAGGAAGAAGGAATCCCTGTTCATTTTTGATGGAAGTGTAATTTGGTACAACTACTATGGAAATCATTATAGAGATTCCTCAAAAAACTGAAACCAGAGGTTCCATTTGACCCACCATTGCTCTTCCTATTTATCTTCCCAAAAGACTTTAAAGCATCATACCACAGTGATATACACATACCCATGTTTAGAGCAGCACAATTTGTAATAGCTCCATCTTGGAAATACCCGATATGTTCATCAACAGATGAATGTATAAAGAAAATGTGGTATTTATACACAAGGGAGTATTTCTCTGCCATAAAGTAGGATAAACTTTGAGTCATGGTTATATAAATGAATGTACCTTGAGACCATAATGACAAGTGAAATAAATCAGACACACAAGTTTAGATATCACATTGTTTTTTCTGTTTGAGAAACCCAAAGGGTAGATAAGGAGCAACACAGAGGATACATATGGGCAAGTAGGTAGAACCTATTCAAAGGGGAAAGAGAACAAAGTGGGAAGGGAAGGAATAAAAAGGAGATTTTTACAAAGAGAATAGAAGGGAACAAATGGAAACAATGCTTTTGTAAATGGGGAGGAGAAGAAGGGTTGAAGAGAGGGGAGTGGATTGGAAAAAATAAGACATTTTTGTGCAGGCACAAGTTAGCTGATGAATATGATCATTGTATGGCAAATATTTATTGAAATAAATTTTAAAATTTTTGTAATTATTAGTGCATCTTAATTGTACAAATTAGTTGATCTTTCTGTGAAAATTCTATACATGCATATATTGTGCTTTGATTGTATCCAACTTTTGCATTTACCTTCTTCTACCTTTTCCTCTCTCTTACCTCCTACTATCCCCTTCCCCTTCTGTAGTAGTCCCTCTTCTACTTTCAGACCATTCATTTTTCTAGTTTCTGTATATGAAAGAATGCCTGTGATACTTGTCTGTGTTTGTCTTATTTGATTACCTTGACAATCTCTAGCTGCATCCATTTTCCTGCAAATGACATTATTTCATTTTTATGGCTATTTATACTCCTTTCTCTATATATACTTTTTTTTGTAATTTCATCTCTTGAAAGACACTCTGATTCCATAACTTGGCTGTTGTAAACTGTGCTGTGATAGTGCTTGCGAGGTATATCTTTTCTATTTTGACTTTGTTCAGTGAAAGTAATTCTAATGACATTGAATTTTTTACTAGATACTCTACAGGTAACAAAGAATTGGCACAATGTTTTTCAAATGCTAAAAGAAAAGAACTTCCACTTGTAGATACCATAACTGGCAAAAAGAAAATTATCCTTGGGGAAGGTAATGAATAACAACAGAAGAATGAGAACCAGAGGAAATAAATTGTAAACCAGTAGTAATGGCACACTTAAATCATAACATATACTTAGTTACCATCAACCTAAATTATATAAATACTTCATTTAATGGGAAAAAATTCACAGATATGTTGCACCTGGGGTTGCACATTGCTGCTCTGCAGCCAACTAGAATTGTAAACTTAGCACCAGTAAAATTAAAGGAACAATTTTTAAAAGAGAAAACACTTTCCTTGTAAGAAGAAAAACTCAGAAGACAGGCAGCTACCCTGTGAGAGGCAGGGGGCCCTGGACTGGATACTTGAGGATCCTTGTCTTCAGCTTCCTTATTTTATGTGATAAAGACCCTCCCTCCCAGGTTCATACTCAGAACACGTCACAACTTTATTGGTTCTTTGGCCTGTCATAGATAGATCCCAGGCCATAGGACTCTAATAAGGGTGCCACCCCCTATGTACACATTGTTAGGTGGGCTTTTGTTTGTTTTCTTCTTGCCCACTTGTCCTTGTCAGGGCCTTATCTCTATTATTTATAGGTTGATTAGGAGGAGCCTTATATACAATGACACTTGCAGGTAGTATTGTGATGTGTGTGCTTCTAAGGTAGCAATATATTGGCTCGAGTGGGAATATGTTTTTTTTTCCCTTTAACTTAGCACCCTTCCCCCTTTTGTCTTCTTTGCATTTTATTGGAGGTGGGGAGGGGCCTGCTATGTTGGTTTCCAGAAACTGGTTTCTGAGCACCAGATTTCCCTATGCTGTGCTTGTCAGCCCTTCATCTTGTCTTAATTGCTCCTTCCAGGACAGTTTCAACTCTTTCTATTCAGGGTCTGCCAGAGAACCTACTTAGGCCCTTATTTTATTATTTCCCTGCCTACAAACCCCTTTCCCCTACAGATTAATTAAAAATGGATACAGCAACATATTGTTGACAAGAAATTCACTTCAAATACAATGTTTGAGATAGGTTAAAAGTAAAAGACTGAGGAAAGATATACCATGAAAGCATTAATAAAAATTCACTAAAGCGGATGTGCAAATGTGAATGAAGCCAATTTTAAAAATTTCAACATCATCATGTCTTCTGTTTGGGGCAGTATGCATCAGCTAATTTTTGCAGTCTATTGGGATTATAATCTCTTTCTTCCTTTACTAGTATCAGCATGATTTAGCCCTAATCCTTATCTTGGGAATCTGGATAGGAGATGGGTAGCTACTGAATGATGTTACTTGCCTGTAATGGTGAGGTTTCTGAAACATGAAGGAAGTGCCATCTCTTTGGGGGGGGGCTAGATTTATTGAGATGTAACTTACAAATAGAAAAGTTCAAACTCTTTAGAATACAGTTCTAGTTGCCACAAAATCATTTTTTAATCAACATCAAAATCATCCATCACCTTAAACAATTCTCTCATCTTTTTAATACTCACCATTTCATTATAATCTCAGCTCTACATCCACCAATATGTTTTCTGTTCCTATAATTTTGCCTTTTTGAAGATGTCATATAAAGCCTGGGGATGTATTTCGGTGGTACATTGCTTACATTGCATACACAAGGCCCTGAGTTTGATCACCACCACTTTAAAATTATTGAAATTATTGGGCCAGGGATTAAGCTCAGTGATGCCACACCTCCCATGCAAGTGCAAGGTCCTGAGTTTAATCCCCTGGGACTGGAAAAAAAATGAAATTATCACATAAATGAAATCATATAATATGCAACCTTTACAGTCTGATTTCATTTATTTTGCATAATCTATTTAAAATATTTCACTGCTATAGACTATAACAGGAGTTATTTCATTTTGAATGCCGAGTAATAATTATTCTATTAAATAGATATATAACATTATATTTATCTACTCACCAGTTGAATGACATGTGGATTATTTCTACAGTTTGGTGATTATGAACAGTCAGTATAAAATCAATTTTCAGAATTTTGTATGAACATTATATTTACATTTTCCCTTGGGTAAATTTCTAGGAATGGGATTGCTGGATCACATTGTATATTAAACTGTTAATCTATTCCTTTTCTCCAACTTTCTCTTTCTACCAGTAATGTATAAGATTCTGCATCCCTGCTAGTACTTGAACTTGTCAGTCTTTTGACTTTTAGTCATTTTAATAGATATTTAATGGTATGTCATTGTGATTCTTCTTTTTCTTGTTAATTGTAACCTTTTTTGAGACCTTATTGTATGTCAGACACAGACTCAACCTTTTATACATATCTTGTATTGGTCTTGTGGAAAACTAAATGCACCAGTTAAGGAAATGATTTTACTCAAGCTGTTGAAATAAGAAAAACATTCATTAATGAGGACCATGTCAGAGAAGGAAGGAGGATCTTAGTTTCATAAAAGCAGGTAAATTAAAGTTCACACAATTGTATAAGAGCAGTGAAGTTCTTTTTAGTTTGAATAAGCCTTTTCTGAAAATATAAATGATTATTCCTCTGGGAACAGATGGCTCAGTTAAAGTAGAACGTTACCATCTTTCATGTCAGTTGTATAAGTAAATGCTATTATCTTAGCCATATTTGGAGGAAATGGAGGCTCATGAATATTAACTAATCTTCCAAAGATTGTCCAGCTAGTAATTGGCTGAGCCTGTGTTAGACATACTTTTGAAGAGCAGAGGCTATATTTATGTCCTATTTCTGCAGAATCTTATGCAGTGCCTAGAATGTAAGAAGATCCCTGAACAAATATTAGTTCAATGAATACTAAAATGTCTGGCATTAAGTGATATACAGAATTGCAAACCATTTTATGTCTATACCAGAATATTTTAGACCTTCCTCTTAGGCACATTAACTTTTATTTCTTTTTTTCATTTTTTAAAAATTTCCTCTATAGCAAAATATTGTAAGGGTTATAAAAAAATCTGGTAGAAAGAATTGTTAGCATGCGAAAAAATTCTATTGGTCTGTAGGTTTTTTTCACTGCTTTTAGTTTTAATATCAAGTTGACTCTGGCCTATAGAATGAGTTGAGAATTATACTCTTTTCTTCAGTTACAGGTGTCTGTGTGTAGGTTTTGCTAATATTTGGTAGAGTTGTAACAAATATTTACATTTGTTCTAGAATCCATCATTGAAGCCATCTGGGCCTGTGATTTTATTTTACATTACTATTGATTTTAAGCATCTTATATTTGTTTACTATTCTATTTTATTTGGTGAAGTGTAATATCGGTGAGTGTTTGAAAGTGCTTTATACATCCTGGATACAAAATGTGTAGAAAACAATATACTGGGCTTGAAACCACTATCCCTAAAAACGTATGCTAGTGATAAGCAATATGACCAGCTAGAAGCTGCTGGTGCTCTTGATTCAAGCAACAAACCTGAAACAATAAATAAATCACTACATTTTGGTCAAAATTACTAAAATATGGCACTGGAGAGCCTCAAATGAACCAAAATTTTATATAGCACAGAAATCCAGGATGGCTACATAGATAATAGAAGGAAATGCTTTGCACAGCCTCTCCATCTCCTCAGGAGGGATTATCCTGAAATCAGGGAGGAGAACCATGAAAGAACTTCTCTGTCAAGAAAAAATTAATGAAAGGACCCCAGGTGACTACATCACCACTGTGGACACCCACACTCTTCACTACTGAAGATTCTTATAGTCTTTACAGTCTCTGATCTTAGCCTAGGGAAATCCCAAAGTCTACATGCTAAACTATCCCCATAGAATAAGCCTATACAGAGCCTGAACTATATTTAATATCCTATAGCTATTGCTACTACTGCTGCTCAATATCCTGGAGCTAGAGACACTGATAGAATGAGTTTTGCTGTGGGGTTGATATCATTTCATCCCTCTATCCCTGAGGCTCACCATTGGAACATACATACTGATTAAGGCATTGTCCTTGAGCAGAGCTCCTATTATTCTCTACTCTGAAAGCAAAGCTTCTGCAGGGCTGTTTTCCATCTCCCCTGTTCCAGTCACCTGTGCACTCTCTCCTTAGGTCTAAATGGGAGTGGTGCCCAAACCCTGTGGACCCAGAACCTTGAACTATTGGATTATTATTGCTGTCAGTACCCCAGATAGGTTAGCATTTTACTCTCAATGGGCATCAAGCCTCTGGCACACTAGAGCAGTTGCCTGCCACCCATTCCAGAGCTGAAGCAATGGTCTGCACTCTGGAAATTACAAGCCTACAGCACACCAGAGCTGTTCCACCTCCTAGCACCACAGGTAAAGTAGTGACCCACTATCAGGGGTCCAGAGGCTTCACTGACCTATTTACATGTGCATTATGTGACTAAGAAGAAAAAATGCTTTATTTCCTAGGGAATTAGAGCCTTATGTGAGCTGTGCCATCCTTCCCTCAAGGCCAAACAGCTGCAGTTCTACCTTAGTCAAATTCTCATGCCTGAAATGAAATAACAGACACCTACAATTTATTTATTTTTTATTTTATATTTTTGGTACCGGGGATTGAACTCGGGTCTTTTTACTTGCAGGGCAGGCAGTGGAAGACACCTACAATTTAAAGGGGAGATTTAGTTTGGTTCACACTTTCAGAGAAATTTCTGTCCATGGTTGGTAGGCTGAAATACAGAAATGGCAAAGTGGAAAGGCCTGGCATGAAGGAAAACTGTCCACATCATGGTAGCCAGTAAGCAGAAAGAAAAGATAGGAGTTGGGAAGTGAGATATTCCCTTTCAGGTCATGCCTACAGTGACCCACCTCTAACTAGGCTCCACCTTCTAACTGCAAGTGAGCTGTAGCACTTCCATAATCCAATCATATTCCAAAAGCCCCAACTCTGAGCACATGAGAGTTTGGGAGGACATTCTAGATCTAAATCATAGCATTCTACCCCTGGTCCACAAATTGTGTATGAGCAACTCTTTATGTAAAATGCTGTTATTCCAACTCTAAAATTTGGAAAGTTTTGACAGTTTCAGCATTGCTGAAAAGTACAAGTCCAATGTCTCTTGTGGATGGTCTCTCTAGAGGGAGACCAGAGACCCCGGAAAGCACTGACCTTTAAAGAAAGAAAAGGAGACAGCCTGGGGGATGAACAGCAGTTTATTCTCCTGACACTGTTTGACAATCACAAAGGAAAGAAGTAAGGCTTTTATACATGTAGGAAAGCAGCTTAGTTATTCTGGCTATTGTCTTTTTGATTTTAACCTCTGGAGTTAACCAGTGACTTTAAGTGACTCATAAAAGCTACAGGGGAATTTACAAGTCCCTCGTTTCCGTTCACCAAACCTATACATCTAAGAGCACACTGCAGCCCTCTTCTTATCAGATGGTATCAAGAAAGCAGGGTGACTTCAGCAGAAATCAAGCCCACTGGCCCACTGCAAACATCACAGGTGTACATAGTGAGTCATATCTCTCTCACCACCCGTAGAGTCATCGGGTCGCAGTCCTCTGACCCCGGACAGTGGTTACTAAGAAAACTAGGAAAATCTGTTTTTCTCCTATAAAACTTTTACAACATTTCTTAAAATTTCCTGGAATTCTTTTAACAAACAGACTTGTGGAAATTCCCAGAAATGACTTCTTAATTTTCTCAGTTATCTAACTTCTTGTGATCAATTCTTACAGCTAGATAACTAAATCCTACAATTTCCCACAGTCTCTGATGAGACTCAAGGCAAACTCTTAGCTATCAGTCCCTCTAAAAATAAAAAAGAAAGTTAAATACCGCTGTCTATGATGTACAATGGCACAAGATAAGCACTCCCATCCTGAAAAAGAGAGAAATAGAAGGATAGAAAGCAATGAGACAAAAACAAGACCAAAACCCAGCAAGGCAAATATTAAATCCTATAGAGCCATGTTCAGCACCTGGAACAAGCTGTGGTAGGATGAAATCTCTGGATTGCATGGGCCCCTGCTCCTATGCATTGCCACTTGTAGCCTACATGACCTCTCTTGGATCAGCTCCACTTACTGCCTGTGGCTTTCCTCCACAGAACTTTCACATGTGTGGCTTGTCCAACTTACTAGGTCTTCACTACACTTTTGGCTTCACTCTCACAGCTTTCCACACTGCCTTCTCAGGGATAAATTGCTGGCCTCCCAGACCTTGTCCTGAAATCTGGATGGATGCCTACCTGATCCCAAAACTCATATATTCTGCATGCCTGCAAAACCAGCACCATGTGAAAGATGGCAGTTCTGCCACTCACTTGAGAAGTACCCATGTCCCCTTTGATTATGGCTGCATGGACCTCTGAGTTTGTGAATGGCTGAGTACTGTGAAATAAATCTTTGGAAAACAATTTTTTAAGTGACCTTTCTGCAGCAGGATGCCCTGGGATTTTCTACTCAAAACAAAATCTTCCAATGGAGTTTGCCTTTATCCCTTTACACCCTTGAGACATTGAAGGGTAGGGTCTTGCTAACTCCTCAGAGACCCTCAGGCCATTTTTTTTTCTATTGTCCTAATGCAAAGCACTTGGTTCCATTTTAATTTTTTCAGCAACCAAGCTTTCCTCAGTCCCAAATTTTATAGGCCCTGACTTTACAGGTTCCAACTTTACAGGTGCTTCTTTTTTTAACTATCAACAAACTTTTTCAGCTCTACTTTTTGGTCCTGATTCTTGTGGTAGATATGTCTAAAAACAGCCTGTAGTACCCAAGGCACAGCTTGAATATTTTGCTGCTTTGAAATTTCCTCTGCCAGATTAATTATTCCACCACCCTTAATCTCAGTCTCCAGCAAAGTCTCAGAACATAGGCAAAATGTAGATATATTTTTTGCCACACATGATCTCAAGTCCAAATATCAGTGGAGTCCTTTATCCTTGAACCTGGCCTTTATTGTCTGCATTTCTATGAGCATTCAGGTCTTCTGTGTTCCTACCATAATCATATCAAGCTTGGCTAATAGCATTCTAGGGCTTCTCTAGCTGGTATCTCCAAACCTTTTCAAATTCCTCCCAAGAACTAGTTCCAAAAGCTTCTAAGTCACATGGTCAAGTAATATTCACAGCAACAACCTCATTTCTATAGTACCAAAATCTGTTTTAGTTGCTTTCTCAACACAGGGAAAATTACCTGACACACGACAGGTTTGTTTTGGCTCACTGTTTCAGAAGTTTCAATCCATGATTAACAGGTTCAGATAGAGAAAAACCATAAAGAAAGGCAGTGAGGAAAGATGCTCCCATTTGTTTGAAGGCAGTGAGGAAAGATGCTCCCATCATAGTGTCCAGGAAACAGAGAGAAAAGAGAGGAACTGGGGAGATAGGTATGCTTTTCCAGCTTTTCAACCCAGTGACTCACTTCTACCAAGGCCATATCTCTCAAAAGCAATGATAGCAAAAGCAAGACCCTACTTATGATCTAATTATGTTCCAAAAGCCCTACCTCTGAAAGCATGAGAATTTCAGGGGACACTCTAGATCTAAACCATAACAAACACCTTGCCTTTCTGGAACTTGATTAGTCCCCTGTAGTCCAAGAGACATCACCTCTCTGGGGAATAAAATCACTGCCCTGCTCCCTGCCTCCAGGGTAGAAAGCACAGCTGCATCTTGCTGCTGCAGCACTGGGCTTCACAGAATATAGGTTACTACTGTGTTCCCTCATCCCTGGGTTTAGAGTCACTATTGCATGGTGTATGATATCCAGAGACTGATATGCTGCTGAGAGAGGTTAGCACAATGGCCACCTGTTGATTCTGGATCCCAAATTGGAACTATACCCTGTTTCTCAAGGTCTGAGCCCCCTGAATACCCTCTTTTTTCCCAAGAACCATGCCACTACTGTGCCCTGACCCTCACAGTCACAGCCTCAGCTATGTACCATCTCCCTGGGCCTGGACTGCTGTGGTGTATCTCAGAGTGACATAACCTGATGTAATAGGAAAAATGTATGCATTCATGCCTTGAAGAGGGATCCTACGTATCAAATATCAGGTGCCATAGTAATTTTGCAAGACACAGCATAAAAACCTGGCTCCATAGCTTTTGTTCCTACCTCCACAATAAGACTTGATCCTACTGCTACTGTGGCTGCCTGTGATCTGTGTGACAAAACTCAGCTCAAACTCCTCACTGTGTGGAAGGCAAGAGCAGTATTCTTTTTTTTTTTTTTTTTTTTTGGTGTGGCTGTTATGCTTTTAATGGAGGGAGGTATAAAATACACCAATTCAAAAGAATGTTTTACATACTCATTAGCATGTTGAATAATGTAAATCACATTTTGATGGTAGAAAATGTGTGTTAGATCTCAAAAATGAAACTACAAAGTTTGCTGCAACTAAGATACTAGAAAGGCCCTGTAAGTTGTTTTTACCCATCACCTTTATTATATTTCTCAGTGGTATCTGGAAGGATTACAAAGAGAGGCTCTTTTTAGCTGTGGCTCAAAGAATTATAGAGAAGCTATATGACAGTGTCACTGTGAGACTGATATTTCCCTCAAAGTATTTCCAGTAACACGGGCAATTAAGAGGCTTGATAGTTTTGAAGCCTGAAGTCAGCTAAGATCTCACAATTGTAAAACCTACTCATCTACAGAGAAATGTTTAAATGACTTTAAGGATATGGAGAAAACAACCAATGGTTTCATCCATAAAGCTTCAGTAAGCACTCCAAGGCACAAGTGTTGAAACTGCCTGTCCACTAAAATGCCACTGGATTGTACTTTCAGAGGTACAGAAATGCTGTGTTTTCATTAATAGGACACTGACCACTCCTAGTCAAAAGCACCAGATGTTAAGCTCAGGTTTCAATTACACAGGATGCACCAGAAATCCCTAAGGTGGTGTATAGTTCAAGTACTATATTTCTAGCTAGGACTCTTTAGAGCCTGTAGGTGTGTAGAACATTGAAAAAGAGGTTGGGTTTGTACAAACCTGAAAATGTTTTTGAAAGAAAAGAGTCCTCTAAGGGCTCACTGGAAAATTCAGTAACAGAGAAAGGGATAAAGGCAAAATTTGCATTTGATGAATTTCTTTCCAGTGAAGAAAAAAATAATGTAAGGCTGACATGTAGGCTAAAATGTTTGGCAGTTAATGTCACACATAGCCAAGATTACTAATACATGTTGTGGTAAGGAAAAAACACCACTATGTTGATAGGGTTAACTTTTGTGTGCAACAGGCTGTATCAGAATAATCATTTCAGACCACTAACCCAAGAAAACCCACAGCAAGAGAAGCATGTCAAGGGCCATTAAAAGGCTCAGTAGTCTGCTAGCATTAGAATGCTGAACACATGTGGGTTATGGAAACATTTCACTCTGGGGACTACAGTGTTTATGTACTTCCATTAATAACCCAATCTCAAGCCATGGAAGCTGGGGAGAGACCTGTCCCCTATAACCCTGCCTTTCTAATGTGGGGGCAAATTCATACTTTCCTAAGAAGAACAGAATCACCTCAGCATCAACAAATAGTCCCTTTCTGTAACAAAGTGTCCCATAATTTGATAAAGTCTCTTGGCTAGTCCAAATTCAGGCAGAAAAGGTACTAAGCCGGCTGGTTAGACCCAGGAACACGATGGAGAAGCAGCCACAGCTCACAGATGAGGTGATCTGCAGAGAAGCTCTGGAGTTGCAGTCCCCTCCTTCACATCTGTAGAGGAGTTCAATACAACCACTTGTCTTTATCAACTTTAAGCTGCATACAGGCAAAGAGATCAAAAAGAGCTGGGAGGCCATATTGGTCTGGGGGAAAGTTACGTTCCTCTTGTAGGGGTGAATTAAGAAATACTTCCTGGGCCTTCTTTCAAAGGAGCCACTTGTCTTCAGAGGACTGGCTGAGGCTCCCCACCTTCTTTCCAGGCAAGACCCAGTCAACAGTGTTAAAGGAGCACCAGGAAGTGGTCATGGGGCTTTTAAGGTTTTGTTTGCCAGCCTTGTCTTCGGTATTTGGCACGTTCTTGGGGTTCCCTTATTTGCGTGAGGACCTGATAAGCCACTCTGACAAGGAGCTGTTTTATAGGATCTGGAAGGAATCAGTAGTTCTAGAAGGACCAAATGCCTTTGGTGCCTTAGCTTGTTCTGTTATCTCTTTTCTAGAAGGACAGAGCCACGAATCGATGGACTCTATGATTTTCAGGCTCAGATTTGACTTCCACAGGCATCCCATTTTCATCCTTTCCCTCCTTCAGAAGCCATCGACACAGAGCTTCCTTCTCACAATTCTTATCACATACACAGTCTGCAAAGCTTGTGCAGGGCTTGTTGGCTTTGCACACTTCTACTTTGTATGGCTCCTGATGGTTCTGGACAAGCCAATCTTTAGTAATCATGCTGGTGGTGGACAGTGATTTCTTGGCCTCCAAGTGGTCATTCAGGCACTTCAGATTTCCCAGTTTTTCAATTTCCACACCTCTGGGCTGGTTGCCCTGACAGTCGGTACAGGAGTCAGGCTGGGCAAGCCAATCGCTCATGCTGTAGGGCTCCTGGAACACTGGGAACAGGAGCTTAAACTTCTCACTGGCTTCATGCTGCCATTCTCAGGCTTCTCCAGCTTGAAGGGCTCCTGGGGAGTGGCCAACCAATTAGACAGACCCAAGTCATCTTGGTCAAGATTCTCTAGATTGCTAACCTTCTCAACTTTAATGGAGAAGGAATTGGTGGTAGTATGGCTCATATGCTTTGAGGAACTTGGTTTTTCCAGGAACTTCTTGTTGCTGACTCTTGAGCAGCCAGTTTTCTAAGCCCTGTAGGTTGCCACAGACATCACTGAAGACACTGCAGTCTCTGGTAGATGTCTGGCTGTTCTCCAAGCTCCATTTCTGCCTCAGTCAGTCATGGGGATTGGTGCTGGGCATGAAAGGAGCCTTGGAACTGCTGGCAGGTTTGCTTCTAAGAAGCCACTCACTGAGAGGTACAGCCATACTGCTGGGTGCCAACTTCTGCTGTTCACATTGTCTAGAGCCATTTTGCTCTGGCATTGGAATGTGACCTCTTTTCTCTAGGAAGGACCCAGGGCTTGCTAAACTAGCATGAGCCATCAGGTGCTTAGGGATTTGAATAGTCTTAAGGGACTCAAATGTGGTGATGGTCTGGTGCAGAATGGTTGTGTTGGCTTTGAAGAGCAGGACAGTTGAATCTTCAGGGTTAAGGTTCAAACTGCCCAGTCTCTCCAGGCACACAGAGACTTGAGTGGCTAGATCTTTGCTTTGAGTACTCTTCAGTTGATGAATAAGACAATTGAACTAGCCCAAGAGCTAGTAGGGCTGCTGGGCCTGGGCCTGGGCCTGCAGTGTCTCCTCTTTAAGCTGATGGATAAGGTCTACCTGCTCATACAGCCTCACCTCTCAGCTCCAAAGGCATTCCAGGTGGCAGCTTATGCAGCTGTGGATCTGAGCTTTCACCTCTCACAAGTTATCTTTAATTTGCTGTTCGGCCCAGAGAACTCCACCAATACCAAGCTCCAAGTCCCTCCTCGTATCGCTACACCTCAAAAGAGGTTCTCAGATACTGGCACAGCTGCTCTGGTCCAGGGTGGTGTTCATCTTGCTCACTGTTCCTGGCAAGGCCAGCCGGACCGCGGCATGATGGTTCAAAAATTAGAAAATGGACTTCAAGTGAGGCCAGGTTCTACTTGAGGAGCAGTGGGGCCGCGTGGTGCCTGTGATGGCACTGATGCCTGTGCCAAGAACAGTATTCTTAAAGCTCTTGCTTTAGGAATGTATGGAGTCACCATCTGTGCCAAATACTACTGCTACCACCTATATGTTGAGATACAACAGATACCACTGGAGAAGTTGGACATAGCACTTAGGCCAGACAGATCTAGAGCTATGTTATCCTGTTCAAACACTATCCTCAGGTTCATTTAAAGGTAAAAGCTTTCCCTCACAAAATATATTCTTTAAAGTATGAAAGAGGTGACTACGATCAGGTGCACAGACATAAATACATGAACACAGAAACATAAAACAGCAAAGAAAACATGCCACTTCCAAAGGAACAGTATAATTTGCCAATAACTGGCCCCCCCAATGGAAATTAATGAATTGCTTAGAAAGAAATTAAAACTAATGGTATATAGGAAAAACTAATATTATATAAGGAAATTAGGCAAGATATAAGACAATATAAATGGACATGATAAATTTTTTGAAAAGGCACATTATGGGAGTGTATAACAGTCACATTTACTTTTTAGGAGTAGTTCTATTGATGAATTATTAATTTTAATTTTATGGGTTTTATATTAAACAATGTGTACTTAACAGGAAAATAAAATATCAATAAATTGAAATATTAAATTTTTAATATGCAATGAGTGTGTAGAATAAGCATCAGCATTTTCTGTTTTTGAAAAGTTTAAATTCATTTTATTTGAATTTTGAAAAATTATTTCATATGCATATATTTAATACCAATTTCACTCTTATTTTAGTTAATGAAATCTAATAAGCTGTACATGATGTACTTTACCTTTCATTTTCACTTTCCATTCAATCATAAAGATGTTCATAGACCTATACTTATAATGTTGATGTGTTCTTTTAATACATGCATTGAAATCTTTACATTGACAACCTATTTTTGAACCAATAGTGACAGAGATGTAAGCCTTGTATTGTTTTTGCTTTTACGCACTTGATGCCACTTACCATTCTTAAATATCTTCCTTATATTCATGTTTCCATATTCTTCTTGTTATTTTAGTTGTCTTATGTCCTAGAAGTAGAGTTGCTGAATCAAATGGTATGTCATATTACATTTGAACAATTTGAGACACTGCTTTCAAAATCTTGGACTACCTTATACTCTGATCAGCAGTTCATGGAAGAGTAGGTTTTCTATTTCCTTTTCAACTCCGGACATTGTCAGACTTTTGAAGTTTTGCAGATTTCCTGGACAAAATATTGAGTACAGCTGCTTCAGTTTTCACTTCATATTTCCTTAAGTATATTAATCATTTGCCTGTCTTTTATGTATTTAATATGCACATTTGCTAAATATTTACAGTATGAGTATCTGTCTTTCTATAGCTGTTTGCTATGATCCCCTCCAGTATTAGGAATGTTAAGACAGCTTTCTTGTATGTGCTAAAAATATTTATCAAGGGCTTTTTTGCTGTTTGTTGTGAAGGTTTTTAATTTTTTTCCTTAAATTCTTTTATTGGTACATTTTAGGTATACAATACAGTTACATTTATCATCAGGAACTTGTACCTTTACATGATGTATCTTGGTTCTTATTTTTCCCCATTCCCCTACCTTTCCTTCAACCCCTCCACCCCTCACTATTTACAAAGACTTTGTTTCCATTTTTTCCTTTTCTCATATTTTTCCTTTCCCTTCTTTCCTTTCCCCATCTCTCCCACTTTCCCTACCCCTTTGGAACTTTCCTTCCTATTTCACATTATCAATTATTCATTTTAATCCTTATTTATACTTTCAGTTTCTTACACTACAGAAACTATTTGGTATTTACACATGTGTGTCCTATTTATTTCATTTAAGACTATCACCTCAATGTGCATCCATTTAGCAATAAATGTCTCTAATTTCTCATTTTT
>NW_004624898.1:2031812-2055866 GCF_000247695.1 Heterocephalus glaber | reverse complement strand
CAGGTAATGGGGAAAAAAATAAGAACCAAGATATATCATGTACAGGTACAAACACCCAATGATAAATGTAAATGAATTGTATACCTAAAATGTACCAATAAAAGAACTAAAAAAAAAAAACATTCTGGGAGACCTTGCAGTCTGTGTGGTGCATGTATGGTTGTCTCTGCTGACTCATTATTACATAAGGAAACCCCATCATGTGCCTGCTCTAAATGATGGGATTGTGTCCTCAGGTGCCTTCAGATACCCCAGCTTTGACACATCTTGAAGTGGCCTCCTACATCCTATCCTTTCAAAGACTGGCAAGCTGCTCCTTCTTGCAAATGGCACACAAAGCTGCCCATTATACCCAGATCTCACAAAAGCAATACAAGGAACAACATACAAGTACCAACCCCTTTGCTATTACAGCACCACTGAGAGCTACCCAGCTCCAGGTGGATCCTAGGGATTCCCACCATTTGATCAAGGAGTCTTGTTGCAAGGCCTGGATGGTGGACACTTCCGTGTCCGTCTCTTGTAAGGCCTCTTGTACTTGTCCCTGGTGAGCAGGAATAAAAACACAGCATTCTACATGTAGGAGGGCACAAGTGCTTCCCTGTGCTGCAGTCAACAAATCCGGATTCATATGGTTCTGTAACACCACCTTTATCATCTGGAATGTTTGATCCATGAACAACATCAGAGAATGGCACATGGTATTTAGGGCCTGTGTGGTGTGTTGAGCTAGAGCTTCAATTTGGAGGTCTATATCTACGTCCTTGTGTCTGGCACCAGTACCGCCATAGGATAAAACCACCAGGCAACCCATTTGATGTGGTGCCATCTGTATACACAGTGTCCCAGTTGTGGAGTGTGTCTGTCAGAATGATCCTGATAGTGCCCTTAACATAGGGAAAACCCCAGATGTAGTGCCCCATACAGTGCATGGGGATGTATGGCCAGTCCATAGTGCCACAGACTCATAAGGTGTCCTCAATTGACCAATCAGGCATTTGTGTCATTCACCTTTAATGAGCTGTTACACAAGTGCAGGGGTATCTATCCTGCTGTGTGATTTCCCACTGACATATCGAACTGTTCAATACATAGTGGAGTGACATCCAATAATGTTACTTGATTCCCCATCAGCCACCCCAACCATAATGCGTTATAGTTCTCAGTCCTTGTGAGATGGTTGTGCTCTTCTGGATCAGCACCTCAACAGCCTGGTATCATTTACCTCCTTGTTTAGAATACCAGACCTGTGTCCCCATTGCCACTGGAAACAAGGGGGTTGGAGCCAGGTCTGTCACCCCTAGGGGGATAGGCCAAGAAGCCACAATGTCACTTCCCTTTAGGATGGTGACTCTGGCATCTGGTGGGGAGCACAGCAAGGCTGTGAAGGGCCATGTTGAAATCCAGGGCTACTCCTCTTTGTCATAATGCACCCCCCCCCACAGGGCTCCAAGAGCAACACCCAATTCCTCAGTAGAGGGTCTGTAAGCCAGTCCCAAGTCCATTGGTACCTGGTCCCTGACTGCATAGGCTCTAGAGTGGGGAGGATCAAAGAGCCCCTTTTACCACCTTAGGACCTTGCTCTGCTGGTTTAATGTGCAGATGAGTCAGCTGTTCTTTCAAAAGGGGATCCAATTGGCTGTTACCTGTACACCTGGGCTGGTCATTGAGCAACTGAACACCCTATGGTAAGGCCCGCACCCACCCAATAAACATTGGAGCCAAATAGGCCAGTTGAGTTTTCAAGAGTCCATTATACCTCTCAATCATACCAGCATCTTGCAACTAGTAGGGCACATGTAAGTGCCAAGTGCTATCATTGTCTTTGGCCTATTGTTGCACCTGAGCACCTGTAAAATAGGTTCCCTGGTCAGACGCTATTCCTAGTGGCAACCCATATGCTGCAGTCAACCATAGTAATGCCATTAATTGTATGGACCCGGTCAGCAGAGGGCACAGGATAGGCAAAGCCTATACCCATGGTAGTATCCACAGCAGTTAGAGCATATTTATGTCCCTGTGAGAGAGGCAGGGGCCTGATATAGTCTACCTGCCATTGCTGCAAGGGATGGGGTCCCCACTGTATTGCACCCAATTGTGTGGGCACCCTTCTCCTGCAAGGGGCCAGCTGAGCCCATTGAGGGCACACTTTCTCTGCTGCTCTTGCCTCTGGGGGGTCATATTCAAATGCCATTGCTGTACTACAGCTTGCATGGTACAGGGCCCTATGTGCCCCATTTTCTTATGGAGCCAAGCCACCACTGTTGAGGGTGGCCCTCGAAGGGCTGCTACACTTGTTAAGGAGGCTGCTAAATCATTTTTGGGTGAGAGAAAAGGCCTATATCCTGACACATGGTACACTACATGTGTTATAGTGTGACCATGCTCCCATAAGTCTCACCATAACTCAGCGCCCCAAAGGGGTTGATGTCCTATCTGCCAGTATTGGGCCTCCCAGGTTAGTAACCACAGCATCAGCCCTCTAAGTGAGCTAGATGGCCCACTATCTGTGCAAACATGCAGAGGTTCATCCTCATGCATGACAAGTAACTACACTGCCCGCAACTCTGCCCATTGGCTTGACTTCCCTGTCCCAACCAGAAACCAGAGTATTTCTGTACTGGGAAGTACAGTGACCATCATCCACTGTGGGGTTGTGTCAAGACTAGAGCCATCAGTATACCAGGCCTCAGCCAGGCATCTCTCCTTCCCCTCCACATAGGGACTAGTCTCATGACTGGTAACTTATCATCATGTATGGTTTCTTGGGCCGTGTATGTTACAGGTCCCAGCATTGCGGCCAGTTTGCCCACTAGAGGGCTGGCCAAAAAAGGCTCTCTGCTGTAGATATGTTCCCCATTGTGCCAGCATGGGGGCCTGGGCCACTCCACTCCTGGGGCGGGACATCCATGTGCATATCCAGCCCTCTATTGGGTACTTAGTTTGCACTTTCACAATCTGCTGCCCTGTGATTCCTTCACGGGTGTGCAGAGCAGCATACCACTGCCAACTGCTTCTCAATCAGGGAATACCTGCTTTCAGCTCCTTTCCACAACTGTCATCAAAAGCCAGTAGGGTGGTTCCACTTCCCCTGCTTTTGCCACAAACCCCAGCCAAACCCAACCTCATCCACGTTCACCAGTATGGTGAAAGGCAGGGTAGGGTCAACAATTTGAAGGGCCTGTACTTGTGTGAGCACCCACTTTGAGTCCTAGAATCCAGCTTCTGCTGCATCAGTCTAGTCCCATGTTGCACCCTTTTGAGTCGTCTGATATAGAGGATGCAACAAGGTGGCTAGGTGCAGAATGAATGTCCACTAGAAACCTAGCGAGTCCAAGTACACTTGTAACTGGCATACAGTTGTCCGTCTAGGGTACACCTGGATCTTATCAATTATTGTATTAGGTATTACTTTTGTCTTACCTGACCATATAACACCCAAGAATTTGACAGATAAGCCAGGGGCCTGGACCTTGTCTTTATTGTTGGCCCACCCTAGGCCAGCAAACTTTCTTTTAGTCTGCATGCGGCAGCTTCCAAATCTGTAAGGCAATCAGAGGTTAACATGACATCAGCAATATAATGGAACAAAGACACTGAGTGTGGCTTGGTCCATGTGGCCAGGTTCTGGGCCACCAGACTATGATACAAAGTAGGGCTATGCAAACAACCTTGTGGCAACACTTAAAAAGTCCATTGTCTGCCCTCCCACATGAAGGCAAACTGTTCCTGACTCTCAGGCATGATAGCAATGGAGAATAATATGTTGGTCAGATCTATGTAGTGGTATTAACCCAATGTCAGAGTGAACTGCTCCATCAAGTCAGCAATATTAGGTACCGCTGCATGCAATGGAGGAGTCACTTTGTTCAGTTCCTGGTACTCCACAGTCATTTTCCAAGTCCCATTAGGCTTCCACACAGACCAAACAGGGGACTTGAAAAGACTTTGTGCAGGATGTATCACCCCTACTTCTTCCAACCTCAAAACAGTGTGTCTTATTTCCTCATGACCCCCAGGCAGCTGGTACTGCTTTACACACACAACCAGAATTGCATGTGGGAGAGTCAATAGTGCATGATGAAGATGTCCTTGAACAATAGTTTTTAATCATGCAAACCTGAAAACAGAATTCTGCCTGTGTGGTTGTCTAACCTGGCACCAGTCAGTATGTACACCCCAGTAGGTATTCAGCAACTGGGGAAACAAACATCATGGGAACATAGGGCTAAATGCCCAATGCCCAAAGTCACCTTGGCTTTCCAGACAGTAATGTAGTGACCTCCATACTCTTCTACGTGTCCATTGGTTTCTGTGAAACAGTCTGGGTTGCCATGGATCGCATTGACTTGACTTCAGTATCCACCAACACCAGTACACACTGCACATTTTTCAGGGACCAATAAGTAGTTAATTCCATATGTGGCCTTTGGTCTCCCAGGGTCCCTAACAACTGGATACCTCAGCCTGTCCCCTAGTCTGGGCAAAAAGCTGTCAGCATCAGCTCATCCTATGTCACAGGGGCTGCCTTTACCTTCGGGCTCATGGGCTGGTTTGCTGGTCAGGGCGCAACTGCTTCCACAAAGGCAGCAACATGTCTAAGGGCTGCCTTAGCTTGTCTGTGTCTAAGCTAGCTGCTATCACACCTGCCCAGATTTGGTGTCAGCTTACCTTCAGTGGACCAAGCATCTGCCCCTGTGGGGTTAGTCCCACTTATCCCAGTGCTACTTGGTTTTTTCTCCTTTCATGGCTGGATTTTTACTGGTCTTGCCTTACCTTAATATTTCACCTCTATGTCACCCAGAATCGCCAAGGTGTCCACTGCATCATGAATCAGATGATCTATAAAAGGTTCTAATAGGGCTGCCACTGTGCCAAACACCACAGCTGGGCTGCTGGCTAGGACCAGATCTTTCATGTGTGCTGTGAGCAATTCTCCCTCACGGCTACTATAGTGAGCAGCAAATATCATCTGCCACATGTCCATTTCACGCAGCATACCTACCAAGTCCAGATATGGTGTCTATCTCTTAGACTTGCTCCATCAAGTCACCCAGGTTTGACCAAATCGTGTGGGCTGCTCCCCTCAGCCAATTTAGCATAGTACAGTTACTCACCCCACCAGCCAGCCTCTGTGCATCCTGCAAAATCCAGTGCGTGGAGAGGGTACTGACTATGCTGGCCAATTGGGCCATTTCCCTTGTGTTTACCTCTGTGTTGTCAGTCCCTTCATCCAAGAGCTGTAGCTGCCATGCAGGCACTGTCACTCACCCTTTGCTTCATTTGCTTTGCCAGTTCTCGCTGCTCCATAGCTGTGTAGGGCATATACGTTGTTTGGAGGGTAGACCTAGGTGGAACCTCTGGGCCCTCCTTTTGGGTCAAGGGTTCTTCTACTTCCGCCCTTTCCTCTCCTGGTGCATGGGATTTATGCTCTGAGAGAAGGTAGCACTCCCTACTTCCTTCAGTATGGCTTCTGCAGCTGCCACACATTGCTCCAAGCTCTATTCAGTTTGCTGCAATTAGTTCACCTGCTGGACAAGGTCTTGTGCCTCCTGTTGATATAAGGGGAATACATATAACTCCCAAACCTGCTAGATATACAAGACACGAATTCATGTTCCCTTAAATCAAAGAATGAATTCTAGGAACAATGGAGCTTAGGAGTAGGAAAATTTATCAAAAGAAAGAGCTTCTGTCTAAAAGAAGGAGAATCGGAAAGTGGGTTGCCCCTATAGTGATCTTCTTTGTCTCTCTTAATCAGTCATGACTTGAAATCCACTTTGTCTACAAATAGTATATCTGTGCCTCCTTTTTTCTGGCTTCCTGTCATGTGGAATATTATTTTCCATCCTTTGACTTTTAATCTATGTATGGGGGTGGGGTAAATGTTTTTCCTTTATGCAGAAAATTGTTGGATCTTGTTTCTTGATGCATTCTGCCAATCTGTTTCTTTTGATTGATTAGTTGAGCCCATTGATGGGATTTTTTTGTTATATTTGATTATTTTTTTATTAATTTTATTGGTACATTTTAGGCATACAATATAATGACATTCATAATTGGAAATTTGCACCTTTACATAATCTTTCTTGGTTCTTATTTTTTACGCATTCCTCTGCCCTCCCTTCAACCCCTCCATCCCTCCCTATTTACAAAAACTTTGTTTCCATTTTTTCATTTTCTCATATTAATTCCATTCCCTTCTTTCCTTTCCCCTACCCCTCCCACTTCCCCTTCCCCTTTGCCTCTTTTCTTCCTATTTCACATTGATGGTTATACTGAAATATATTGGCTTATCCTTGTCATGTTATTGTCCTGCTGTTGGTTCCCTGTCTTTCCTCTTTGTTTAATTGCTTGCTGTATGGTGGCTTCTTTCTACTAATATTCTTGGAGTTGTGTTCATCATTATCTCTTTCTAAAATATTCTTCAGGGTACTCTGTAGAGCTGGTTTAGTGGTCATGAATTTCTTCAGTTGTTCTGTGTCATGGAAGTATCTTATTTGTCCATTGAATTTAAAAGATAGTTTTACAGGATACTTCAATCTGAGTTGGAAGTTGTTTTCTTTCAGAAACTGGAATACCTCACTTCAAGCTCTCCATGACTTAAGGGTTTGTGTTGAAAAGACTACTGTGACTCTGATGGGTTTCCCTTTGTAGGTGATTTATTTCTTTTCTCTAACAGCTTTTAGTATTCTGGTCTTGTGCTAAATTTCTGGAATCTTAATAATTATATGCCTTGGTATAGATTTATTTTGGTCATGCATATCAACTTCTTTTTCCATGTTTGGGAAATTTCCTACCAATACTTCTTTGAACAGGTTTCATATGGCCTTTGCACTATCTCCAACTCTCTCACTCACCCCAATCAATCCAATAATGTTCTTCTTTGCATCATCTTGCAATTTATGGTTCCTTGCCATTTTTAGCATTGCTTTCTTTTCATGGTCGTTAACTGCATTCCTGTCTTCTAGTTCAGAAATTCTCTCCTCACTTTCATTTACTCTATTGTGTATACTTTCAATGGAATTTTTAATCTCCTCGATATCTGTTTGAATATGTTTCATGAATTCCATTTCTTTCCTATGTTGGGCATTCATGTTTTCCATCCTTTTCTTAATCTCCTCTATTATTTATTTGTATCTATTCTAGATTCATTGAGCATGTCTTTCATTTTAATCATTTATTTTTTTATCTGAGATATTATTTTCTCTGTGACTGTCTGTATTTGTTTTCTGACTTCAACTTCTATCATCTCAGAAAAATCAGGTGGGTGACTTCTGATTTCCTCTATCTCATTGTATCCTGGACTTGTCCTAGGTGGGCTGGAGGTGTGGGATTGCATTTCGCTCCTGTGTCTTGTCATTTTCTATTTTTAAAAATTTTATTATATTTTTGTGCTGATGCTTATAAATTTATTATGGCAGACAGCTTTATCACTAGTATCAAGGCTTCTCTTGGAAATGTCTATTTTTCAGAGATGTCATCTGGGCATATGTGGTTCTTGGTCTTTTTGTCTGTCTCAAGATCCTATCTTCCCAATTTATTAAGGATCAGAAGTTGCTATTTGGCTTAGCACCTAGTCCTTTGATACTGGATTATGGTGGTGCTTATGGCCCCAGACAATCTCAGTGTTTTCATATAGGGGAGAACAACTAAGTACAACAAGTAGGACATCCTGGCTAAAGTAGTACAAATAGCAATATCAGTAGTCTCAAGGACAGCCTAGAAATTGACAAATTATAACTGTCAGTTTGGTACCTTTAACCATAGGAGCAAGACCTACAGTTATATAACAATCCAACATAAACCAGGAGCTTATATATTATGAGTTTCCCCTTCGTGGGGTGCTTTTATGGGGGGATTTAATTGAGATGGGGCAAAACAGAGAGATAAATGAAGGGAAGTGTAGTAGAGGCAAGAGTGGAGGACAACAGATGATGAGGTTTGGGTAGCTGGAGAAGAGGGCAAGAGAGAAAGCATGAAGGATAAAGCATAAGAATATTGAAGTGAGTCAGAAAGACAAGAGACAATTTTCATTCACATGAAAATATCATAACCTCAAGAGATATAGTTTAGGAAAGAGAGAAGGAGGATGAGTAGAACAAGAAAAACATAAAGGTAAAAAATTAAAAAGAAAACAGAAATAGGACACAAAACAAAGAAAGAAAATAAAAATGAAAAATAAAAGTAAAAACCGAAATTCCTCTGCAGTACACACTTTTATGGTAATGTCCAAGGCAGGTAGTGTCCCAGAACTGTGCTGTGTATCCCTACCAAGTCTGGGTAGAGTTTGATCTTGTGGGAGTGGTGGTTGGTCTTCAGCCCATAGCTTTTTGGATGTCTCTCTCTGCCCACTCAAGCTTCCCTAACATTGCTGTGGCATCCTCAGGCAGGATCAACTCAGGGCTGTTCTCAGTTCTGTGTATAGTTGGCTCCACTTGGTCACTTGGTCTTTGCACAGCCTCCCCCATTGCACCCCCACTGGCTCTTCTCTATCCTGTCCAGACCGCTTGGGTGGGAGGTGCTGTGCTGTTGGGGAGTGCTTGTCTTAGAAGGGGGGTGGCTGTGCTGCTCACTTCTGCTGGATCTTTGATCTCCTCTCCAGGAGGTTAATTACCTTTGCTAAAATCCAGCACAGGTTTTCATCTTTCTCTCAAGCCCCTGGTTGCAACTCTCATTTTTCAGCTGCACTGTGGTCCCAACTTTGGAGTGCACAACAGAGAAAGAAATGAAAAAGGAAAAGGCAGGGTGGAAGGTCTGGTGGCCCTTCCTTTGGGGAGGGAGCAAAGTTCTAATCAGCTCTGTTTGCCAGCAACAGTGAAGTCCCTGGCCAGGGTGCAGTGTCCTTTGTGCGGACGAGGGCTAAAGAGACAAGAGGCCTTCTTTCCCAAATCTATCCTCTGTGGCTTGAGGTAGCCGCATCTTTTTAGTCTATAAGTTTCTGGGTGACTTCCCAGCATGGCAATTCTTGCTTGGTGCTGTTACACTGCTGGTAGCCCTGTGGGCTGATGTGCTGTTTTATGAAGTCCCCCATCTGTGTTTTATTTGTCTACTAGTATCTTATTTCAGATTGATTTTGGCATCAAGATGTATGTCCCTCCATTTCTTCCAATTACCTGTGTTTTTAGCTGATTTTTTTCTCTGAATAGGTCCAACATGACTCCTCCTCCTTTCAACCATGTTTAACCCAACATCAACATTTTCAACATCAACTATTTACATGCTTAGAAGATCTAAAAAATAACAGCAGAAACAAACTCCTATGTGAAGTACAATGAAAATACAAACAAAAACTGCACATACGGTTAGCTTTTCTTTCCTGTTTGGCAGGCCATACTTGTCACTTCTCTCATTTTCCTTTTGTCAGAAGCTTTCTATAACATTGTATGATATGCACTTACCAGGAAAATAAAATATCAATAAAATAAATATCAAATATGGAAGGGGTGCTTAGAATAAATGTCAACATTTTCTATATCAGCTGTTTGTTTACTGAATCTGAAAAATAACAATAGAAATAGATTCCTATGTGAACTACAATGAAAATACAAATAAAACTCTACAAGAAAAATAATCTTTCCTTCAATTATCATACCTATAGCAGTTTTCCCACATGAGAACAACATGTTCCATGCACAACTATTGCTTACAATGATAGACATGTCTTTTGTTTTCCTATCTTATTTGGTAAGACATACTTGACATCTTGCTGCTTTTCCTATTTTCTTAGGAGATTCTTGTGATGTTTCACATGTCTGATCACCAGTCTGCTCCAAAATCATTTATTGGACAGATACAGATCTTTCTTCCTCTGTTGTAATTGTTCATTTATCAATTCCAGTCCCAATCCTTGAAGAAAATTTCTCCGTGATATTTTGTGCTTGTTATTTTATTTTTAAACTATGAAACAATTTATGCCTGACATGTTTAGGATCCAGTAAAATCCAACCATTGGCCAATGCTTTGTGTTTCAAGTGACATCATAATTGCTGTATAACTTGCCAACAATGTCTTCTCCGCTTTTCATCTTGTTGTAAAATGTGACCATTTCTGGCTTCATTTGTGTTGAGGTTTCACTATCAATGTTCTTTTCTTTGTTTGGATTTTTGAGACAGACTCTCACTACATACTGCAAGATAGCCTTGCACTCTCATGTAGCACTGGCTAACCTTGAACTCTCAGCATCCTTCTGCCTCAGCCCCTGAGTGCTGAGATTATAGGCATGCACCACCATGCACAGATTCACTATTAATCTTATCATCATGGTGTACTGTTGAAAGATCAATATGACTTTGTTTTTTATAGCCATGATGTAGTTCAGTCTATTCTGGAACTCACTATGTAGCATAGGCTAACTTGAACTCACAGGATCCTCCTGCCTCAGTCTCCAAGTGCTGGGATTATAGGCATGCACCACCATGCCCAGCTTTGCTCTCATCTTATCATCATGGTGTAATGTTGACAGTATCAATATTACTTTGTTTTTCTTCACCATATAGGAGGCCAATGTTATGTCTTTCTGAAATCCAAAGATTGTACTATACATTTCTCTATTGTGAACTTGCAACATTTTTTCAGGAATCTCTGCTTTCTTCTTGTGAATAGTTTCTGTGCTGGTCAACTGGTGTTCTTTTAGCAAATGTAATATCAATAGGTAACTAATGAACCAATTGTCAAATGTAATATTTGGTTACTTTTTGAAATAGGTGCAATAAGTCTGTTCACAATGTCATATGGTTTATTACTGCACAAATAAAGACCTAGTGGCTGAGTTTCAGTAATTTCTATATTTAAGGTGTAAAATGTCTTCACATCTACCAGAGCATATATTTCTTTACCATATTAGGAAGACTTAATTGGTATATATTGCTGAAACCTCCAACAAACACCGAATGATGCAAGTTGTTTGTCAATTGTCATGTAGTTAGATGGTGTATAAATTCCTTGACCATTCAAAACAAAGCTTTCAAAAAATTAACAAATAACAGACAGATTTTTTTTATTTTTTCTTCCTTGGTGGATTTTTTGTTGTGAAAATGTAGGTAGTTTTGAAAGAAACCAAATATCTTGAGTGTCATTATTGTGCTAAAAATCTCAGTGCTATGTCTGTCACTTCTCCATAAATCTTTTAGATTCTGATGACTAGAACAATAAACTCCTGCTATGATGGCTGGTGACAGTGAGATGTCATGATAATGTTAAGTATATTTTTGAGTATTACTTGTTTTACTCGTATTTCGTTATTAGTGTATTTTAAAACATCTTATAGCATATCATTCATTACAATTTCCAACACTGAATTGCAGTATTGGCAATCCGTCCAATAGGTTTCACTCCTGTCAAGAACCAGTAACATTTTCTGACCTCATTCTAATGTTGGATAATTTAGATATACATTACCATTTTGTAACATTTTGACTAGTCAAATATTTATTTACATTACATTTACATTGCTTTCTTCCTCATGTGAATCAAGGTCTTCATTCTGTACTTCTCTATTTGTCATATCTTGTTAACTTCTTTGACTTGCATGATCCAAGTCATCATTGGTAGCTGAGTCACCTGTTGATTCACTTTCAACCTCCTCCCAAAGTTATTAAAGCAGATTTTCATGTGACATTGTACTGAATTGGGCTAATTCTACATGAAAAATCAAAAGAAACCATGTAATAAAATTATAAATACACATAAATGTAACATGATGCATAATGTGGGAAAAACTCAACCATTTACAGTTTGACACATGTGCACACACCTTGCCATTTGTCATCCCAAGTAGGTGAACACAAAGATTGTTTCTTGTGTATTCCCCCAGCACAGTTAATGAGATGCACAGCCATCTACTAATATTCTAAAATGCATATTTTTATTGGAAATATATGGTTGGGTGTTTTTACCCACCATAATGCCCCTTGGTTAAAGAAATCAGGAAAACAATTTATAATATCAATGAGAAATTCAATTAAAACAATTATCATAAAAAATAATGAGGGAGCCTGGCATGGTGGTGCACACATGTAATCCCAGCACTTGGAAGGCTGAGGCAATAGGATCACTGTGAGTTCAAGGCCAGCCTCAGCTACACAGTGAGTTCAAGGCCAGCCTGAACTGAGTAGTGAGACTGTCTCAAAAAAAATTAAAAATAATAAGGGACTTCTGGGTAAAATGGTGTAACAGAAGTATCCTTCACATGATTCTAAGTGAGAAAAGTTAGCATTAAAAAGTAGAAACTATATTCCAACTAAAGGATAGTATAAGCTACAGAAATCAAGAAGGCAATGATAGGAATGCAGAGAGAGAGAGAGAGAGAGAGAGAGAGAGAGAGATGCAAAGCAAAGAAAAATATAAAGTATCCTGGGGAGGGTAACAACCTGACTCTGCCAGCACCAGGTAAGCTCCAAAAAGGCCAGTAGCCCCAATGATACACAGTGGACTAAGCCCTAGCAATAGGAGAAACTCATGGTTATTGCAAGCTAGAAGTCTAGTATAGAGATTTATTTTGAAAGTGACTTGTGCTTTGGAGAAGAAACCCACTACAGTGCTTGCCATATCTTGTAGTGATATCACCAAGAGCCATCATGACACAATGTGACTGAGCCACTCTGAGGACCAGAAATCAGGGAAAAATCATACTTGAGCATCCCAGGGAACACTTTGCCACAGAGATTTGGTGGCAGACAGCTACAATACAGTCATAGAAAAAGGGATGATCAGTCTGAAACCTCCAGAAATTTAAGTAGCAGGGAATTTGGACTTTGGAGGGCAAGATGGTTAATAGCACTGACCTCTGACAGTGAAGAGCAAAATCCATTCTGTGATTTTCTGAAGGGGTTGTGGCTGAAAATGTCAGGATTACTATATATTATTTTCAGGTCTTTCTTTTCTATTGCTGTTATTGCTTTCTATTCTGTAGCTGTTAGTTTTAATTGGATTTTACAGTATTTTAATATCTTTTTTTTCTTTGTGTTGTCATTGTCACTGCAGTTTATTTTCTCCTCTCTGAGCGGTACTGGTGATTGAGCCCTCAACAGAAAGCTGCTGACTGAGAAGACTCTCACATAAAAGTGGAACAGGTACTATGGTGATTAAGCTTAATAATGTCAACTTCACTGAATTGGGAACTGTTTGAGCATACTAATGGGGGTGTCTGGGTGGATTATTGAGGTATGACCTTGCAGTCTATATCTGGTTCCTCACACCTTCTTTTTTGTTGCTGCAATGCTTTTCAGCCACCATGAATTAATCAGGTATGCTTCATCATACCCTTATACAATGATGTTCCTGCCTTGGAGCCTGCTGATCATATCCTGAATCCTCTGAAACCATGAGTTAAATTAAACCTCTCCTCCTTTAAGTTCTGGGTGTTGGATATTGTATCCCAATAATAGTAAAGCTAATAAAATTGGCATCAGACAAGTGGCATCATTGCTTTGACTGTATTTGACCATGTAGTTTAGAAGCATTTGGAACTGGTTTGTGGGAGAAAGGTTTGAAGATGCAGGCTAGGGAAGCCTTACAACACTATAAGCAGAGCCTCATGGATCATTCTGGTCAGAGCTCAGCCTGATGGATAATTCTGATTAGAGCTTGGACAAACAGGATGCTCACAGGAATGTGAACAGTAAAGGCTAAGCTCAGGAGATTTCAGTTGGGAAGGAGTACTTTGTTGGCAACTGGATTAGAGGTGTTACACTCTGGCAAAAAAAAAAAACAAAACGTACATTTTGCATATGTCCTGAGACTTTGCAAGAGTCTGAGATTAAGTTTGGCAGCCTAATTGATTTGGTGGAGGAAATTCAAAGACAGATCAATATTCAGGCTGCAGCATGGACACTGCTGGCTGCTTTTAGCCTGATATACAGTGAGAAATAAAGGTAAAAAGCAGAGTGGAAAAGATTGGAAAAACTTAAAATTTTTAAGCCCCAAAAGAACCATGTGTAAAGCTGGGGCCAAAAGAGGTGTAGCTGCTGAAAAGGTTAGCTCCATTAAAAAGAAACTATAAAACTTTCTATAGGGTTAAAAGGAAAGATGTGTAGATGGCATCTCAAAAATTAGCAAGACCCTATCATCACAATCTCAAGGATGCACATTTTCATTTGAGAAGAGGTCCTTGAGTCCCTTGCTCAAGGAGGGCTGCCTAATGAATTGGTTCCCCAAGACTGATTTCATTTTGATCAGCCATCAAGGCACCTAGAGACCACTGCAACCATGGCCCATGGTGGCCTAGCTACTATTCTCACAGAAATTAGACATTGACATCATCCATGTGATGCTGGTTTTACTGGCACAGAGAATGCAAGAGTTGTGTAGTCAGAAAGGTTTCCTCCAATATTTCCAAGGAAGACCTGGGAGACCAGGCAAGGGGACCCTGAGAGGGAAGTATATGAAGCTATAGGAATAAACCCACAGGTGCAGTGGAGAACCCAGAAAGTTGAAGATGACAGGAATGTGGAACATCTATTGAGGAAAGCCACAGGCTGTGAGCAAAGCTAGTCCAGGGGAAAAGCCATGTAAGTTGCAAACAACACATCCTTAGAGGTGGTGCTTCCCAGTCCTTTTTGGAATTACATCTCACCACTGTATGCTCCAGGTGTCAGAAAAAAGAGCTACAGGACTTAATGTTTGCCCTGCTGGGGTTTTTTTTCATTTTTATTCCCCTGTTCCTCTCTTTTGGAATGGTTAGGGTCATTGTACCTAGAGATCATGTAACTTGTTTTTTATTTTTGCAGAGGTTTGCAGCTAAAGAGTTTGCCAAGAGCCTCAGAGGAGCTTTGGACTTGAACTTTTGAAAAGTGCTGAAATTCTTGAGACATTCGGAAGGGATTATTGGGTTCTTGGTTGTATGAATGATAGTTGCTACATGTTATGCAGAATTAATGACTTGCTACTGTATTCCTTTGGAGATTAAGTGTAGTTTAATATATATTTGGTTGCCATGCTGACAAAGGGTGAAATGTTTTGGTTAAACTTGATAGTGGTAACATGATAGGCCTTGGGATCTGCCCAGGGTATTGGTGGTGCACACTTCTGGGTGTGTCTGTGTAGGTCATGGAGGCATGAACTTAGAGTCTATATCTGGTCCCACATCCCTTCCTCTCTGCCACTGTTCTCTTGCTTTGTTTCCCAGCCACCATGAACTAAGTATTTTGCTTCACCACACCCTTCTGACATGATGTTTCTGCCTTGGAACCATCTGACCATGGACTGAAACCTTTGAAATCATGAACAAATTAAACCTCTTCTTTAAGTTTTGGGTGTTGGGTATTGTGTTTCAGCTACAGAAAAGCTAACTAATACAAATATCCATCAGAAGAGATGCAGAAATCTCAATATATAAGAGATGCAGAAATCTCAATATATAAATCTCAATATATAATAATCTCAAAAATATGAATAAAACAAGATAAAATGACTGCTCTGAAGATTCATAGTCTCTCAGTAACTGAGTCCAAAGTCATTGAAATGGGTGAAATACTGGACAAAGAATTAAAATTGATTTTTTAAAATAACCAATGTGTTCAAAGAGAATACAGATAAACAGGAATGAATTAGTGGAGACAATGCTGAATATTAAAGAGTAATTCAACAAAATGATAGAAATTCTGAAAGGACCAGACAGAAATCTTGAAAATGAAAAGCTCAGTAAGTCAAATAAAAAACCTCATCAAAAGACTCTGCAATAGACTAGATTAAGCAGAAGAAAGAATTTCAGGGCTTGAAGAAAAGATTGATATAAATTATCACATTCAGACAATAATAAAAATAATAAGCCAGGTGTGGTGGCACCTATAATCCCAGCACTCAGGAGGCTGAGGCAGGAGGATCACCATGATTCAAAGCCAGCCTTGGCTACATAGTAAGTTCAAGGCCAACCTGGACTACATAGTGAGACCCTGTCTCAAAAAGAAAAGAAAAAGAAGAAATTATGAACAAACATGCAAGAGCTCTAGGACAAAAATAAAAGACTCCTTGTTATAGGGCAACAAGGGTACAGACTAAAGACATAAAAATAATCTCTTCAGTGAGGTAATAACAGAATGTATACCAAATGCTGAGAAAGGAATGAACATCCAAGTACAGGAGGCATTTACAATCCAAAACACACATGATTTGAAAAGAACATTTCTTGTCTATGGCCATACCACCCTGAACATGCCCAATCTCATCTGATCTCAAAAGCTAAGCAGGATCAGTTCTGGTTGTACTTGGATGGAGAAAAAAGAACTCCAGATCATAATATGCCTCATAGTGCCTCAAGCATAGAGCAGGGAAAGAATATTGGAAACTGCAAGAGAGGAAGGCCATGTCACTTATAAAGGCAACCACATCACAATAGCTTTAGATTTCTCAGCAAAAATGCTAAAGGGCAGAGAGATGTAAAATGATATATTTCAAGTGATGAAGGAAATAACTGCCAATCTACATTACTATATCAAGGAATGCTGTTCTTCAGAATTTAAGGAGAAATAAGTATCTTCCAAGTATTAGTAAAGGAATATATGGCCATTAAACCAGGACTGCATAAGACACATAAAGGAATCCTACAAACAGAAGAGACAGAATAGATAAGCAAATGAGAATTAGGAAAATATCAAACATGAGTAAAAACCCCAAAATGACAGAAAGTAACATCCACCTTTCAATAATAACCGGATATGTAAATGGTCTTATTTTTCAATTAAATACACATACCGGCATATTGGAATGAAAAGGACTTTTTGAAAAAATAAAATTGGCAAATCTTCAGCTAATCTAACAGAGAAAAAGAGAAAAGTGAAATAAATAAAAATGAAAATGGAGAAATTTCAGTAGACACCACAGAAATAAAAGGAATAAGGAGATATTATCAACAATTATATGCCAACAAATTTGATAAACCAGGAGAAATGGATAAATCCATACAAAAATACAGCTTACCAACATAAGAGTCAAGGAGA
Organism: Heterocephalus glaber; assembly: GCF_000247695.1. The sequence continues at coordinate 2,038,929 of NW_004624898.1, read as the reverse complement.
AATAGAAAGCTTGAATACACCAATAAAAAATAAGTGGCCTGAAGAAATAATCAAAAATCATCCCAACAAAAAAAAGCCCAGGGACACATGACTTTACAGGAAAATTCTAGTAAATATCCAAATAGTTAATACAGTGTTTCTTAAACTCTTCTGAAGAATAGAGGTGTAAAGTATATACCTCCATGCAAATTTTATGATGCCAACATTATCTTTCAAATGAAACCAGATAAAAACATCAGAAGAAAACTTTTAGGCAGTTTATCTGATGAATATCCATATCCAATATTGTTAGAAACAGTGTTTAAACAGCCCTAAGAAAAAGAATTAGATCATGACATTTTTCACAATATGGATAAATCTGGGGGAAGTCATGCTAAATGAAATAAACCAGGTGGAGAAAAGCATATAGTCTGATTCCCTAATGTCTTGAATCTATGAAAACAATTGAATAAACAGAAATAAATAACAAAACAGTGTTCACCAGGAATGGAACAATGCAGGAAGTGGGATGTAAGTCAGAGAACAGAAAATAGCAAATATGTAGGATGAATGAGTCTAGAGCTCTAATTTATAACAGGAGGACTATAGTTAATAATATTGTATTGCATTGTGGATTTTTGCTAAGTGGGTAGATTTTAGTTACTCTTGTCACAAAAAGAAGAAAAGGGTAATTATGTAGAATGGTGGCTACTTTAATTTGCTTCATTATAGTAACCTTTTTTCTATCCATATGTATCCCATAAAACTATGTTAAATATAAACCATCTTAAATTTACCTTAAAATTAAATGTGGTATACCACAGAAACAAGCAAACTTTCTTGTGAATTGATTTTTTAAAAATAGATTTGCATCAACTGTTTAATCATGGATATTTTAAGACTTTTGTCATACAAAGATAGTTTTTATTTTACCCTGGACATTCCGTGAAAACTCTTGCTCATATTCAACTTGAAGAGACTATCTCAGAAATTCACTATAAGGATTATTTCAGGTACTCAGTGACACAAGCTTCTGATGGCTTTGTTTAAATTAACTTGAGTTCATACTACCAGGGACTGAATCAGGATTTCTTGAACTCTAACTGACGAGTTCTTGAAATTAGTAACCCCAAATCAAGCAGGAAAGGAACCAATTACATGGGACTTAGTCAACTAATGAACGCTGACTATAGCTTTTCTTTGAAATATTTCAGATGCTTCAAAAGTATTTTCTGGAGATGAGTAACCCGTGTCTCTTTTTCTTTGTGTAACTCTTAACAATCTAATGGATTATACTTTTATAAATGGATATGAACTTTTGTGTTTTTGTCCCTGCCTGTGTCTTCCAGAATTTAAAAAAATACTTCAGTAATCTTATTTTAATGGCAATATAATTATCTACATAGATTCAATACAAATTGATCTCCCTTGTAATAGGACATAATATGAAACATTGTTTGTATAGCCAATGCTTTCACTGAGATGTCATAATAGAGAATGATGTGCATAGAATTAAATATGACTACAGTTATAAAGAATAAGGTTGACTTTCTGGAGTCAATTCTTACAAAACTGTTATTTGAAAACTAAATTGATACCTGTCTTACAGTGTTCCCAGCCTTACACATGAGTTTAAAAAGTCACTTCCTAAAATGTATAATAGGTAATGTGAAATAGGAAGAAAAGGGGCAAAGGGGAAGGAAGTGGGAGGGGTAGGGGAAAGGAAAGAAGGGAATGGAATTAATATGAGAAAATGGAAAAATAGGAACAAAATCTTTGTAAATAGGGAGGAATGGAGGGATTGAAGGGAGGGCTGGGGAAGGGGGAAAAATAAGAACCAAGAGAGATTATGGAAAGGTGCAAATTTCCAATAATGAATGTCATTATATTGTATACCTAAAATGTACCAATGATTAGAATGAATAATTGATAATGCAAAATAGGAAGAAAAGGTCCAAAGGGGTAGAGGTAGTGGGAGGGGCAGGGGAAAGGAAAGAAGGGAAAGGAAAAATGATGAGAAATGGAAATAAAGTCTTTGTAAATAGGGAAGTATGGAGGGGGTGCAGGGAGGGCTAGGAATGGGGAAAAAATAAGAACCAAGATGCATCATGTAAAGGTACAAGTTCCCAATGAGAAATGTAATTGTGTTGTATACCTAAAATGTACCAATAAAAGAATTTAAGAAAAAAAAGTCACTTCCTGGTAGGCCAAAGAAAGTTAGCATATTTTGGAGACCTCATGAACATATTTCATCCAAATCCATAGGTACTTCCAGAGAAAACTGAAGGTGAGTTTTTGGCTTGGATTTCTCATCTTGAGAGGTTTTTAAAAGTGCAATCTGAGCCTTGTTATGAAAACTTTTAACAAAATAAACTTCTAAAAAGCCTTTCCTAGCTTCCACCTAAGGTAAATTAGCATTCTTTTGAGGGAGTGAGGTTGAACCAAGGGCCTTCAAACAGCACTGGCACTCTCTCTCTCTCTCTCTCTCTCTCTCTCTCTCTCTCTCTCTCTCTCTCTCTCACACACACACACACACACACACACACACACACACACACCACATACCAGTTCTCTCTTATTTTACAGAAGTTTTTTTACTAAGTCACAAAGTTACAAAGTTGCCTAGGCTGGGCTTAAATTTATGATCCTCTTCTTTTAGCTTCCCAGAATGCTAGTATAAGAGGTATGTGCCAACAATACTCCTGGATTTGGTTACCATTTTTTCTGCACCTATGTAAATACTCAGGAAACTTCTGGGGAAGTTTTATTGTAGAGAAAACTTTTACATTTCAGTTAAACATAGAATAATTTTGTGTTATTAGATTTTACTCTTTTTCATCGTCTTTGAGTAATATGCCACTTGTTTATACACTGCATGTTAATTTTTACTTTGTTTCCCTCCCTAGACTTTGTCATTTTCCAATTTTTTTCAGTTCTTTTTTTGGCTACAACTCTCCAACTTAATGTTTTTTATTTTTCTCCCACTTTTCTAACTTGGCATCACTGAAAACTAAAATCTAACTACCCAGATCTTTGCAGAGCCTTTAAACTGTCTTCCACATGATCTTCCCTTCCTTCTTCCTCCTACTTATGGGATCTAAATAATCCTTATGATCTGAAGCTGGATAACTTGATATAATCTTCAAATGATTCACTACCACAGCAAATCATTTTTGGGCAACCTTTATGCCTGGATATGTTGCTGTGTGGGTCACATAGGAAGTTAACTATAATTCCTGCAATCCTCCAAGCTTTACTTCAGAAAGTAACCATGACTGCGCACAGTCTTAGCCAAACATCATTAATGTCTATGCTATTGCCAAGAATATTAAAATTACAAACTGGAAAATTCATTATATTCCCACCATTTTTCTCATTTTGTTTAAGATATTTTTGACCCAAAGTTCTATAAATCTCTGGACTAACTGCCCTCTGGACACACAAACTAGATTTATAGTTGTTCTAACTAGTTACCATTGCTTATTTCATAAGAATATTTTTTATTAAATGGCCTGATGGCCCATACCATCCAGCAAATACCCTTTACTAGCTAGTCTTTTTTTTTTTTTTTGTACTGGGGATTGAACTCGGGTCCTTGCGCTTGCGAGGCAGGTGGCGGAACCACTGAGCTAAATCCCTGGCCCGTACTATCTAGTCTTAATAAATAGTTCATGTGCTTCTTAATGAACAAAAGATGACAAAGTGAAAAAGGATTTGTATCATTCACAGCAAAGAATAATGTTTCTTCTTTCTTTGAAGAAGACTGACAAGTGCTCCCTCCAGTAAAGCTTCTTGCAGCTCTCTTATAGACCGGGACTCATCCTTGGCCTGCTTCACTTAATTTTAGCAAGAATCTTCCTAAAGAAATTTATTGAGAGTTTCTCCACCCTTGATCTCCAGTCAAGTATCCCCCTCCCATTGATACATAACCACGTTCTTGTTAGTAATTTTCTATCCTTTCCTTCACCCTGCCTGTTGGCTATTTATCCAGAAGTATTGCTATTATATTGTATCTTTCTCTTCTATTGCAATAATTTAAGTAAATCTTACTATGTATATTTCATGTTTACAACATATTATGGAATAATATAATTATTATAGTGAAACAAATTTACACATCCATCATCTCACATTATTTTTGAGACAAAAACAGCTAAAAAATCCCTACTATAATTTCATAATTATAGTCCTAGTGTTGTAAATTAGTTTACTAGATTTTTCATCTTACATGTCATCTACTTTGTATTTTCTGTGCTTTAACTTCACATTTTCTCCCTCTCTTCTGGTAATCACTGTTTTACTTTCTGGCTCTGTACATTTTCCTTTTTTTTTTTTTTGGAAAATTCACCATATAATAGATTAAATAAGTCAATGATCCCCACTCATGCCATTTACAGTCTATCTAGTACTGGAAATATCAGCAAGATCAGACAAGAAAAAGAAATAAAACAGCTAAATTTGAAGAGGATTGAAAATACCCTATTTGTAGATGCCATAATCCTATATGAAGAAAATTACAAAAACTTCACAAGAAACTGTTAGAATGAATAAATGAATTCAGTGAAGCTACAAAATGCAAAATCTTTACACAAAAATCAATACAATTTCTGTAAGTAAATAACAATCTAGTTGAAAAAAATCAAAAAAAAATCCTATTTGTGATAATATCAAAAGTAAAACAAGAATAAGTTAAAAAAAAAAAAAAAGAATAAGTAAGCCAAGTAAATGATAGATTTTTCCATGGAAAATTACAAAATCAATGAAATAATTTGAAAAGTCAAATAAACAGGAAGATATCCCATATCCATGGATTAGAAATATTGTTAATATGTCCATACTACCCAAAAAATTATAGAGATTCAGCATAATTACAATTTCAATCTCAGTCCCAATGGCATTCTTCAAATAAAGAAGGAAAGAATCCTAAAGTTCCTGTGTAAACAACAACAACAAAAAAAACCCAAGTAGCCAAACTAAACTAGAGAAACCTAAAGGAAAAGGCAATAAGAAAGATTGAGATGCAAGAACACTTTTGGCCAAAAATCTCTTACAAAGTGACTCAGGATGCACTAAAAGAAGTGTTTAAAGGTGCCATAGAAATCAGACTATTCAGCAAGGACGGGAAGAATAAAGGAATTGCTTTTATTGAATTTAAGACAAACTGATGCAGAGAAAACCTTTGAAGAAAAGCAGGGAACAAAGTTTGATAGACTAACTCTTTCTCTCTACTACACTGGAGAGAAAAGTCAAAATCAAAACTATAGAGGTAGAAAGAATAGCACTTGGAGTGGTGGATCAAAAACTCTGGTTTTAAGCAACTTCTCCTCCAGTGCAATGGAAGAGACTCTTAGGCAGTATTTGAGAAGGCAACCTCTATCAAAGTGCCCCAGAACCAAAGTGGTAAATCTAAAGGGTACACATTTATAGAATTTCCTTCATTTGAAGATGCTAAAGAAACATTTAACTCCTGTAATAGAAGGGAAATTGAGGGCAGAGTGATTGCACTGGAGCTTCAAGGACCCAAGGGGTCACCTAATGCAAGAAGCCAGCCACTCAAAACCCTGTTTGTTAAAGGTCTGTCTGAGGAAGCTACCAAAGGGACCTTTTAAAGGAATCATTTGATGGCACTATTGGAGCAAGCATAGTCAGTGTCTGGGAAACTGGGTGCTCCAAGAGCTTTGGTTTTGTAGACTTCACCAGTGAGGAAGATGCCAGGGCCACCATGACCTCCATGGAGGCCATGGAAAATGGTGAAATTGGCAGAAAAAAGTTACCTTGCACAGGGCCAAAACCTAAGGGTGAAGGTGGTTTCAGAGGCCAAGGCAGATTTGGCAGAAGAGGCGGGAGGCTAAGGAGTGCAAGGAGACAGGGGAGGAGGAGGAGACCACAAGTCACAAAGGAAGAAGACAAAGTCTAAATAGTCTTTCTGTACTTGTCTTTACCTGCTCCATTGGAAAGAAAGGACTCTGGGGTTTTAATCTGTTACCTGTTTGATGACAAACAGCTTCCTGAGAACATTCCAAGACAGTGCCCCTGTGGTCTACTATAAAAGCAAAGAGATGACATTTCAGGAGAGATATTACCCTATTGTTTTTGACGGGAGATTAATAAACGTTTTTAAGAGAGGAGTGATAGAACTAACCTTTATGTGTAACATTTGAATTTATATTGTTTCATCCCATGTACAAAACCATTTTTTCCTACATAAAATTATATTACAAAGGTATAGCAATTAAGAGTATAGTAGAGGCATAAAGACAGAAACAGACTAATGGATCAGAATACAGAGAACAGAAAAAATTCAAACATGTATTATTAACTGATTATTGACAGGGACATTAAAAAATACAACACAATATCCTTGAATAAAATCTTAACTATTCTTAACAAGTGTGAGGAACATTGTTATATATCTTAATAGACCTTGCCCAAAATGTTACAAATTTTCCTAAATGTTTTATAGTTCTATGGTTTACATTTAAATTGATGATCTATTTTATTTCAATTTTTGCATTTATTTTGAAGTGTGGGTCCAAATCCATTTTCTGGAATGTAAGTATCCAACTGTCTCACTGTCACTTGATGAAAAGACTATCTTTTCTCTATTATGCTGTCTTAATACATTTATTAAAAATCACATGTCCATGTAGGTATGGGTTTATTTCTGGATTATCTACTCTATTCCATTAATTTTTGTCATATACATTTCATGTAGTTATTTATATGTTCTTTCATATACTTTAGTATTTTACCTAGTATTTATAGTATACATCTTTAATGACATTCAACCCTCAAATTACGTATTACTTCACATGGAGTATACAAGAGCTTTACATAGATTATTTTCAGTTCTTTTCTCTTATGTTTTGTTCAGTTTTCGTCATATATTTTATGTTTACATATGTCATAAACCCATAATGCATTGCTGCTGTACATGATTTATTTAGTCAATTTTCTGAAAGGATTGAAAGTGTCAAAGAACTTTTTACATTTATCTCCATTTAACTATTTCTGAGTATTTCCACTTATTTGTTTTTTTATTGTTATTATTAAATTCTTTTATTGGTACATTGTAGGTATACAACACAATTACATTTCTCATTGGGAATTGTACCTTTACATAATGCATCTTGGTTCT
>NW_004624898.1:1959677-1975984 GCF_000247695.1 Heterocephalus glaber | reverse complement strand
GGAAAGACCCAACCCAAAAAGAGAACTACAGACCAATCTCCCTAATGAACATAGATGCAAAAATCCTCAGCAAGATACTGGCAAACAGAATACAGAGTGTCATCAAGAAGATCATACACCCTGACCAAGTCGGATTTATCTCAGGGATGCAAGGATGGTTCAACATCCGTAAATCAATAAATGTAATACACTATATTAACAGAGTCAAGGACAAAAAACACATGACCATCTCAATACATGCAGAAAAAGCATTTGACAAAATCCAACACCCATTCATGATAAAAACGCTACAGAAAATTGGAATAGGAGTTCTTTATCTCCACCTGATTAAGGCTATCTATGAAAATCCAACAGTCAACCTCATACTAAATGGCCCAAAACTGAAAACTTTCACTCTAAAATCAGGAAGAAGACAAGGATGCCCACTATCACCACTCCTGTTCAATATTGTTCTGGAAACATTAGCCATAGCAATTAGACAAGAGAAAGAAATAAAAGGAATAAAGATAGGAAAGGAAGAAGTTAAACTATCATTATTTGCTGATGATATGATACTTTACATAGAAGACCCCAAAAACTCAGTCAAAAGTCTTCTAGACCTAATTGACAGATTCAGTAGAGTAGCTGAATACAAGGTCAACACTCAAAAAAACAATAGCCTTTTTATATGCAAATAACAGACCCATTGAGAGAGAAATTCGGGAAATAATTCCTTTTACAATAGCATCTAAAAAAATGAAATGTCTAGGAATCAACCTAACAAAGGAAGCAAAAGACCTCTACACTGAAAGCTACAGCACTCTGAAGAAGGAAACTGAAGAGGATATAAGAAAATGGAAAGATATCCCTTGTTCCTGGGTAGGAAGAACCAATATAGTGATAATCCTAAGTTTCTGAGGTATCTCCATACTGATTCCCATAGTGGTTGCACTAGTCTACACTCCCACCAACAGTGGACAAGAGTTCCTTTTCCCCCACAACCTCAACAGAATTGGATATTCGTTGATTTCTTGATAGCAGCCATTCTTTCTTGGGTGAAGTGGAATCTCAGTGTTGTTTTCATTTGCATCTCTTGAATGACCAGTGATGTTGAAGATTTTTTCATATGTATATTTGCTGTTCCTATTTCTTTGTCTAAGAATTGTCAGTTCATTTGAGAAGCCCATTTTTGAATTGGGTCTTTAAATTTGGGACGTCTGATTTTTGTAAGTTCTTTATATATTAGTGTCTGAGTAACAACTGGTAAAAATTTGTTCCCACATTGTGAGTTGTCTCTTCACGCTGCTGGTGGTTCTCTTGCTGTGCAGAAGCTTTTTAATAAGATGAGATCCCAGTTATTAACTCTTTGTGCTAGTTCATGTGCAACTGAGGTTTTGTTCATGAAGTCTTTTCCTATGCCAAAATTTTCAAGAGGTCTAACTAACCCCTCTTCCAAGCAGTTTAGTGTTTCTGTTTTAAGATTGAGATCTTTGATCCATTTTGATTTTAGCTTAGTGTATGGTGAGAGATATAGGTCTAGTTTTAATCTCTGGCAAGTTGAAACCCAATTTTTCCACCACCATTTATTAAAGAGGCTATCTTTCATCCACTGAGGGTGCTTGGCTCCTTTGTCAAAGATGAGGTGGCTGAGTATGTCTGGCATTGTTTCTGCATCTTCTAATATATTCCACTAATCCTCAGGTCTGTTTCTTTACCAGTACCATGCTGTCTTTATCACATTAGCTTTGTAGTATAATTTCAAGTTGGGGATTGTGATACCCCCTACCTTGTCTTTGTTACTTAGAATTGCTTTTGCCATTCTAGGTCTCTTCTGGTTCCAAATGAATTTTTGGAATGTTTTGTCAAGTTTTCTGAAATATGCTGTTGGAATTTCAATTGGGATTGCACTGAATCTATATACCAGTTTTAGAATTTTGACCATTTTCACTACATTGGTTCTTCCTACTGAGGAGCAAGGGATGTCTTTTCTTTTTCTGGTGTCCTCTTTAATATATTTTTTCAGACTGCCATAGTTTTGAGAGTAGAGGTCTTCGATTACTTTCATTAGACTGATTCCTGGGTAATTCATTTTTTTGGGGTACCATTGTGAATGTAGTTGTTTCTCCAGTTCATCTTTCAAAAGGTCTATTGTTTGTATACAGGAAGGCTATTAATTTTAGAGTTTTGACCTTCTATCCAGCTACTCTACTGAATTTGATTATTAAGTCTAAAAGACTTTGGATGGAGTTCTTGGGGTCTTCTATATAGACCATCATGTCATCTGCAAATAATGACAGATTCACTTCTTCTTTTTCTATATTTATTCTTTTTATTTTTTTTTCTCTTCTCTAATTGCAGTGGCTAATGTTTCAAGAACTATATTGAACAGAAGTGGTGATAATGTACATCTTTCTCTTGTTTCTGATTTTAGTGTGAAAAATTTCAGGTTTTGACCACTTAGTATGATGTTTGCTGTTGGTTTTTCATGCATGGGTATTATCAGGTTGAGGTAAAGACCATTTATTCCAGTTTTCTATATGGTTTTTATCTTTAATTGGTGTGGGATTTTGTCAAATGCTTTTTCTCCATTTATTGAGATGATCATATGGTTTTTGTCTTGGTCTTATTAGTAGAGAGTATTACATTTATTGATTTGCATATGTTGAACCATCCCTGCATCCCTGGGATGAATCCCACTTGGTCAGGGTATATGATCTTCTTGATGAGCTTCTGCATTCTATTTGCCAGTATCTTATTGAGGATTTTTGCATCTATGTTCATTAGGGAGATTGGCCTATAGTTCTCTGTTTCACTTGGGTATTCATGTGTATCTCAAACTCTGTCCATTTGTTGTTTTCCATCTTATTGGCCTACAGGTTCTCAAAGTAGATATTGATGATCCTCTGGATTTCTGCTGGATCTGTCATAATTTCACCCTTTTCATTACTAATTGCATAGATTTGAGATTTTTCTTTCCTTTTTTTTTTTTATTTGTACCGGGGATCAAACTTGGGTCCTTCCACTTGCGAGGCAGGCGATGGAACCACTGAGCTAAATCCTGGCCTTCTTTCCTTTTTTTTTTGATAAGGTTGGCTAAGGGTTTGTCAATTTTGTTTATTTTTTCAAAGAACCAACTCTTCACTTCATTGATTTTTGGTATCATTTTCTTAGTCTTGATTTCATTGATTTCTGCTCTGCTCTTCATAATTTCCTCCCTTCTGCAAGTTTTGGATTTGTCTTGCTCTTCTTTTTAGAGAAGCTTGAGGTTCAGCATTAGATTGTTTATTTGAGCTTGCTCTGTTTTCCTAATATGAGTATTCATGGCTATGTATTTCCCTCATAAGACTGCTTTCATTGTGTCCCATAAATTCTAGTATGTTGTATTTGTATTGTAATTTAATTGTAGAAACTGTCTAATTTCTCCTTTAATTTCTGCTGTGACCTATTGGTTATTCCAGTGTGTGTTGTTCAATTTCCATGTGTTTATGAAGTTCTTGTGGTTTCTTTTGCTATTGATCTCCAATTCATTCACACTATGATCTGATAACATACAGGAGATAACTTCAATTCTTTTGTACTTATTTAAACATATTCTATGAGCAAGTATGTGGTCTATTTTGGAGAACAACCTGTGTGCAGCTGAAAAGAACATGTATTCTGATTTTGAGGGGTGGGCCACTCTGTAATTATCTGTTAAGTACATTTGTTCAAGAGTTTGAGTTATAGTATTTCATTGTTTATTTTCTGTCTAGTTGATCAATCTGTTTATGACAGTGGGATATTGAGGTCTCCCACTACTATTGTATTAGTGCTTATATAATTTTTTATGTCCATTAGTATTTGTTTTATATAGTTGGGTGCACTTACCTACAATATCTGGGCAGGCTTGTGGCTGGGTCCTGTGTGCCCACAACACTGTTGTCTGGGTAGGCTTCTGGCTAGGGCCTTTGTGTCCTTACTGATGGTGTCCAGGTGGGCCTCTCTAACCATTTTCTTTAAACATTGAAAGAGTAAAGTAGAAAGAAAAGAAGAAAAATTTCTGCTACATTCTTTGATGTCCATTTTGCTGATGAGTAACTGTTCTGGCATGTAAGGATGGTGGTGATCCTCTATAGTGCCTTTTGCCCAGCGGGTGAGCTCTTGCTGTTGTAGGTAATGGCAGATGCTATATAACTTGAATTTTAACTTTGTGTTTTGGAGTCTATCAGTTCTGACAATGAAGAGAAACATGTCAAACAACTCATAGATCTCCATTTGCTGAGGTAATTTAAATATATATCATTGTGTTCCTTGTGGTGTCAAATTTTCTTGAGTTTTTATATTTCTTGAAATCTTGTGTTGTTTTCAAATTTGAAGAAACAATTACCTTCTCAACTCATTACTTACTATCCACTGGAAAAAGTGATCTTCACCAGTCATCCTGGCAAGGAATTCAGTAGGTTTTTCAAACTTTTCTTATGGATATAGTGACTCCTGTATTCTTGTTCTCTCTTTGAGAATTGAAATGTTTATGATTATATGCCTTCTCTTGATCCCATAAAGTTATGCTAGGTTCTTAAATCTTCCTGTTGATTTTCCTTAGAGAAGTGCCCTTAGCTATTTAAAATCAAGCACTTTTTTCCTGTCCAGAACATTCAAGCTACCCATCAATGAGCATCAGTTTATTATCCATTCAGAGTGGCTCATGTGCTCAGTGGTATACATGGGGCACTGGACGCATGCATAGGCTAGTTGGATATGTTCACACATCATACACCCTCTGAGGTTAATAAATAAGCATCTTGGCAGAGCCCACACAGTGGTTGGTAGAGACAGTGGCTCTATTTTGAGCTCTGTGTTCTTATTGTGGGGACCTCTGCTTTATTTCTCTACTCCTAGCAGCCTCCAGCATACTCAGCTGTGCTGATCTCTTTAATGTCATACATGGGTGAAGAAAGAGTTGGGGCCGTTTATATGGCTGCAAAACATAGACGGTACATTCTGTTTTCTCATGGGAGGAATTTCAGATCAAAGAGATCTCCCTCACCACTGAGCTATGTTTTCTTTGGGGAAAGTTTATGAGAGTAAGGTCCAAGTGTTCTTATCACCCTCTTCAATGTCTCTGTACCCAGATATTTTGCTCCAGTAAGGTGCTGGGTCCTCTAAGCTGAATACTCTCTGTCCCACAAATGTACTTTCTTCTATAAGTGATTACCGAAATTGATATTTTTGAGAGATGAGATTTGAAATTTCCTATTCTTCCATTTTATTAAAGTCCACAAAATCTAGCTAAATTATTGCCATTATTCACTCAGTCATTTTTCTTATAGACTAAAATTCAAGCTTCTAAGCATAGGTATCTGCCCACTCAATATGAAGGAACTTATAATTTCCAAAATTCATTATGTAGCTTCAGGTAACAATTCTTTTGCAAATACTGCTTCCTCTGTAGGTATTTACCTGAACAGTTTCTACCCACATGCATACTTGCGTGAATTTTTATATGCAATTCAAGATATCCCAAGTATATATTCCTGTGAGAAACCTCCTGGGCCTTCAGTGGTGATACTTTTATAAGAAAGCCTTTTATCTGCCTTTAAAGAAGAATTTGAATTTGGAAAAGGGTGAATTTTAAAAATATCTTGGACAAAGAATGGTTGATATTAGTTAACCCAACATCGTGCTAAGATTTGAGAAATCTGTCCTTTTTTTTCTAGATCTTCCAAGCAATATATGATTGAACTGCATCAGAGAATTTAACCACTCTGACTTAGTTTTTCTGTCTGCAAAATAATAACACTAAATTAGATTATCTTTAAGATTGTTGCAATTCTAACATTGGGGATTCTATTGTACTTGTTGAGAACAGAATGTTTGCTTAACTTAAATCTGTGGAGAATTAAGAACTCACATGGGGTCTCCTAGTATTTAGCAGAGTACTAATCTGTGCAAGAATATAAAAAACTGAAAAATTAAGAAAAAAGCCACCCAAGATGAGAAAAATTGACACTGGGGTTTACACTGTTCATGGAGGTGCTCTTTCTTCCACCAGTTACAGCAGAAATCCATAAAGCATGCAAGGCATTATGTAGGATAATAAAAAATATTATCCACTTTATGGGGAAAAGTTAACTATAGGCTAAGTGATGCTCTGGTACTTCCCAATAATGTTAAAATTGAGACTTGAAGGTATATGGATTTCCAGGTAACAAAATATTTCTAAATAAAAATCAAGACTATAAAAATCTTACAAAGAAGGTAAAATTTATATAATGTGGAGTACATTCATTAGAATTTACACAGAATTTACAAGAATGATACAGCTAGTATACAAGGTTATTACAACATTTATCTCTGTGACATTGTAATAAAAAGTAATAGAAAACATATAGAACACAATGAGTACACATGAAACAGTGACTGAAATTAATTTTCTAAAGTTGAAGACTAAAACATCTGAGACAAAAATAGGCTGCATGACATGAACCAATTAGAAATTACAGAAGAAAATAGTAGTAGATATGAAGATACAATAATGTAAACTATCCAAAATTAAACACAGAGAGGGAAAGGATTGAAGAGAAAAAGAGTATCAGTGATCCATGAGACAATTTCAGGTTGGCTAATGTACATGTAATTAGAACCCAATAAGATATGGAAATTGGAGGAGAGTAAAGATAGACCAAAAATCTGTTTGAAAACCTGATCAAAATGTTTCATAATTCCTAAAAATAATACACCCATAAGTCCAAGAGGCTCAATGGAATTTAAGCACAAGAAACATGAATAACATTACAATATGGCTCATTATAATAAAATTTCTTTAACGCTAGCAATAGAAACTCTTAAAGCAAGTAAATACAAAGGACGACCTGAATACAAAAGTACAAAGAATGATAGGAGACTATTTAGAAGAAACAATGCAAGCAAAAAAATTTTGGACAAACATCTTGAAAGTGCTATACAAACTGAACTGCTGATTTTAAATTTTATACCCAGCAAAATCATCTTTCAAAAATAAAGGTGATACTTCTTCAGATATACATAAGGTAAATGAATTCTTAAATATCAAACCCACAGTACAAAAATTTTGAAGAAATTTCTTAAGGTGTAAGTAAAATGATATCACATGGAAATGTGGATGTATACAAACAAATGAAGACCATCAGCATTGTCAGTTATGTACATAAATACAAGATTTATTTTATCATTGTATAGATCTCTTTAAAATATAATTATTTAATGAAAAATTAAACAATATGTTCTGCAGTTTTTAACATGTAGAATTATTCAAATAGTAGAAAGTTGTGAGGGGAAGAAATATACATGCAATTTTCTAAGGTTATGTGGTATGTGAAGTGGTACAAAAGCATTTGAAACTATACTGTTAAAAGTTAAATATATATTTCATAAACCCTAAATAAAGCATTAAACACACACACAAATACACGACAGAATTTTAGCTAATAATCCCACAAAGGAGATAAAGTGTAATCATGAAGAAAATGTAACCCAAAAGAATATAATAAAGAAGAAAAGTGGAAAAAATAAGAGGTGGGACAAATAGTTCCTTTGCATGGGTGAGGCCCTTGGTTTAATTTCCAGGACCATCAAAAGAGAAGATAATTATATTACTCTGCAAAAATGTGTTAGTATAGCCAATTTTATACTGTTCAGTTTTATAAGAATTCTTGAAAATATTTCCTTCATTGGCTTTTGGGAACTTGGATTTCAGGAGTGTCCTCAGCAGGTGTGTCAGTTAGTGCTCACTAAAGAAATAGATTTAATAAAAGATATATAAATATATAAGGATTTACAAGGTAGGCTTACAATGTCTGCTTGCAGAGTCAAGTGTGAAAGAGTTTAAAAGGGTTGTCTGTGCACTGGAGATCAGAAGGGTCTAGTCACAGGTCAAAGACCTGGAATTCACTGTAGTGTTCTGTGCAAGTTCATATCAGGAGGCCGAAGATGTGTGATGAAAGGCTAAAGAGTCTGAGCTGGAAGGCTGAAGAAACTTTTGGAAGCCAAGAAATGACATCCAAGATGAAGGTGAAGACTGCAGCTTCACCAAAGAAAAAGAAGCAAGGCTTCCTTCTTCATACCACCTTTTATTCCATTCAGATGACAAGCCTATTGGTGCCACTCACACCCAGGATGGGTCTTCTTTCTTCAGTGAATCCATTCAGCCACATTCAGAGATATGCTAATCCAATTAGTTTGGGCATTTCTTGCTCAAGTTTACACAACAGTTAACTATCACAAACCACCCCTTGTCAACTTGACAACCAGGCACATTTCCTTAAATCATAGTCTTCAGATACTGTATAAAGACAAGTTCATAATTACATATAACGTGTTGCAACCATGCGGTGTACAAACAGAAATGCACTAATTTTCATAATAGAAGGCAAGTTTTCATTGGTGTCAATGTTTACTCCTAACATTTCAAACCTTAAACATTATAACATAGGTTTAACAATACTAAAGAACCAAAATTTAAGTCTATCAACATTATATTACATAAGAAGCATACTGAGAAAGTTCTATTACGACTGCAGTCCTTATTTCTGTAACTGATAATGGTGTCTTAGCTGCTATTTAGAACTACGTTCTTCTACTACCCATTCTGTATTCCCTTGTCCTTCAAAAAGTACCTCAGCAGATCTTGGTTCTCTCCCTGTTAGGACAACCCATACCTTCATTCCTGAAGGTTCTGGGCCATTTTTCAGGATTGGGTTCTTATATTTTCACACTGACCTTTATAACAGCTCATGGTAATATTAAGAGATGCCCTGATGGATCTCCTGCACTCCAAGTATATTCTTTCTTTCCTCCACTGTGAACTCATAGTCTAATTTCTCCTTGATAGTCTAACTCAGTCACTCCTGCCAGCACTGTAATTCCCTCTTTAGCTTGTTTATTTAGAGGCATAAGGGGACCAAAATGACCAGGAGTAAAGTTTTAACTTAAAGTTCAATGGAATCATTGTGCTTCCTGGTACAAGCATCCCCCCCACAGAAACTAAGAGTTCTAGGCCAGCAGAGCATAAGGCCAAAGAAATAGGAAGCAAAAATTTTGCTAGTGGATCACTAGGAGTAGTATTGAATGGTTCCATTCCCACTTCCTACCCTTGATTCCTAAATCCATGAATCCTGGTTATGGGAGGCATAGTATCATACAGTGGACACTGATTCAAAGCATATACAGAATTTTGAAGAACCTTACCACAGTCCTGCTAACTGTTGCCACTGACTGGCATGGTGACTGTCTTTAATAGGCCATTCCAGCTTACTATTAATCCAACTGCTTCCAGATGGTGAGGAACATAGTAAAACTTGTGAATTCCATGAGCATGAGCACATTGCCTCACTTTTATTGGCATAAAATGTATGCCTTGGTCTGAGGCAATGTTGTGTGGAATTCCATAATCATAGATAAGGCATTCTGTAAGTCCACAGATGATAGTTTTGACAGAAGCATTATGTGCAGGGAAGGCAAATCCATAGCCAGAATAAAGTGTCTATGCCAGTAATGACCAGGTGATATCCTTTCCGTAATGGAAGCAGGCCAATATAATCAACTTGCCACCAGGTCACAGGCTGATCATCCTGGGGAGTGGTGCCATATCAGGGACTCAGCATTTTTCTCTGATGCTGGTATGTTGGGCATCAAGCAGTGATTGTAGTCAGATCATCCTTGATGAGTGGGAGTCTATGTTGTTGAGCCATTCATAACCTCCATCCCTGCCACCATAGCCACTCTGTTCATGAGCCCACTGGGCAATGACAGGGGTGACTGGAGAAAGAGGTTGACTGCTATCTACAGAATGGGTCATCCTATCCATTTGATTGTTCAAGACTCCTTCTACTGAGGTCACTTTTTGGTGAGCATTTACATAAGATACATATAACTTTACATCCCTTACCATATTGAGAGGTCTATCCATGATCATATCCTGGTCATGCAATCAACTTTGCCCTCTAGACCTGCTCTGGTTCCATCATGGATATACCAATTCCAATTTAATTATTGATTATTGCTGTGTATGTACAACTTTATGACTCAGTTGATTGGATAATACCCAGTTTATGATGGGAAACTCTGGTTCCATGGTAACCTGTTATCCCATGGTCAAGCATTCAGTATCTACTAAGGCCCAGTAGCAGGCCAGGAATTGATTTTCAAGGGGAGAGTAGTTTTCTACATATGATGGCAAAGCCTTGCTCCAAAATCCTAAAGGCCTCTGCTGCTGTGGAGGCCTGACAGAGACTCCAAACAGCATCCCTACCTGCTTCTGACATTTCAAGTACCATTGGATTTTTTGGAGTACCAGCAATATCTGTACTGCTGTAAGTACCACTGGATCTCACAACAGTGGCAGAGCAGCCTGCACAGCAACCTGGACTTATTGCAGAGCTTTCTCTTGTTTTGGGCTACACTCATCCTACCAGCTTCCTGATTCACTTGATAAATGGGCCAAAGCAAAACACCTAACTGAGGAATGTGTTGCCTCCAAATTCCAAATATAGGCATTGTGCCTCTTTTTCGTTTTAAGGGGAGCCAGATGCAACAACTTATATTTCACCTTAGAAAGGATATCTCTATATGCCCCACACCACTGGACTATTAGAAATTTCAGAGATAGAAGGACCTTGAATTTTAGTTGGTTTTATTTCCCATCCTCTGGCTCACAAATGCTTTACCAACAAATCTAGAGTGGTTTCTACCTCCTAGTCACTTTGTACAGTTAGCATAATATCATCAATATAATGGACTGGTGTGATAACTTGTGGGAGAGAAAAGTGATCAAGGTCTCTGTGAGCTAAGTTGTGATGCAGGGCTTCAGAGTTAATATAACCCTGAAGAAAGACAGTGATGGTGTACTGCTGACATTGCCAGCTGAAAGCAATTGTTTCTGATGGGTCTTGTGGATAGATATGGAAAAGAAGGCATTGGCCAAATCAATAGCTGCATACCAAATACCAGGAGATGTGTCAATCTGCTCAAGCAAGGAAACCACATCTGATTCAGCAGCTGCAATTGAAATCACCATTTGATTCAATTTACACAAATCCACTGTCATTCTCCAAGATCTGTCCATCTTCTGCCAAGGCCAAGTGGGAGGATTAAATGGAGATGTGGTGAGAACCACCACACCTGCATCCTTGAGGTCCTTGATAGTTACACTAATCTCTGCTCTCCTTCTAGGGATGTGATATTGTTCTTGGTTTACTATTTTACCAGATAAAGGCAACTCTAATAATTTACATTTGGCCTTTCCAACCATAATAGCCCTTACACTATGGGTGAAGGAACCAATGTGAGGACTGTCAAGTACTAAGTATATCCATCACAATTATACATTGTGGAACAAAAAAAGTGACTACAAGATGGATTTGAGGACCTACTGGACCCACTGTGAGTTGGACCTTTGCTAAAACTCCATTTGTCACCTGACCTACATAGGCCTCTACTCTTACCAGAGGGATACAATGACATTTTGGATCCACTGAAATCTGTGTTAGTTCAAAACCAGTGTCCAGTATTCCTCAAAATGCCTGATCTCTCCCCTTCCCTCAATGTAGTTACCATGGTAAAAGGCCTTAGGAAACATTGGGGAAGGATGGCAGAAGGATTAAACATATAAAGTTTTGGTGGTCCACAAGAGTCCTTCCTCCAGGGGACTTGGATACCCTTTTAAATTCTGTGAAGTGGCTCAAATTTAGGAACTGGTTGAGGAGATATGATTCTCTGTTACTACAATTTTTGGTAAGTTTTTGTTCATTTGACCTTAAATTTTCTTCAATTATATTAATCTAGTAAAAATTTAATAGCCTTCCCATCTATTTCACTTTTGAGAGCACACTGGCTAATCAGTCAACACCATAGATCTATTTACATGTGTAAAACCATTCCAATTATTGTTCTGCTTCTGTTGTCTGTTATGGTAAGTGTATGCACCTTGATGGTTAAGTGCTTCCACTTCACCCCTGCCACTTTGGGATCCAATTAAACTGATTGACCTTAAGTTTCCCATTTGAGTAACCTCAGTCCCCACCATAAGTTCTGGCATACAGAGAAGAGCATCAAAAGATTTTATGAACAAAACCACAGTTGCCCATGAACTAGCGCAATCAACCAACAAGTGGGATCTCTTCTTATTAAAAAACTTCTGCACAGCAAAAGATACCAACAGTGAGAAGAGACAATCCACAATGTGGGAAAATAGTTTTCACCTGCTGTGCCTTAGACAAAGGTCTACTATCTAGAATCTATAAAGAATTTAAAAATATCAGACCTCTCAAATATAAAGACCCAAGTCAAAAATGGGCATCCGAAATGAACAGACATTTCTCAGACAAAGAAGTAAAAATAGCAAATAAGCATATGAAAAACTGTTCAACATCACTGGTCATTCGAGAGATGCAAATGAAAACAACCCTGAGATTCCACCTCACACCAGAAAGAATGGCTGCTATCATGAAATCAACCAATAACAAATGCTGGTGGAGCTGCGGGGAAAGAGGAACATTGCTCCATTGCTGGTGGGAGTGTAGACTGCTGCAAGCACTGTGGAAATCAGTATGGAGATACCTCAAAGAACTAGGACTGGAAGTCCCATTTGACCCAGATATTCCCCTGCTGGGTACATTCCCCTAAGAATTAAAAGAATCATACCACAGTGACATATGTGCACCCATGTTCATAGCAGCATAGTTTTGATAGCTAAAACTTGGAAGCAACCCAGTTGCCCATCAACTGGAGACTGGATAAAGAAAATGTGTTTTTTAATAAAATGGAGTACTACTCAGCCATAAAAATGAGGAATTAGAGACATTTATAACTAAATGGATGCACATTGAGGCAATACTCTGAAGTGAAATAAATAGGACACACATTTGTAAATACCAAATAGTTTCTCTAGTGTAAGAAAATGAAAGCATAAATAAGGACTCAAAGGTTTAATAGATAATGTGAAATAGGAAGAAAAGGGGCAATGGGGAAGGGTAAGTAAGAGGGGTAGGGGAAAGGAAGGAAGGGAATGGAATTAATATGAGAAAATGAAAAACTGGAAACAAAGTCTGTAAATAGGGAGGGATGGAGGGGTTGAAGGGATGGCAGGGTAATGGGGAAAAAATAAGAACCAAGAGAGATTATGTAAAGGTACAAATTTAATGGTACCTTTAAAATCTACCATTAATAAAAAAAGAAGAGAAAAAAAAGTGGTAGAACTATTAAGTGGTGGGCTAAGTAAGACATAATTAAGTTGCTGAGGTCATCACCCTCAGAATACATTAATGTAGTTGTCATAAGACTTTCATCAGTTCCTGCAAGTGAGTTGTTATAGAAAGAACCAGCCTGAACCATGAAATGCTGTGGCTTCCTATCTTTCCATGTGATCTCTTTTGCACACACTACTACTGTTGTAATGTAATTTTCTAGGAGATGCTCAAAAGAGGACAAAAATATGAGGCCAAAAATAAATGGAAAAATCATGAATTTTAGACTCAAAAACTGTAAGCTAATACATTTCTTTTTAAATTTTCCAACCTCAAATATTTAGTTACAAAATAGCAAAATGGACTCATAAAGGAAATTCGTACCAAAGAATGGGGTAATTGCAATGAAAATGTGGAAATAGCTTTGTGACTTGGTAATCAGCAAATATTGGAAGAGTTTGTATGAGCAGGCTAGAAAAATGCTGAGAATGCTGGATGTAGAACATTGCAGAAAAATGTGTGAAAGCTCAGAATAGGAGGAAACAAGGGAACTAAAGAAAATGAGCCCTACTGAAAACTGGAGTAAAAGCCACTCTTGCACCCCATTTTATAAAGCTTGACTACATTGTGACCATGCTCTGGGACTTTATGGAAAGCCCAATGTAACTTGATGATCTAGGATAGTGACGGTACACATTTTAGAGACTGAGTGCCCAAACTGCAATCCAAAACCCATTCCTTTATCTCAAAGTGCCAACATGGCAATTAAATGTGAATATCAAATGCTCAACTGCTGGGGTGATTTGATTCACATGACAACAGAGAGGGCTGTGCATGCCTGCTGCAGCACACAGGCCATAAGTTCACCACTACTAATCTATGACATTCGGTGGAGGAAATTTCTAAATATCAAAGCATTCAGATTGACTCTTGGCTACCTTCAGTGAACTTTACAATGAAATTCAGGAATGATGGAAAAAGAGCAGAAATACTTGGAAAATTCATAGGCTGTTCAAGGAAAAGTCACTGAAAAAAGGCATGTAATGATGTGGTCCAGCAACTGCCTGCTGAAGAGGTTAGCACAGATAAAAAGAAGCCAAGAAGTTTATGTCAGAACAATGAGAGAAACTCAGAAAGCCTCTCAGAAATCTCTGAGGCCACCTGTCCTGTTATAAACCCAGGCAAAATTGTTTCAAGATGTGTCTCCTTGGTTTTGTTGTCAAGGACTCTCTTAGAATTCAGCTTTTCATTTTACAGTGAACTATTCCATGGATGCTTCAGCAATGATTCAAGGAGGTCCAGGCATAACTCATGCCACTGTTGTGAAGGGAGCCAATTGGAAGACCTGGCTATCCACATGGTTCTGATTCTGCAGGCAGGGAGAATCAATAGCAATGGGATCATGATGGATTCCACTGATTCACAGAAAGGCCTGGGAGTCCATACAGGTGCCTAACACAGAGACAAAGCTGTTGCAGAAATTCTCTACTAGAGTGCTTATAGAGCCTCAGAAGTGGAATCGCTTCTCTTAAGCCACCAAAAAAGTAAAACATCCACCAACATGCAATGCTCACTATGGAAAGTTGCAGACATCATGCACTGCCAGCCAGTGAGAATACCCATATGGGCTTTAGCCACCAAAGCCATAGGGGCAGAACTGCCCGAGATGGTGGGGATGCCTGTTTGACTACAATATGCACAGGATTCTGAAGTTGAAGCTTTTAAGACTTAATGTCTTTCTTGCTGGTTTTCAGTCTTACTCTGAGCCTATTGCTCCTTTTTTACTTCCCTTTTTCTCTTTTGGCAATAGAAATGTTTTTCCTATCCCTGCCTCACCTTTGTGTCTTGGAAGTAAAAAACTGTGCTGCTGTTGTTGTTTACAGGCTCATGGCTGGGGAGAATTTGCTTTGAGTGATGAGACTTTGGACTTGTATGCTGAGTGATACTGGATGTTGAATTTTTCATTATCAAAAGGACATGGACTTTGGAAGTCAGGGGAAGAATACTGCAGTTGGGATATAGTTTGAAGATCTCCCAAAGGTTCATGTGAAAATTGGTCTGCAGTGTGGTGATCTTGAGAAGTAGTAGTACATTTAACAGGTGAGTCCTAGTTACGTAATTAGGTGTACTGGTTAGGAATCCCTATAGGAATAGAAAAGTAGAATATATGAAAGCTGATTTATTACATAGGCTTGTAGGACGAGAGGCAAGATATTCCACAATGGCCATCTTCATGCTGGATACCAGAGAATCCAGTAGCTGTTCAATCTATGAAGCTAGAAGTCACAAAGAGGAGAGATCAAGAATACAGTGCCAGTCCAAGACTCAAGGAGTGGAAGCTTCCTGGAGGGCTGCTGGTTTGAGTTCACACTGAATGACTGATGAAGCTGATGTCCACAAGTGATGGAAGTAGCAAAACATGCACCCATTCAAGCAGAATGGAGCTTCTCAAAATGAAGGCTGATTTCTTTCTTTTTCATTCCTTCTAGGCTGCAAGCCTACTGAATGGTGCCACCTACAATTAAGGTGAGTCTTAATTTCAGTTTTCTGGTCTACATCTCTGGAAACATCCGCACATACACATACAGAAGTGTACTTTACTAATATACTAGGTGCTTCTTAATTCAGTGAAGTTAACATTCATGATTAACCATCACATTAGAACATTAAGGTCATCACGCTTGCAGGAGATTAAATGAGTTCTTCTGTGAGACCCTAGTTAGTTCCTCAAAAGAGTACAGAGTAAAAGAGTAAGTCCCACTCTTTAATCTTTCTGATATCTACCCTCACTATTGATCTCTTTTGTTCATGCTACTGCCATTGAGATACCATCCATTATGAGACCATCATTAGAGGCCAAACAGATGAGTCATCCCATCACAGGTTTTTCATCCTCCACTCCTTTGAGATAAGCCAACATTTTATTCATAAGTACCTGGCTTTAGGCATTTTGTTATATCAATATAAGTAGTCTATCATTATAATGAATCTTAGTCATTTGTACAACTATACATTTTTTTTGGACCTTTTCTTCCTATTTCGCATTATCGATTATTCATTCTAATCATTGGTACATTTTAGGTATACAATATAAGGACATTCATCATTGGAAATTTGCACCTTTACATA
>NW_004624898.1:1937656-1953153 GCF_000247695.1 Heterocephalus glaber | reverse complement strand
AAAAATGGAAACAAGGTCTTTGCAAATAGGGAAGGGTGGAGGGGGTGAAAGGAGGGCAAGGGAAGGGAATAAAAATAAGAACCAAGAGACTCATGTAATGGTACAAAATCCCAATGATGAATGTAACTGTATTTTATACCTGAAATGTACCAATATAGTTAATGGAGAAAAAAAAAAGAAGTGAGAATCATAATGTAATTATTTCTACATGTCTATCTGCTTATCCATTAATATTTTATATATACTATGTGGAAATTCTTTTAATGATGACATTTATGTGTTTCTAAAATAAAATGATTCCTACATTATTGTTTGAATTTTTATATTAGAATGTATCACATTTACGCAATCAGCCAATTGTTTTATTTAGATAATATAACTTCAGGGTTTTATGTTTGAAACACCAGAAGACTAAAAGAATCATGAAGGAGAGTTTATAGGTTAAGCTTTTGCACACATTTAAGTAATGTCTCATTTAATTTCAGTGAAGTTGCTTGTTGTTAGTTAGAGTACATGCAAATTCACTGGTTATATATACTGCAAGGAGGTGTGGCTTTGAAGGTAAAAATATCCAGAGAGGATATTTTGGCAAAGATGAACTGTAAAATTCGGGGAAGAGATGGGATAACATGACTGAAGAAGGCTCACAATTAAAAGTATGAAGACTCCTAAAGTGTATAACTTTCAATGTTCCTACAAATTAATAGAAATCTCCTGTAGAAAATTATAATGTTTTGCTTTTTACTGACATGATTATTAAGTAGTCCTAAAATATAATGATAGGAACAATATTTTGCTACTCTCATGACTTTATTTGCAATACAATTGATTTCCTCTCAAAAATCTCTTTGGAAAAACATAGAAAACAATAGAATACAATATAAAGCTGAGAAATAAACACACATGTCATATGTTTTTTTAAAAAGTAGAATATTTGATGCGGAACTGTATATAATTGAACAAAATGTGTTAGACAACTTGATATCTATATCCCAAAGGAAGAGTGTACCTTAGTAATACTATATAGAAAAATTGACGCAAAATGGATCAAACCCAAATATAATAGAATAAAACTTTTAGTGGAAGACAAAAGGGAAACATGACATTGGACTTGACTATGATTTCTTATTCAGGCAACAAAAGAAAAGTGGATAAACTGAAGTTCATTTAAAATGTTGCATCAAAGGAAATTATCAATAGAGTGAAAGGACAATTCACACGTGGCTGAAATATTTGTAAATCACATGTATAATATGAAATTAATATCCTGTACACTTACAATTCAGTAGCAAAAATATCAAAATTAAAAACTGGGTAAAGATCTGAATACATA
Organism: Heterocephalus glaber; assembly: GCF_000247695.1. The sequence continues at coordinate 1,951,820 of NW_004624898.1, read as the reverse complement.
TTTCTCCAAAAATGTACAAATGGCCAATAAGGGAAAAAAATGCTCAATCTCCTTAGTCTTTAGGAAAATGAAAGTCAAAAACCACAGTGAGACACTACTTCATATACATTATAATGATGATTATAAAAACAAAAAAAATCAGAAAATAATGTGTTGGTGAGCATGTAGAGAATTGAGACTGTGCATTACTGAAGTAAATGATAATGGTGCAGACATTGTAGAAAATGTTATGGCAGTTTCTCAAAAACTTAAACATAGAATTACTATATGATTTAACAATTATTCCTAAATATAAACTCAAAAGAAAGAAAAACAGACTGAAACTGTTAGTTGTTCAGCAATGTTCATAGCGATATCATTGCCAAATGTTGGAAGTGTTCCAAGTATCTCTTGATAGGTGAATGGATAAATCAGACATGATAAATACATAAAATGAAAAATTATGTAGGCTTAACAAAGAATGAAGTCCTGACATTCTAAAACATGGGCAAACTTTGATGATACACTAAATGAAGCAAGCCAGGTACAGAGGGACAAATATTGTATGATTCCACTTACATAATGTAGCTAGTAGTCATATTCATAAAGAGTAAAATGCTGAGTGCTATGATTTGGACAGAAAAGGGAAGGGGAAATTCTTTGTTCAAAGGTACAGAATTTTGGTATTGAATGCTGAAAAATTTCGGGAAATGGATAGTGGTGATAGTTCCTCCACATTGCAAGTGTACTTTATGGCAATGAATTGTACATTTAAATGGTTCAAATAGTCAATTTTAATGAATGTTTTAACACCATTAAAATCAGAAATTTCTTTGGAGACTTAGACTAACAGTGGTTGAAAATTTTAACAATATCTATATCACTACACTATGTAATCTTTAGTTTAATAGTGAGATGTTTTGTATACCAAAATAAGAATATTTTAATGTAGTCATATAACTTAAATCTCTTTTAACATAGAATAACTACTTTCAATGTAACTATAAAAATAACTTGAGTGCTATGGCTTTTGTCTACATGTCTCACAAAGCCTCATGCAGTCATAGGTTAGGCCTTTTCAGAGGTGGCTGAATCTAGTGTGTAATTGATTCATGTTGCAATGATCGGATTAATTTTGGGAGATTACTAAATCAGTCTAATCCTGGTAGCCTGGATACAATATAAGGGACAGAAAGAGGTTTGGCTTGTCTGTTAATTTAAAAAATACCTTTTCCTCTTTAACTTTGGGTGTCAGATAGTTTGTCTCAGCAATGAGAGAAAAGTAACTAAGAGACTGAGTTTTCAAATAATTTATTTGGTATTTCTGAATTTTCTTCTTTCTTTAAGTTATACTTTTATTGATGTTTGACTTATGTATTTATTTTTTTAGAAATACAGGCATTTTCAACACTTGCACTCTTCTGAATTACTTTTTTTCTTACCGTTCAGTTGTGACTCTCCTAGAAAGAGGTGTTTAAGTTAGAAGACCTGGTTACTAAGAAGTAGGTATCAAAATCTTCACCTCTTAATGTTATAAGGTGCAGCTTTCTTTATTTAAATAATAATAAATGCAGCAAAATTCTCATTTTCAACATCAGATTGTGTTTAAAACTTGAATTTAAATTTGACTATCACTAGAAATAGTGGCTTCAATGGCTTTTGACTATTAAATATAAAGCTTAGGGCTTAAATTATCCTAGTTAGCTTCAGAAATTATTCATTGGAATGTTGTGAATTTGTTTGGCATTTCCCTTCACTATAGAACCATAAGTAAAAAAAAAAAATACTATCTTCTCTTTTCTATTACCTTATGAATAGTTTTTCTGTGATATTGTTATAGCATTACTTCTCCCTTTATAACACTTCTATATTCATATTCCTTGTCTGATTTTATTTAATCCTTACCCACCATGTAAGGAAAGCAGAGAAATTTTTATGAACTATTTTTGTTAACTTAGAGGCTTGAGCCTCAGAGAAAGTAGCTACTTGGAATGATAGAGTTAGGAATATGATAATCCAAGATATCTAGCTAGTCAAAAGTCTTACTTTTTTTCTAGAGTAAATGGCCCAAAGAACTCACGAAGCTAGAGAAGTTAATAAGTGGGTAACATAACTATTGTAGTGCTACAACCAGACTAATCTTAGTATACCATGCTTAAAACAACCTAGATACTATCTCTAAATAGTAGTTCTGGATTTAAAAGTATGTACACTTTATTAATTTCCTAAACACATCTTCTGTATTGCAGTGGTTTCATAGACTATATATATATAACCATTGCACAAGTATAAAATTCATTGTACAAGCATGTATTAGTACATAATATTCATCAGAATTATACTGATTACCGGTGACACAAGGTGAATAAGACACTGGCCCATTCTGAATTTATTCTCCTTATTTAATGTAGAGGTAGACACATAAATAATTATGGAGCTCTGCATTAGTTTTCTACTGCAATAGAAGTTAGCACAAATTTAAAAGCTTAAAACAACATGAGTTTATAAAATGAGAGTTTGCTTGGGTCAGGAGCCTTGGCATGGCTTCCTCTGCTCAGGGTTTCACAAAGATGCAGTAAAAATATTTTCTGGGGCTGAAGTCTCCTCTGAGCCTCAGTGTCCTCTTCAATGTTTATGTGATTGTTGGAAGAATTCATTTCTTCGCAGCTGCAAAAATCATGTTGGCGTGTTTCATTAAAACTAGCAGGAAACACAGTCACTGATCCTTAAGTTTCTGACCTCTGGATTATACTTAAAAGGATAATTAATTAGGTCAGGATCATCAATTCTCTCTCTCTTCCCTCCATACATATATCGTATATTAAAGATAAAAATATATATTTTCAAATTAAGTTTATTTTAACTGACATAAAAATAAAATATATATGTATACAATGTTTTAATATGTGTATACATCGTGTAATGTTTGAATCAGGTTAAACATATCTATCTCCTTAAACATTTATCATTTATTCTAATTAACTCAAAGTCAACTGATTAGGGACTATAATTATATCTGAAAAAAATCCCTTCACCTTTACCATCTAATGAAACTTAATAATGCATCATATTCACAGGATCTATCCACATTGAAGAAGTTGGGGCTGTATTGTGCATGCACACTAGAGAGCACAGACATCTGGGAGCCAATTTAGAATTCTACTTAACACAATTACAATGGAATGATGGGTTATAAACTTACTTTAAACCTAATGAATTAAATTTATCTAGCATAGAATTACTTTTGAGTTAGAGCTTTACTTTTACATCTTAAATGTATCAGTAAAATACAGCAAGTTAATTTAAATTGTATTATGGTTTAACAAAGGAATGCAGAAACACACTCTTGGAAAATTATGGTATAGTCAGGATTGCTGACAGGAGGCAATGGTGCTTGTAGGATGCCCATGATGTGTCTCAGGAATGTATTCTGAAATGGGGGATAAGATAGAGGGAGGCAACCTGAAAGAGAAGCCCACCAGATGAATGCCTGTATTATGGGGTATTTAGAAAGGGAAGGTGTGTCACCCATTGATCCTGGCACCACATACACCTCAGTTCTGGTGAACATAGTAATCTTTGAAGAGAAACTAGCCCACTGAGGAAGGAAGCCAAGAAGGGCAAAAGCAGCTTGGCTGCTGAAATTCATAACTAGCCTAGGAAGCACCTTCCAGTATACCGACCTGTCCTAAATCTTTCCACACTGGGAGAGGGATCTCGATGACCAAGATATTCATATATTAGGGCAATAGAGAAACTAAAAGCCAGAAAATTATTCAGAGAGCAGTGACTAACACAGTGGGCCCTTGGAAAAGAAAGAAACAAGGGTCATTCCTGGTTTAGGACCTGGATCCTAACTCAGAGAACTCTGGATCTGTTCATTGTAGAGGCAAGCAGCCTTTGTAATGATGTGATCTAGGGAAGGAGAAAAGGCAAGGGAGCACTGCGAAAGAAGGTACTCCCCCACTACTCACTCAAACACTAGTAAATACTATGCCCACGTGGGAAGCCTCACACTGCCAACCAAAAGTTGCTGAGCTGAGTCCTAGGCACCACTGGGTTTGTGGACTGGATAGTGATACTTTGTGAAGTACAGACCATTGGAATTGTCAGAGAGCCAAGCAGTGTAGCAAAATGAGGTTTGATTGTACACTTACCTCAAGCAGTATAAAAAGACCAGACTTAGGTAGTGTCAGGGATTATCATGGAAGGAAAGGGGTGGAAATCAAGAAGGCATCCCCAGAAATCACCAAAAGACTGAGCATTTGACAAAGCACACTGCATCCTCATCATCCCTCCAATACAATTGAAGATATCTGATCATAAGTTAGAGTCAAAATAAAGTCCTCTGACTAGACACACCACAGGAGCACAACTGAAACCAAATGGAGCCTTGCCTGCAGTGGGAATGAGAAGCACACTCAGTGGATCATCTAGACCCTAAACCCCCTCCACTCACTGGCAGGCCAGAGAAAAATTATAGGAGAACAAGTTCAATGCAACTGCCAAAAGATAAGGTTTCTCCATTTATGAACATACAGTTAAGAGCACTCTGGTTGAATACTACTGCAGTATAATTAGGATTGAGAAGACTATTTTCCTGTTTTTATATGTGTGTGGTTCTTTTCATTTTCTCTCTCTTTTATTCTTTCATCTGGCTCACATACAGATATGTGCATCTATATATATATATATATATATATAAGGAAAATAAGAATTAATTAGGTCTTAAAATAGTATCTCTAATGTTCATGTCAGGTTAACCCTTACCAAAAATTGTGCATAGAGGATTCAAACACAAACTTTTTTATCAGAATATTAATTTGTTCGATCTTTCTCACAGATTCCCTAAATCTCCAGTTTTATATCCCTCTTTATTCTTCCTCTTTCCTACCCCTACAAATAAACTATAAACTCTCTCCACAAGCTTTCCACTCCAGAGACAAAATACTCTCTCATTGCTTTCTTTCATTTGCAGTTATCTTTTTTCCATTTCTTTTTCCTAAACTTTTCTCTTCTTTCCTTTTTTATTCCCACATATTTTACATCCCAGCCTATTTGTCATCAGTATTCTATCACAATCTTTTTGAGTTATATAAAAATGGGTGAAATTGTTAAAACAAGTCTTAAGTTACACAATTGATAAATGCTTAATGCTGTAGATGCTGATATAACCAGTAGTAGTTCTCGCTTTGCAACTCTGAGACTGGAACTGACCCTATTAACATTGCATAGTATGAAGAGGTATATAAATACCTAAACATAACCACAGTAAAGGTCACATCACAGGGAAACATACAGTAAAGAGATCTTCACAGCAGAGACAGAGTTTTTCTACTATAACTGATTTTCAGTCATCAGCCCACAAACAATAGAAACATAAGAAAACAAGGCAACAAGATAAAAACACCTAACCCTTTAAAGCTGGTTTCATGATCACTGAAATGGAGGATGTCACAAAGAAATAAAAAAACAAATAAAGAGTGTGAAGAGATCAAAGAAGAAACAAATTCATAAGATGTTCAGTGGCCTCAAAGATGATGTAAATAAACACATCAAAGACTTACTTAATAAAATGTTTAATGAGCTTAAAAAGACACAAAGAGCTAATTGAATTGAACAAGACAGTACAAGACACAAATGACTATTTTAGTAAATAGACATCATGAAAGAAATCTAGACATAAAATAATTCTATTAAAGGTATGAGCAGTAAGAATGACCAATATGAGAATAGAATGCCAGAACTAGAAGACAAGGTTAATATAGTAGATCACATGTGGAATGATACCCTAAAAATTACAAGACACCATGGAAACTGCACTAAATAGCTTCTACATGATTCACAGAAACTAATATAAGAATTGTAGGAGTGAAGGAAAGATTAGAAGACAACTCAGAAGTTACTAAAAATCTATTCACTGAAATCACAGCAGAAAATTTTCCTAATCTAGGGAAAGGATTGAACTTTCAAGTTAATGAAAATATAGAAAATCCAATAGCTATGACTATAAAGGAAATTTTCCATAACACATCACAGTTAAAATCCCAGAAACTCAGCACAAAGAGACAATACAAAAAGCTGTTAGAGAAAGACACCAAGTAACTTATAAAAGTAACCTTAACGGAACAACAGATTTCTCAAAGCAAAGCTAAATGTCCAAGAGAACTTGGAGTGAAGCTTCTCAAGCCATGAAAGAAAGCAATTTTAAACACAGATTAAAATATTCTGCAAAATTATCTTTTAAAATTAATGGAGCAAAAAAGACTTTCCTTAAAGAAAAGCATCTAAAGAAATTCATGCTCAAAAGCTAACATTGCAAAAGATGCTCAAAAGAATTCTAACTGGGCCAACATCACCAAAGAGCTCAAAACAAAGAATATATCTAACTAGGAGAGTAAACAAAAGGAAAAATAAAGGAATCAGAAATGAGAAAACAATGCAATGACAGGATTCAGTAAACATCTTTCAGTAATAATTCTCAATGTAAATGGTCTTAGCTCCCCAATAAAAATACACAGAATGGCAAAATGAATAAAAAATGAAACCCAACTACATGTTGCCTACAATCTTATAATTCAATATTCCCAAAAGCAATGTGTAGCAATTCTGGTTATTCTGTATCTTTGCGAAAATCTGGTTATCAGTTCTTTTTTATTTTAACCATTCTAATAGAACTAAAGTAAGATCTCACTGTGTATTTAATTTGAAAATTTCCATGATTCTGTACATCTTTTCATATGCTTATCTTCTATTTGTGTATCTTCTTTGATAAACTGCTTAAACATATTACCCATTTTTCATTGATTTTTTTTTAATTTTATTTCATTGATACAATTTAGGTATACAATATAATGACATTCATCATTTGAAATTTACACCTTTACATAATCTCTCTTGGTTCTTATTTTTTCCTCATTCCTCTGCCCTCCCTTCAACCCCTCCATCCCTCCATATTTACAAAGACTTTGTGTCCTTTTTTTCATTTTCTCATATTCTATTCCCTTCTTTCCCTCCTATTTCCCCTTCCCCTTTGCCCCTTTTTGTCCTATTTCGCATTATCTATTATACCCTTTAGTCCTTATTTACACTCTCAGTTTCTCACACTAGAGAAACTATTCAGTATTTACACATGTGTGTCCTGTTTATTTCACTTAAGAGTATCGCCTCAATGTGCATCCATTTAGCTATAAATGTCTCTAATTTCTCATTTTTTATGGCTGAGTAGTACTCCATTTTATTGAAAAACCACATTTTCTTTATCCAATCACCTGGGCATTTGGGCTGTTTACAAGTTTTAGCTATTACAAATTGTGCTGCTATGAACATGGGTACACATATATCACTGTGGTATGTTTCTTTTAATTCTTTGGGGAGGATACCCAGGAGGGGAAGAGCTGGGTTAAATGGGACTTCCAGTCCTAGTTCTTTGAGGTATCTCCATACTGATGCTTTGCTTTCTTATTATTGGATTTTGGTAATTCTTATATATTTAGATAAAAAATTGTTTGCCAGTAGGCATTTTGAAAATGAGTTGTAATCAAAATATACAGTAATGTTTAAAAATATATTACAGTAAAAGACATGTGGCCATTACTCTCTCTCAGAATATTCCTGCTCACTTTGAACATATTTATCCCATCATTCTTGCCACTTTCTGAAGCAGTGCTGTGAGTATCCAGCTGCATAGTCATGATTGACTTGATTTGCTGAATCAATTCAAAATATTTATCTTTCGTGGTCTTTCCTTACTTTAGGGAAGAGTCAAGGGTAACATGGGTCCAATCCAGTGAATAACATTATTGAGGACTCACTATAATGTTTTTATGACCCTGCCTTTGCATTGGCACATGGTCACAGCATTCACCACATTGTTTATCACATCTCATGAAGAAACTAAAGAAAGAACACTTTCAGAATTGATTCACAAAGTGGCAAGAACAAGGGGATGTGTGTTCAAAGAGAGGGAGTATTTTGAGGATGATTAATGGCAATATGCTTTTTATTGTAATAATTGTAACCATATATTTGATCCCCTCTTCTATGTCCCTGGTTTGTGATTGTTTGGAAGTTTTTTCCTTTTTTATAAAAATATAGCGTTCTATTTATATCCATAAAATGCACTGCAGTAATGAGGCAACTTAATCTCACCAGTCTTAGGTTAAAAACTGATCCCACAGACACGGAAAAGGAAGAAGTTATGGACAAAGGATTCAAAAAGCTGATAGTTAAAATGATTAAGGAGATCAAAGAAGATACAAATAAGCACCTTAATGTATTAAGGAACACAAGAACATAATGCAGGATATGAAAGACCACTTTAGGAAAAACACAGAAGTTATGACAAAGAGCCAAGTAGATATCCTGAAAATGAAATACTTAATTGAAATTTTTCACAATAAGCAAGAGCACTCAGGAAAAAAAAAAGGGTATGAGGATTTGAAGACAATGTAGCTGTACTGGAACAGTGATGGTGAACTTTTTAAAGCGTGCCCAAACTACAACCCCAAACCCACTTTTTATGGCAAAGAGCCAACATTACAATTAAACCTAAATATCTGATTCTTGGCTGCTGGGGCAACTTGACTCATGTGCCAACAGAGAGGGCCCTCTGTGCCCACTGCAGCATGCATGCCATAGGTTCACCATCACCAAACTAGAATATTCATTCAATGATAATGGAAAAATAGCAAGAGAGAAAGAAAAGATTATACAAGAGCTCCTAGATGACCCTGAAACTATAAATTTAAGGTTTATCACATGGTGAAGGGATCAATGTAGAAGCAAATGGCATAAAAAATTAATCCACTGAAGTTTTGCATAGAAATTCCCAAATCTAGGAAATGAGAACAGCCAGAGAAAAGAAGGATTTAGAAACCCAAATAGACATGACCAGAAAAGCAACTCTCCATGACACATCATAGTCAAAATTTCAAAAACTCAGAAAAAAATACTAAAATCTGTGAGAAAGAAGCCCTAAATCACCTATGAGGGCAAACATATAAGAGTAATAGATAATTTCTCAACACAAACCTTAAAGGGCAGGAAGGTGGAAGGTGTTTCAGCCCTAAAACAATAGTTACTGACTCATACTGTATACAGCAAATCTATCTTTCAAAAACAAAGGAGAAATAAAGACCTTGCACAATAAGGATAAACTAAAGAAATTCATGGCCACTGAGCCATCCTTTCAGGAGATACTTAAGGAAATCATAAACAGAGATAAGGAGGATAAGGACATCCTTGAGAGCAAAGGAAAGAATAAATTTGCCTGAGAAAGTAACTAAACAAACAAACAAACCAGAAAGGAGTGAAGCGTGGCAAAACAACATAATGACATGAATCATTGCATATTTTATAGTACTAACTCTCAACGCAAATGGTCTTAACTCCTCAATCAAAAGACATTGTTCAGCAGACCGGATTAAAAAACAAGAGCCAACCACATGTTGTTTGCAAGAGACATACCTCATCCACAAAGACATACACAAACTGAAAATGAAAGGAAGAAAAATGATACTCCAAATATTTGGAGCCTGAAAGCAAGCAAGCAAGAGTAGCAATTCTAATTTCTGACAAAGGAGAATTCAAACCCAAACTGACACAAAATACAAAAAATGTTACTACATGTTGGTAAAGGAAAAGATTCACCAAGAAGAGGTAACATTTTTAAATACGTATGTACCAAATCAGCACATCCAATTTCTTAAAATAAAAACTACTTGACAAAAAGACACAAGGACAGCAATACAATAAACTTATCAAACCACTCTCACAAATAAACAAGTCAACCAGCCAAAATCAAAGAAATATGAGCATTAAATTACACTGTAAAACAAATGGATTTAATTAATATATACAGAGAATTTCACTCAACAATAGCAAAATCTACATTCATTTCAGTAACCCATGGAACTTTCTCCAAAATAAATGATATTTTAGCTCAGAAAGAACATTGCAATGAAAAACAATTGAAATACTCTCATGAGTCCTGCCAAACAGAGTGGAATAAAATTATAAATCAATAGCAACAGAAACCAAAAAGTTTACTAAAACAAATGGAGATTGATTAATGGGCCACAGAAGAAATCAGGGAAAAATTTTAAAGTTTGAGAATCAACTGACAATGGAAACACAACATTTCAAAATCTGAGACACAATGAAAGTAGTTGGAAGAGGGAAGTTTACACTTATGAGCACCTACTTTTCAAAAACAGTGATTCCCAAATAAATAACCTAATGGTGAATCTCAAGGTCTTAGAAAAACAACAGTAATCTATGCCCAAAACTAGTAGAAGGAAACTATTAAGATCAGAAAATAAGGTAAGAAAACTGAGGCTAAAAAATATAAAGGATAAACACATCAAATAATTATTCTTTGAAATGATAAAAAGACTGATAAAGCCTTATACAAATTTAACAAAAAAGGAGAAAGGAGATCTATCTCAATTAAATTAGAAATGAAAAAAGTGAAATTACAACAAACACCACTGAAATCTAGAGGGTTATTAGAAAATATTATGAAGACAAATATTTCAATAACTCAGAGAACCTAGAGGACATGGATAAATTGCTAGACACATATGATTTATCAAAATTAAACCAAGAAAATATAAAAATTTAAATCGGCCAATAATAAGCAATGAAATTGATGTGCTAATAAAAGTATAAGCAACCAAATAAAGCCCAAGATAGCATATTTACTGTTAAATTTTACTAAAATTTAGAGAACTAAAACAAATAATCCATCAAACTTTTAGGTGAAATCAAATGTAAGGAATGCTCCCAAACTCATTCCTTGGAGCAAGTTATTACCCTGACACCAAATCATTTAAGAACTCATGAAAACAATATGCCAATAACATTGATTAACATACATGCAAAAATTCTCAGTAAGATCCTTGCAAACAGAATTCAGCAACTAATTAAACAGATCATACATTTTGACCAAGTTGACTTCATTCCAGGGATGCCAGAAGAGTTCACCATATGTCAATGAATAAATGTAATATACCATGTAAGGAAAAAGAGAATGTAACTCATATGATCATCTCAATACATGCAGAAAAAAACCTTCCAACAAAATTCAGCATTCCTTCTTGATAGAAACCCTGATGAAAATAGTTAAGGAAGTACATTACCTAAAATTAATAAAACCCATTTATGATAAATGCACAGCCAACAACATACTGAGTTGGGAAAAATTGAAATTATTTCCTCTGAAATTAGAAAAAATCTAAAGGTGTCCATACTCTCCAGTCCTGTTCAATATAGAACCTGAAAATTTAGAAAGAACAATCAGACAAGAAAAAGAAATGAGATAAAAGGAATAGGAATAAAAAAGGAAGAAGTCAAGTTGTCTTTATTTATAGATAATATAATTCCTTACATAGTAGATTTTAAAAACTCAACCAGAAAATTTTAGATTTTGTTTACAAATTAAGCAAAATGGCAGGGTACAAAAATAACATGCAAAAACAAATAGCATTCCGGTATACCAATAATGAACCTGCTGAGAAAGAAATTAGGAAGAGAATTCCATTCATAATAGCTTTAAAAACCCTTAAATAGAAATCAAACTAAGGAGGAGAAAGATCTCTGCAATGAAAATTAAAGAACTCTGAATAAAGAAATTCAAGAAGACATTAAAAAATGGAAACATATCCCTTGTTCTTGGATTGACAGAATTAATATTTTTAAACAACCATATTACTGAGTGATCTATAAATGCAATCCCTATGAAAATACCAGCAACATTCTTCACAGAACTAGAAAAAGTATTAAAATTCATATTGAACCAAAAGACCTCAAATAACCAAAGCAATCCTGAGCAAAAAGAGCAAAGCAGGAGGCACCACAATACAAGATTTCAACTTACGCTGGAAGGATATAGTAACCAAAACAACATGGTGCTGACACTAAAATAAACCTATAGGCCAATGGAATAAATCAAAAGTCACAGAAATAATCTCATATACCATAAGCCATAGGATTTTTCACAAAGGGACAAAAAATATACGTTGGAGAAATTATAGCCTTTTTAACAAATGGTGCTGGGAAAACAATATCCATTTGCAGAAGACAGAAACTAGATCCATATGTCTTATTCTGTCCTCAAATCAAATCAAAATGGATCCCAGATCTATAAATAAAAACAAAACTTTGAAATCCCTGGAAGATAACATATGGGAACCACTTGGAGCCATAGGCACAGGCAAAGAGTTTCTAAATAGAATTTCAATAACACAAGAAATAATGTCAAAAATCAACAAATGGTATTTCATTAAATCAAAAACCTTCATAGCCAAAGTAACAACAGTCAAAAGATAACCCACATAATGGAAAAAAAAATCCAGCTATTTCTCTGATAGAGGACTAATAACTAAAATATATAAAGAACTCAAAAAATTTCCCACATAACATAATTAAATGAAAAATATGGGCAACTGAACTGAATAGATACTTCCCAAAAAAGAATTACAAATGGCCAATAAGTATGTCAAAAAAAATTCCACATCTTTAGCCATTAGGAAATTACAAATAAAAAATACTTTGAGATTCTATCTTACCCCACTTAGAATTGCTATCATCAAGAGTTCAATAATGTGGGCAATAGGAATTGAAAGGTGGAAAGGGGAATAAAAAAAAGAATAATCAAGATATATTATGTACAAGAGCAAATTCCCTATGATGAATGTGATCATTATGTATACCTAAAGTGTGCCAACAAACGTGATTAAGTTTTTAAAGAATTCAAAAATCAATAAATGCTGGCAAGCATGTGGAGACAAAAGGAATCCTCCTGCATTTCTGGTGATAATGTAAATTAGTAAAACACTATGGAGATCAGTAGGAAGGTTCTTCAAAAAAGTGCGCATAGTAATACCATTTTATCCAGGTTACCGCTCCTGGGTATATTCCCAAAAGAATTAAAGGCAGCATATTACAGCGATAAATGCATACCCATGTTCAGACCAGAACGGTACATAATAGCTAAGCTGTGGGAACAACCTATATGCCCATTAATAGATGAATGGATAAAGAAAATCTGGTATATATACACAATGGAATATTTTCAGCCAAAATGCAGAATAAAGTCATGTCATTTGCAAGAAAATGGAGAGAAATTGACACCATAAAGCTAAGAGAAATAAATCAGACTCAGAACATTAAATACTACATAATTTCTTTTATATTAGAAAACTGAAATATGAACAATAAATAAATAAAAGATGATAGGGAACAAACAGTCAGACTTTGCAGTTGAGGAAGGGTATTGAAGGAGGAGGGCATTAAGGGAGAAGATGGTAACAGATAATGGCATAGAAAGTAAGCAAGATATGTTATATGTGTATAGCAATTTCCCTAAACAAATTACCTCTGTTCTAAAATATAAACATGCTGAAATCAATCAATAAATAAGCATACATAGATTAAGTTTCAATGTTAAGTTTAGGGTAATTCTAGATTTAGTATTATCATAACACATGCAACAATTATATTTTAAGTATTTAAGTAGTATATTTACGTTATTGTGCAACCTTCACCACTATCCATTTCCTGGAATTTTTCATTATTCCAGAATGAAACTCTGTATCCTTGAAATAAAAACTCCCCCTTTTTCCTCTCCCCTCAACTCATGGTACCAAACATTCTGTTCTCTATATCTATAAATCTGACTACTTTAGATAACTCATGTAAGTGGAATCATACAATGTTTGTCTCTTTGTATCTGTCTTGTTTCACTTAGCATTTCTTCAAGCTTCATCCATGTTTCAGGATATCATTATTTCACTCATTATTAACCCCGGATAATATTTATTTTATGTATATACCACATTTGATTCGCTCACCCATCTGTAGACATTTGGAACACTTCCATCTTTTGGTTGTATGGATAATGCTGCTATGAACATTGGAGAACAAGTATCTGTTTCAGTGTGCATTTTTACTTCTTTTGAGTAATAGGCATAATTGTTGAGTGATATAATTCTATGTTAAATAATGTAACTATGTTTAATTTTTTTGAGGAACTAACATTTTCCACAATGTCCTCACCATTTTATATTCACATCAGTAATACACAAGAGTTTCAATTTCTTTTTTTTTTGTATTAAATTCTTTTATTGGTACATTGTAGGTATACAACACAATTACATTTCTCATTGGGAATTGTACCTTTACA
>NW_004624898.1:1864787-1876899 GCF_000247695.1 Heterocephalus glaber | reverse complement strand
GTGTGAGAAACTGAAAGTGTAAATAAGGACTAAAAGGTATAATAGATAATGTGAAATAGGAAGAAAAGGAGCAAAGGAGAAGGGGAAGTTGAAGGGTAGGGGAAAGGAAAGAAGGGAATGGAATTAATATGAGAAAATGAAAAAAGGACACAAAGTCTTTGTAAATAGAGAGGGATGGAGGGGTTGAAGGGAGGGCAGAGGAAGGGAGAAAAAATAAGAACCAAGAGAGTATGTAAAGGTGCATATGTCCAATGATGATTGTCATTATATTGTACACCTAAAATATACCAATAAAAGGATATACAAAAAAATTCTCTTCTACTTCACCTGCTGATTATCACTGTAACAAGAATATGTGGAAGTACTGCATACAAATCTATATGTGTGTCATCAGTCTTCATCTAAAATATTAACTAATTTCTTAGCACAGTGATTAAAGCAGAAGTCATTGGTTAATATGTCCTTCTTAACATTTACCAGTGTATAGGACATCGAAGTTTACATGATAGATATATAATAAAATATATTTTTGGAAAATTTACAATTATTTTCCAACTAAAGAGAATATAGCAATATTTATTATGTATAAAAAGGTTTGGGCTCTGTTTTTTCATTAGTTCTCCTAGTTGTCTTGACATAGAACATTATCCAATGAATAGTTGCTTAAAAGCAATGTTTAAAAAATCACTGCTAGATTAAATATGAGGCCTAGATTAAATATGAGGCCAGTTTTCTTGCTATTTAATAATCCATCGTGGTTTTAAATGTATCACTTTGTAAAATTACAAATTTCTCTCTGAAATACTGTTTTATTTTTATTTTACTGGTACATATTTGCAGTACATAATGATTACATTCATTGTAGGGAGTTGGTATATGTACATAGCAAAACTTACATCTTTTTTCTCATCCCCTTTCCCTCCCCTCCACCACCCCCTCTCTATCTCTTTGTCTCATTTCCTTTTGCAAAAGATATATCTTTCTGTTTACTATTATCTTTTATTTTGCCCTGTAATTTATTAATAGTCAGATTACTTAAATAAAAGACATTTGTGATATTTAAGCTTGTGTGTCTGATTTATTTTGCTTAATATTTAGGTCTCAAGGTGCATCCATTTTCCTACAAATAACTCAAGTTTATCTTTATGGCAGAGTAGTACTTCGTTGTGTATAAATACCCCATTTTCTTTATCCATTCATCTGTTGATGGACATATAGGCTGTTTCCCAGATTTAGCTATTATGAATTGTGCTGCTAGGAAGAGGAATATGTAGTTATCACTGCAATATGATGTCTTTAACTCTTTCAGGAAGATACTGTACCTAGAAGTGGAATATCTGTATAGAATGGAATTTCTAGTTTGGGTTCTTTTTTAGCATTTTCCATACTGATTTCCATAGTGGTTGTACTAGGTTACATTCCTATCAGCAATGTAGAAGGTACATTTCCCCCTACAACCTCATGAGAATTTATTATTTGATTTCTTAATGATAGACATTCTTTCCAGACTAAGATGAAACTCAGAGTTATTTTAATTCATATTTCTCTAATGGCCAGAGAAGAACCTCTTCTTTTTCTGAGAAGTATCTATTAATTTTAGTGGCCCATTTTTATTGGGTCTTTTATATTGGAGGGTCTAATTTTTTAATTTCTTTATATATTCCAGATATTTGTCCTCTGTCCAAGGAATAGCTGGCAATTTTTTCCATTTTTAATGTTGTCTCTTCACTTTGTTGTTTGTTTTCTTTGCTGTGAAAAGCTTTTAAACTTGGTATGATCCCTTTTGTTGGTTATTGATACTAACTTTTGTGCAACTAGGTTGCACAAAGAACTTTCAGAAAGTTCTCGCCTATCCCTATGTCTTGAACAGTTTTATCAATTTTAGCTCCCACCGGACTAAGTATTTCTGTTTTAACATTTAAATTTTGATCCATTTTTATTAGTTTAGTACATGGCAAAAGATATGAGTCTAGGTTCAATGTTCTGCATGTGGACAGCAAGTTTTTCCAGCACCATTTGTTAAAGAAGCTATCTTTTGTTAAAGAAGCTATATTTTTGCCCCTTTATGAAAGATCATGGCTGAATGTGACTGATGTTATTTCTGCATCCTCTATTCTATTCCACTGATCCATACGTCTGTTTTTGTGCTAGTGTCATGCTGTTTTATCAGTGTAACTTTGTATAACTTGAAGCCCAGGATTGTGATGTCTCCTTGCTTCGTTCTTGCTGCTCAGGACTGCTTTTGGAATTCTGGGTCTCTTATGATTCCATATGAATTTTAGTATTCTTTTCTCTAGTACTGTAAGGAATGCTGTTCATATATTAATTAGGATTCTATTAAATCTGCACATCAGTTTTGGGAGTATTGCTATTTTGAAAATATTAATTCTGCCTATCCAAGAACAGGGAGTATCTTTCCACTTTCCCATGTCCTCTTTGATCTGTATTTTATATTGCAGAGATCTTTCACTTCCCTGGTAGGTTAATTTCCAAGTATTTCTTAATGCTATTGTGAATTAATGCATTGTTTTCCTAGTTTCTTTCTCAATTAGTTCATTATTTTGTACAGAAGTGCTACTTATTTTTTACAGGAGTGATTTTGTATCCTGCTACATTACTGGATTTTTTTTT
Organism: Heterocephalus glaber; assembly: GCF_000247695.1. The sequence continues at coordinate 1,874,268 of NW_004624898.1, read as the reverse complement.
ATTAATTCTAGGTATATTTGATGGATTTTTTGCATCTTCAATGTACAGGATTATATCATCTGTAAATAGTGATAATTTGAGTTCTTCGTTTCCTATACATACCCCTTTCATTTCTTTCTATTTCCTGATTGCTCTGGCTAATATTCAAGGACTGTATTGAACAGGAATAGTGATAGTGGATATCCTCATGTTTTTCCTGACTTTAAAGGGAAAGTTTTCAGCTTTTCCCCATTTAATAAGATGTTGTCTGTAGGTTTGTCATTAATAGCTTTTATCATATTGAGATTATTCCTACTCTGTTTTTTTCAGAGTTTTTTCATGCCTAGACATTGGATTTTGTCAAATGTTTTTTTCTGCATCTATTGAGATGATCATGTGATTTTTGTTCTTGTTTCTCTTTATGTGGTGTATTTCATTTACTGATTTGAGTTTGTTGAAAAATCCTTGCATCACTAGGATGAAGCCTACTTGGTCATGATGTGTGATCTTTTTGATGATTTGTTGCATTGTTTACCAGTATCTCGAGGATTTTTGCATCTATGTTCATTAAATCCAGTGGCCCTCTAGTTCTTTTTTTTATTGCTTCCTTGTCTGTTTTTGGAAGCATGGTAATGGCAGGTAGCAGCAGTGACTTCAGGAGTACTCCTTTTTTCATTTTATTAAAGAATTTGAGGACTATTGGCTTTATATCTTCCCTGAAGTTCTTGTAGAATTCAGAGGTGAATCTGTCAAGTCCTGGGCTTTTCTTGATAAATTTTTTTATTTCTGCTGTAATTTCATTTTCTGTTATTAGATAATTCAGAGTTTTTATATCTTGTTGGTTCAGTTTTGATAATTCATATTTATCTAGTAATTTATACATTTCTTTTTATTCTCCAACTTATTATAGTATAGGTTTCCAACGTAGTTACTTATAATCTGGATTTCACCAGTGCCTGTTACGATTTCATCTTTTTCATTTCTAATTGGATTGATTTGGGTCTTTTCTTCCCTGTTTGGTATGATTGGATAAGTGTTTATCACTTAGTTTATTCTTATGAAGATCCAGATCTTCATTTTTTTTTATATTTTGTCTCAATTTCATTAATTACTTCTCTGATCTGTACAATTTCCTTCTTTGTACTAGCTTTTTCTTGTTTTTTTATGACCTTGAGATGTATCATTAGGTTATTTATTTGGGCTTCCTCTGTTTTTCTGATGTGGGTATTCACAGCTATATACTCCCCTCTTAGCTCTACTTTGATTGTATCCCATATGTTCTGATATGTTGTACTGGCATTATGGTTTGATATAGGAATTGTATAAATTCTTTCTCGATATCTTCTGTAACCCATTAATTATTCAAGAGTATGGTACTTAATTTCTATGGGTTTTCATGATTACTGTGTCAAAGGTGTAGTTCAACACTAATATTTCTTTGTTCATATTTTGTGTAGTTGATCAGTTGTGACAGTGTGGTATTGAGGTCTCTCACTATAATTGCACTGATATTTATCTATTTTACATCCAGTAATGTTTGCTTTTAAAAGTTGTATATGTCCAGCGCCTGCCTCGCAAGCGCAAGGTCCTGAGTTCGATCCCCAGTTCCAAAAAAAAAAAGGTGTATATGTCTATGTTCAGTACATATATGTTTATAATTATTATTTCTTCCTGTTGAATTATTTGTTGAACCAATATACAGAGCCCTTCTTTGTTTCTTCTGATCAATTTAGCTTGAACTTCACTTTGTCTGAAAATAAGATAGCCAGTCCTACTTACTTCTTAGTTCCTGTTGCATGGAATAATGTTTTCTATGTTTTGATTTTTAGTCTATGAATTACTTTTTGGATTAAATGTTTCTTTTGTACAGCTGAATTTTGATTTTTTTTTCTTGCTCCATCTGACTAATCTGTTTCTTTTGATTTTGGAACTGAAGCCCTTAATGTTGACTGTTATTACTGAAAGGTATTGATTAATTCCTGCCATTGCATTATTTTCTCGTTGCTGGTGCTCCCTTTTTCCCTTCTCTTTAACTAATCTCCCTGCCTTGTTTATTCATATTTTTTTTTTAACTGTTTGGCACTGTTAGTTTCATTGTCTCTTGCCAAGATATCCTTGTGATACTTTTGGAGTGCTGGTGTGCTGGTCTGGAATTTCTTTCAATGTGTTTTCTTTATACAAATATCTTATTTCTCCAAGAAATTTGAAAAAGAGTTTTGCAGGATATATCAGGAAGGGCTGGAAGTTTTTTTCTTTTAGGGCTTTAAACACTTCTCTCCAGCTTCTCCTGGGCTTTAAGTTTTGTGTTTAGAAGTTTGGGTAGTACTAATAGGTTTATCTATATAAGTGATTTGTTGTTTTTCTCTAACAGCTTTTATGTTCTTTCTTTTTGTTGTACTTGTAGGATTTTGTCTATGATGTCTCATAGAGAGATTCTTTTCTGATCCTGACTATTTTGGTTTCTTTATCATGCTTATCTCTATGTTGTCTTTTCCCCATATTTCAATAATTTTCTGCTATTATTTCTCTAAACAGGTTTTTTTAGGCCATTTATTCCATCTCCTAATTTTCACTAATCCCAATTAATCTTAGATTCGTTTTATTTGCATCACCCAGCAGGTGTTTGATCCATTTTTCATGTTCTGTTGTTGTTTTTTAAATACCCCTGAGTACATGGATACCAGCCTATCTTCCAGTTCTGACACTCTGTCCTCACATTGGTCATTTCTCTTGCCTACATTTTTAATACAATTTTTAATCTCCTGGATTAATGTTTAGTATCCTTTCATGGATTCCAGTTCTTTGCTGAACTAATCATTTATATTTTGTGTCATTTTGCTTAGCTCAGATAGCTTTTTATTAGTATCTTTTTTAAACTCATGGATCATTTTGTTTACGTCTGTTATCTGCTTAGTTATATCTTCTGTGAGCCCACTGGGCATATTATTGATCTGGTTTTTTATCTCCTCTTTTATCATTTTGAATAATTCAGCCATGTGACCTTTGATTTCCTCCCCATTGATGCCCCATGAATCAGCTTTGGGGGGAGTTGGGAGTCTTGTAGGCATTTTGTTGCCTTGTCATCTCATGTTTCTATTGAGTTTTTGTGTGCTGAAGTAAGCAGTTTGATTACAGTGGAAAGAATTTTTTGCTAGTATGGAGAGTACCTCTGATTTTCAGATATGTCCTCTGGGCATGGCTAACTATAGTTCTTTGCCTCTTCCCAAAGATCCAACCACCTCCATATAATTTGGGAGGGGAGGGTACAGTATAACTGGCCCAGCATCCCATTCTTTGTAAATGAATCACAGTATTGTTCATGACACAAAGACAAACTAGATATTGACATATCATAAAAACTAATTAATAGCAACAACTATGCGACCCTGGAAACAGCAACAAAAGCAGCAATAATAATAGTCAAAGGCAAACTATATTGACGTACCATAAAAACCAATAATATAGAATAATGTTTTATAGTATAAATACAGACAAAATACCAACATTCATTAAGTATCTACTAAATGCAACAACTATATCTCCACTAACAATAGAAAGGAATTCAGACATGAAAGCAAAGAGTTAACTAAATATATAAACATTAATAAAGCTTAATTATTATACTAGCAAAGATAGAGGGGGTGTGGAATCAGAAAATGAAAAAAGTATAATTTGAGAAGTAAAGAAAGACGAGAAGGTGGAGAGAAAAGTGAGATAAAAGATCCTATTAAGGAGTGAAAATAAATTAATAGCATTACTAATAATAGAAAGGAACAAATAAGATGAAGAAAAATTAAAAAACAGAATGCAATATAAAGAAAAAAAGAAAATAATTAAAAGAAAATATATAAAACAAACTCCAAAGAACCAATGGGAAAAGAAATGAGTCCAAAAAAGAAAATCCCTCAGTGTTTTTTAATAGATTTTGCTTTCTAGGGTCTGCAGTCTTGAAATATAGTGGATATGGGGGATGGCAACTAAGTCACTGCTAAAACTTATTTTGTATCCACACTTACATTTTTGTGTGTGAATGCTGGATCCTGCCCTGCCTTTCTCACTGGGTGTAGTTGTCACTGTTGTCAACCCTAAGGCTGTAGTCACTTTGGCAGTTTTTCATGTTCCTCTGTGCAACTCAAGTCATAGTTTTCTCTGCCTAGTTCTATGGCTTGTGAGTTTCTGCAGTGCCTACCCCTGCTTCTGTGCTCCATCTGTCTGTACACTCCAGGTTGTGGCAATTGTCTGAGCTGAGGCATGTCCTTGTTCTTATCGGTAGATGGAGAAAGCAAATAAACCATTGGCCTCTGTGCCTGATGTAGATAGTGGGGCAGGGGTTCATCCCAATCACTGAATTTAATGCCAACCTTTCACACCCAGCCACCTCTGAAAGCCACACATATGCCAGGTCTGGCTTCACACCACAATGGGAGGACCCCCACATCCCTCCTGGCCAACCTGTAACTTTTCAGGGGTTCTATGTACAGCCCACTCCCAATCTGTGACTGTCTCCCATATCCATCTTTCTCCCAGTCCTGTGGCAGGGTGACACCTGAAACCCAGTCCCAAACAATTTACTCCTTCCCAAAATGGCTCCCAATTTAACCCTCTCAGATATGGTGAGTGAAGTACTGGACCTCCTTCCAAACTCCAGCTTACCTTGAAAAATGAATCACTTTCAGAGTAATATGCCACACTGATTTTTAAATTTGTAATAGCTTTGGGCTTCTCCTGGGGCTGGCACTGCCAGCCTGGTCCACTGTCTCTTACTGGAACCATCATCCCTATCCAGGCTTACCCCTGCATTCCTGGAAGCATGGCAGGGAAAAATAAATTTCAACCTGTTGGTTGTCAAAGTTAGTGGTCTCCCAATATCAAGAAATGAAGACACAAACTAAAGGAGGGTTTTAGGGGAGTTTTATTGAAAATACAGGAAGGGACCTTAGTGGGTGGCCATGAAGGCTTTTTGTCAAGGACATTTTATACAGCTAAATCACAACTTGGTTAACTATGGGTTAAACCTGTAGGATTACAGGTATAGTTGCTTAGCTAATATTAGTCCAACAGGAAAGCAAGGCATGTAGCAAGGGTATATGTGCTATCACTAACTTTAGCCTTTTTATAACTTTTAACCAAGAGAACAAAGCATTCCTGGAAAGGGATAGTTGTATATGTCCTGGTCACACACTTGTACATCCTTTACCTATGTGGGCTCACTGGATCAAGTGGTGAGAATTCCAGTATCATCTTAAGCTGCTGTTTATCTCTAGGGAAGCTCTCCTTGGATTCACCTACAGTCACAATCTTGATGTATCTCATCTGCACAGATTCCTTCAAGGGCCTGATCCCTCTCTGACTGCCTATTAAATTTATCTGAGTTAACTGTTTATAATGGAGGGAAGTACTCCTCCCTGGGAACCAGAGTGAGCCTTCCAGACTGCCTTGTTCTTTTCTCTGCACTATGCTGTGTCTCTCCAGCTTCTCCACAGTTTCTAGCATTTCCATCAGTTCCCTCCCAATTCTCAGAATATCCATCTCTTTTATTCTCTTCTCTAAATTGTTGTCTTCCACATGTCTTGATTCCAAGTCCCAGAGAGGCTACACTTCACTCTCTGTCTCTACTCCGCCATCCTGGTGGATCCCCTTAAATATACTCCTCTCAGCCATTCACTTCAGCTGTTGTTTACAGCCCTACATACTGGCTAGTTTTAAAATAAACTTCAGATCCTGTGTGGTTAAACTGAAAGACTTTATAAGCAATCCCTAGGAAAGTGGGATTTGAAATCATATTTTATATGGTATACATAAAGAATGACCAAAACTAGATCATAGAAAATGAATGTAAGTTTCTTTTGTTATGAAACAAAATTTTTCAAATTAGTCAAAATTATTGCACAAATTAGTATGTTGAAACTTACTGAATTGTATACTTTTAAAATGAGTGAATTTTATGTTATTAATTATACTTCAGTAAAACTGTTTTGTGAAAACTCAATAATAAGAAAACAACCTCATTTAAAAAAACAAAAGACGGCTGGGGATTTAGCTCAGTGGTGCTGCACCTGCCTCACAAGTTCAAGGTCCTGAGTTCTATCCCCTGTACCAGAAAAAAAAATTAAATAAACACTGCATCTTAAAAAGAGATAGTACTGGCAAAAAAATCACAAGAAAAGATATTTAATGCCATTAGTCATTGTAAAATATAAATTAAAAGCACAATGAAATACCACTATGCACCCATCAGAATGGCTAAAGAAACAGAACAGAAACTTACTATATGAAATGTTGGCAATGATATAGAACAAATAGAATTATAGATCCACTGTGAGTAAAAATTTAAATTGATACAACTTCATTGGAAAAACAGTTTGGCAGCTTCTTTAAAATGTTAAACATAAAACTACCACCTGAACAAGTCATTACATTTTTATGTATTTAACCAAGGAAATGAAAAAATATGTTCATATAAAGATTTGTATACAAATATTCCTAGCAGATTTTTTGTCAAAGTAAAAACAGAAGTTCGGGAATAGGTGAATAAATAAATAATTTGTAATAGATGCAGTTTAGGAAGCAGAACAACAAGTGCACTAGGGGTTAGAAAATCTATATTCTAGGAGCAGGGGCTGTAGTTTAGTGTTATAGCACTTACCAAGTATGCACAAGTCCTGAAATTCAATTCCAAACACTGCAAAAAATCAAAAATTGAAAGCCCATATTCCAATTTTGGAACTTTATGGCTTGGAATAAATCACATATTTCAGGGCCTCAGTTTTCTTATTTAGGTAATAGAAAAAAATCTTTACCTTGATTATTTCATGTTGATGCTAAAATTCAAGTGAGGTAAATAACAAAATTGTTTGGTACATTATACTTTTAGTGACTTTTTATTGGTCTTTTAATTTTTTCTGATAGAATCTATAAATCTATAAATATTTTCTGAAATTTTAAGTTTTTGTACTGTTTACTCATATTAAAGACAGTTTTATAGCCTTAGGGCTATAAATTAATTGGTACATTTTGGTGTTCTTGGAGAGTTTCTTCATGTTTCACTATGAAATACAAAAGACTATTAAAAGAGGGGGCAAAAATATCAACATGACTTTTGACATTTTAGTATATTAAAATTTATACCCCATTTTATTAAAAAAAAAAAACACATCTTCTTAATCTAGTTTCCAGTTGATGGGCTCTTGGGCTGTTTCCAAGATTTAGCTATTACAAACCGTGCCGCTACAAACATGGGTGCACATATACCACTGTGGTATGATTCTTTTAATTCTTTGGGGAAGATATCCAACAGGGGAATAGTTGGGTCAAATGGGCCCTAGTTCTTTGAGGTATCTCCATACTGATTTCCACAGTGATTGCACCAGTCTACATTCCCACCAACAACGGAGAAGGGTTCCTTTCTCCCCACACCCCCGCCAGCATTTGTTATTGGTTGATGGAGGGGGTGAAGGGTGCACAGGCAGTGGGGAAAATAATAAGAACCAAGATACATCATGTACAGGCACAAGCACCCAATGATAAATGTAAATGTATTATATACCTAAAATGTACCAATAAAAGAATTTAAGGGAAAAAATTTATACTCAGTTTGGGGGTTCTATTGCTTGGATTTTAGCCTCCAGTGAAAGACTTCAGGCACTAAAACATAGACCTCATTAGTTACTCTTGCAGAGCCACATACAAATAAGCCTTCTTTTGGAGCGTATCTTTTATTATGAGAAACCCTGATTACTACTAACACAGGCAAGTTTTGCTCTAAAGTTGGGCAGGTGGCGTTTCTTTGGTTTCCTGACCCAATGCAAAACAATTTTTATGTAATACTATAAAGCAAAGCTGTATGAAGTTTATTACAGCAAAAAAATGTACTGAAGGGTGCATTGTTAGCCTACTATACAGGATTAGATTACATAATAATAATCTCAATTTGGTTCCTTTTGCTTTTATTGACTTAAACTATATTAATGATGTACTGCATATTAACTCTCTAGAACAATGATGCATTTGTTGAGATATACAATATGCTTTAAAAATTCTTGGAACAAGAGAAAGGAGTTTTGTTCTATAGGAGATAAAATTGGTTTCTGATTTGTCAACTAAATAAAATGGGAATGAAGCCAGGTATGGTGGTACATGCCTATAATCCCAGCACTCTGTGAGGCTGAGCTAAGAGGATTGCAAATTCAATCCCAGCCTGGGTAATTTAGCGACTTAGTGAGGCCTTGTCTCAAACTCAAAAGTTTGGAAAAAGTGATAAGACTGTAGCTCAGGGCAAAGACGCTGGGTTCACTCTCCAGTTACATGTACAGATACACACACACACACACACACACACACACACACAAAGAACTGATGGTGAGTGAAGTCACGTTCCTGCCTCTCAAACTCTGAAACCACTCACACAGCTCCATACAACCCCATATTGTACCCCCCCCAAAAAAAAAGACAAAGGAAAAAAAGCTGGGGGCAGGAATTCTTCTTTTAAGCTGGTGGAATTGGGAAATAAGTTTACTGAATTGGCTTCTTTTTTTCCATTGTCATGAGAATACTTTATTGTATTTAATTTTGTATAGATCATTAAGAAAAGCTGTTGTGAAATAGGAAGAAAAAGTCCAAAGAGGAAGGGGAAGTGGAGGGAATGGGGAAAGAAAAGAAGGGAAAGGAATTAAAATGAGAAAATGAAAAATGGAAACAAAGTCTTTGTAAATAGGGAGGGGTGGAGGAGTTGAAGGGAGGGCAGTGGAATGGGGAAAAAATAAGAACCAAGATAGATTACATAAAGGTACAAATTTCCAATGATGAATGTCATTATATTGCATACCTAAAAATTACTTAAAAAAAGAAAAACTGTATTCCTCAAAATAACCATACAAAACATTAATAATGATATTTTACCTTAACTATTTCATGCCTTTCTGAAATGGAAAAAAGTGTTTTATACTAAAATTTTTCCCCAGACACTTATCTCCCAAAGTAGGCCTTTTTTCTACACACTTCTTTCACTATCATAGCAATATCACCCTCTAAATTTAAAGAATATCACTGTTGGTATCTCTTATAGACTTTGTCTACTACTGGATTGCAGTGTATGTACGTCCCTTTTCTATAGCCCATATTTCCTTCTATTCTCTAGTTAGATAATCAATGAAAAGTAAATAAATTTTTGATTTCTGATCTTATTTATTTTTTACTCTAAAACATTTTTAATTTTTGCTGGACTCAGAAATAGAAGCTCTCAGAGAGGATACTCTGTGTGTCTTGGCAGGTTTTTTGTTTTTGTTTTTGTTTTATGTTTGTTTGTTTTTCTGGTACCTGGAATCAAACTCAGGACCTTATGCTTGTCAGGCAGGCATGGCACAACTCAGCCACATCCCCAGCCCTCTGTCTTGACAGTGTGTTCCTGGTATTTTTCTCTTTTTTTTTGTATTAAATTCTTTTATTGGTACATTGTAGGTATACAACACAATTACATTTCTCACTGGGAATTGTACCTTTACAT
>NW_004624898.1:1813423-1859082 GCF_000247695.1 Heterocephalus glaber | reverse complement strand
AGGGATGGTGGCCTGGAAGCCCCTTCCTCTGGGCCAGGAGCAGCAGGACAGAAGGTGGCCCAAAAGCCCTTTCCTCTGGGCTGGGAGCAGCAGGAGGGATGGTGACCTGGAAGTCCCTTCCTCTAGACCAGGAGCAGTGGGACAATGGCTCAGAAGCCCCTACCTCTGGGCCGGGAACAGCGGGACTCAGTTTCTTGGTCTGGTGGTCTGGTGTCCTCTGCGTCTTTGCAGTGTGGAATCAGGTGGCTGCCTGTCTGCAGTGGGCTGATTCGGCCTGTTCTGTGGGATTCAGGACCTCGGTAGGGCATGGGCAGACCTGCCTGTCTGCAGCGGGGTGATTCTCTGTCTTCCGTGTGACTCCCCTGGTATTTTTCTTTGGAGTCCTTCATTTTCTTGGCAAAAAGTTCAGCATATTTAGCAGCCTTTTCATTATTTTTCTTGATATTTTGTTTCTTTGGAGCAATATGGTGCCACATTTGTGTTCCAGAACATGTGAAGTGTCAAGATGCTTAATCTTAGGTGCTTTGGTACTGGATTTCTTACCTTCCTTGTTTAAGAGATTTTTGACAGTATATTAGTGGTCACTATTGCCTGTAGAGAGATTGAAAAGTTTGTCAATTCTGCTACCTTTTTGGGCCCCAGGTGACAAGGCACAGTATTATCAGTCAATCCAGTAATATTTTCTCTTCTTTTTTTTTTACAATAGCCAAATTAAGAACTCTCTGATTGGCAACCTCAATGTACCCAAAAAAAATTTGTGTTTTGTTTTTAGATTCGTGCTTTGTAGCCTATAACAGGAATGACCTTTACTCAACAGGAAGCATACAAGATCATGGGTCATGACCGTCTCGTTATGGGGAAAGCTTGTTTTTCATTTCCACCACTGATTCAGACCACATAACCCTTGAAGTCTTCACCCAGACTGCAGCTTCAGTTGCCATATGTTTCTCATACAAAATACAAAGTTTGCATTCATCATCCACATCAATGAATTTCTGTTAGCCAATGTCTTGGAAGGAGCTATTTGGCTTCATCTTAAGATTGTTTGCCTATGAGGCACACTAAAAAGAGCAGTATTGGCTTCCTCTTATAAACACTTGTTTCTTCTTTGTGGTAATTATCAGTCCTGATAGACTAACTAGGTCTGCAAATTTAGAAAATTCTTGGAATTACATTGTATTTGTATATGTACTTGACCTTTGCCATTACTATATCATGTTTCAGTTCTCTCTCTTTCTCTCTCTCTGTCTCTCTCTCTCTATCACACACACACACACACACAAACACACCAGTTATGAAGATTATGTTTCTGTAAAGCTAATAAAGACTGGTATACTTTCTTAATCCCCTTCATTATCTTCTTTATTCTAGAAAGATTGCATTCTGAGGATGTTATGCAGTATATTGATCGGGTTTACATTACTACAATGAGATACCTGAGGCAAGTAACTTTAGAAAAGGAACTAAAGGAAAATATTTATTTTGTTCATAGTTTTGGAAGTCCAAGTCCAAATGGTAGGTATATCATATGCTTGATAAAGGTGTCCTCTTGACTGTATCACTTACATGGATAGCAATGGCAGGAAGTGCATACCAGAGCAAATCATTTACATTTACAAACAGAGCAGACAGAGAGAGATGGACAAAATAGCAGTCTCACAATTCCATTCAAAAGCATACCCTCAATAACCTAATGACCTCTAAATAGGCCCCACCTCTTACTCCAAAGCACCTCCTAATATTGTCACCCTGAGGACCTTTAGGGGACATTCAAATTACATCCAAACAATAGTATACTGTTAATGACTAACCACAAATTGGGTTTCTTATTACATCTCTACAAAGAAGGAACATAAATAGCCAGGTTTAAAGATACCACATTTCTTATAGTGACTGAATTTCACAAGTGATGTTTGACAGGAGAGACAATGACTATCTATCTCCTTCATCTTTGTCACACATTTCCTGGTAGGTGAGTTGCAGCTCCTCTAGTATAGATCTCCATGTTTGCACCATTATGTGTCTCATTTTATCTGCTGCACAAAACATTGCTTCTTACCCTGCTTGCCTATAAATATAACTTTCAAGTCACAGAAATAGCTACTATTCAGGAATGCATAAAAAAGAGAAACTTGGAAGGTCAAGAATGTGGTTCCTTCCATGAGCATCTTATAAGCTATTTGACAGATATTTATTGAGCATGTACTGTATGTGAGGCTTAACACAGGAAAAAGAAAGAGTAATAAGATGCATCCTGTCTTCAAGACACTAAGTACACCAGAATGAAAGCTACTGAGAACTTTTTTTTCTTAGTGACCATCTAGATGCAAACTGTGAGCTTTTTCTTGGCTGCCCACAAATGCAGTGTTACTGCATTTATAAATCACTGAAACTGTAGAATTTTTAGGAGACCTCTCCAGAGCAGATGTAAGTAGAGAAAGTTGATCTTTTCATCATGATAACTATGGCAACAAGGAACTAAAAGAAACAATGTAATTTCTGGTATGGCTAGCTCAGATGTCAGTGTCTCATAGGAATTGATTTTTATACATATTGGTAATGCCAATTTGAGCAGTAATCCTAACTTCCCTATAGCATACATGCAGTGCCAACTCAACAACAGCACCTCATTCTTGAATGTGTTTCACATATAATAGAGAATCATGGGTATATTTGCACAAAGCTACATACCATTTTCTTGAATTTCACTTGTGTCTAAACAAACTGTAGAATATATTTTATCCACAGACTTCAGGTTAAATATTATTGTGAAATTCTTCTGTTGTGATGGAGGGATATTTATTTATGTAATGGTTTTATTTTCCAGACCTAGACAGAGCATTCATAACACAAAGTCCCTCAGTGATACACACAGGTCTATACATCTGTCTGTATTCACAAGCATACACATATTAATATGTGCAAACACACAAATAAGAACATAAGTTGCTTTTACCACTGGTGCTTAGAATGGATAAGTGATTTTAATTTTGTAGTTGGCGGAAGCTCTAGAAACCCCTTGCTTTTCTTTTTCATCCTTCTGCAGAAATTGTATCATTGAAACATTTCCAATGTGCACAAAATATGCAGAAGTGTGACTAATATAGAGATCGCACGAGGCAAGTCCTATTCTTCCCAGTGTAATGAATCTGACCTCTAGCCCTCTGCTCTATTCACAACTTAGGATCCCCCACATTCTACGGTGACAGAGACTGGCTGAGGTTCAAATCATTGCCATGGAAACCATAGCAAGATTGGTGGAGGTGGGGAAATGGAGAAGGGCCAGAGAGCACTCCTGAGAAGACCAAAATGTCCACTCCTCTGCAGTGAGATTGTGTTCGCATACCAAATCTCAGACTACTTATTAATGAATTCTAGATAAAGTAGCTCTTAAATTCATTCACCTGTGTATTTTTAAAGTTTTATTTATAATTTACATAAATGCATTTTAAAATAAGTACAATTTAGCTATTATTCTTTGAGACTCTATTTTGTTTTACTTTGTTTTTTTGAGACAGTCTCGCTATGTAGTTCAGACTGGTCTTGAATATGCAGCCCAGGCTAGTCTCAAACTCATGGCAATCCTCCTGCCTCAACTTCCCAAGTGCTGGGATTATAGGTGTACACCACTGAACCTGGGTAGACTGAGTCTTATCTACAATCACAAGATAAATTTGCTTAGGCCTATAGCTTAGTCACATGTTAGTGTGTACTGTAAGAGACTGAAAGAGTATTACATCTCAGTTTAGCACAACTATTGGAAAGACTCCTTGGTTTTTGAGATTCAAATCTCTTTCTTCCCTGTTTATAGTACTGAACTGTAAGTTAGTAAAATGTGTTTCAGAGATCAGTTATCAAGTTTTCACTGTAAGTTTGCCTTCTGCTCATGTGATTCTATTGGAATCTTCTTCTCCTAAGGATATAGACCCTTTTTGACATTTGTGCCTAAACAGCTGTGGATAAAAGCCATGTGGAGATGGATAAACTGCACAATTAAAAACTACAGATGTCAACTTCAGGCCTACAAAGACCAGACACTGAAAATATCTCATATGTTAAGAGGTGGGTACTTTGGTGTTTGTTGGTGGCATCTGTTTATGCATGTACACACACACATGCATGATCATGTGTGTGTATGAGTGTGTGTGTTGGAAAGGGTAGAGTAAGAAAATGATCCACATAATATGAAAAGTTGAGGCTTTTCTCTTATAAGAAAGTTAATATTTTGAAATTTTGGAAAGTTTTATCTATCAAAGTAGTGAAAATTTAAAAACAGAGATAATAAAATTATCTTCTGAGGCTGAAAACGTGCAAGGAAACCAATATAGAAAGTGTAAGAGGTAAAGAATTATTATTTATGAGTTTTACTGACCAAGTACCAAGAGCTTTATGTGTGTTATCCCATTTAATCCTTGTAGCAATCTTATGATGTAGAAATTATCTCATTTTTCACACAAACAACAACTTTCAATAGATTTTTTATTTGTAAAAGATCATATAGCTATTAACTTCAGTGTACATTTTAAATACAGATTTCTCTGGCTTCCTATACTATCCTTCGAAAGAAGTAAATAGCCAAATGAAAATTATAACTATCACATTACATTATTATCTTATGAAAATTGAGCTTCTTCATTAGCAAAAAACTGTTTTTCATATAGTATATTTAGAAAATGCTTCAGCAACATCAGTACACTCAATCTAAAACAGAAATAGAGAATTAAACATCCACTCTAAACAATAAAGAAAGCATCTGTCCAGCTGAAGTTGTAGCTCAGTAGTAGAGTGCTTGCTTAGTGTGCTCAAAGTCCTGGGTTTGATCCAAAGCATAAATTAATCAATTAATTGATTAATTAATCTGTGATTCTGACATTTTTGTTCATTTTTCCTTCCTCTGCATTTTCCATATACTACATAAATATAAATCAAATTTTCTCGATAAGCATATTCTTTGTAAGTGTAGAAATGAAGTCATCCAATTCCAGACCTGTTTGATTTTTTTTATTTATTCAGATTATTTAATGTACAATGACACAACTGTGACCCCAAAGTGTGCAAAGTTAAAGCCTTCAACTGCAGCTGAGAGGAGAGGGCAGGACTAGTACACCTGGGGACGGCGGCGAGTCAGGGCAGCTGCTTCCTCAGGTCTGGGGGTGGGGCTGTGGCCTGAGGAACAGAGCCCAGGTTAGCCTCAGGCCAGGAGAAGGGGGCAGAGACCTCCCCCGTAGCCTAGGTCTGGAGGCCAGAGTGCCACATGGCTGAGAGAGCAGCAGCCCAGGAAGGGGCCAGAGGCAAGGCCAGGAGAGCACCATTTCCTAGGGGAGGGTGGCAGGGAAGGAGGTGCCCTACAGGAGAAGCCAGGAGGGACCACCTGCCCTAGGAGTGGGAGCCAGGCAGAGCAGGCTGCAGCAAGAGAGAGACCTGAGGCAGGCACAGGGCCTATGAGCCCGGGCAGGCTGGGCTCAGGGGGCTGAAGAAGGGAGAACCTGGGGGGTTCCCTGGGCAGCTTGGTCCAGGGCAGTCCTAACTTGTGAGCCCCAAGAAGGGGCTACAGTCCCCTCAGAGCCTCCCCTCCTCTCTCCTTGCGAAGGAGCTGGGGAACCTGTAGTGCAAATCCATGGGCCACTCAGTTATGGAGGGAGGCTGTGCCCAAAGTGGGGTCCTGGGGTGTGCCCCCTCCACCACCACGGCCTCCACTGCCATCCTCAGTACAGCCACTTCTCGAAAGAGTACAGGCTGTGCACATCACCCTCGATCTGGGCCGACATAGTCCTCTTCTCGAACTTGAGCTCTCCTGAGTACATCATGGACCACAGGACGGACAGGCTCTGGGCCCCGATGTCCTGGCAGTGGTGCTGGATCCCGGCTATGAGGTAGGGCACGAACTTCTGAATGGAGCCTTTGTCCTGGGTGGAGCCTGAGATGCCCTGTGCGATCTTCACCTTGTCCCCCTCACTGAAGTATTGTTTCTGGCTGCTGCTGCATTTCTCCATGGCATCTAGTGAGCCCATGCCGCGGTACTTCTTGAGCCTCACCCCATCCGAGAAGAAGTATTCGCCAGGGGCCTCTGTGGTGGCCACCAGCAGGGAGCCCATCATCACTGTGGAGGCTCCGAGGGCCAGGGCTTTGACCACGTGCCCCACGGTCTGGATAGCACCATCAACTATGACCGGCACACCAAAGCGCCGGGTGTACTCGGCCACCTTGTACACAGAAGTGCCCTGGGGCGGACCACAGGCCATAACTTCTTGAGTGATGCAGATGGAGCCACAGCCCATGCCCACACACAGCCCGTCCACACCAACATCAATGAGGTTCTTGGCCTGCGCTGCTGTCACTACATTTCCCCCAATCACCTGGAGGTGGGGGTACTTCTGCTTGTTATAGTGCACCATGGCAATCTGATACACTGAGTTCCCCTGGGAGGAGTCCAGCACAATGACATCGGCACCCGCCTGGGTGAGCAGGTCCAGGTGGTATTTGTCATCCTCATGGGTGCCCACGGCTGCCCCACACAGCAGCTGCTTATGGGAGTCCTTGGAGGTCAGAGGGTAGTCTCGATTCTTCTTTAGGTCCGTGCGGACGATGATGGCCACCAGCTCGTCGCGATCATTGACAATCGGCAGCTTCCCTTTCTTGCTGCGCTGCAACATCTGGTTTGCCTCTTTCAACGTCACTCCTGCAGGAGCCACCACCAGCTCCATCTGGGGCGTCATCACCTCACTGAGTAGTGTGGTGTGGTCCTTCTCAACAAGGAAGTCAATGTCTTGGGAGGTGAGAGTGCCCACCAGCTCACTGCCCATGGTGCCTGTCTCCATGATGGGGATGCCAGAGAAGCCGTGCCGAATCTTAGCCTCCAGCACATCTCCCACAGTGTGTGAGGGGCTCAGCATGACAGGGTCTGTGATGAAGCCCTGCTCAAACTTCTTGACCTTCCGTACTTCATTGGCCTGGAACTCTGGGGTACAGTTGTGATGAATGAAACCAATTCCTCCCATCAGAGCCATTGAAATGGCCATGTCGGCCTCTGTCACAGTGTCCATGGGAGAGGAGATCAGCAGCGTCTTCAGCGTGATCTTCCGGGTCAAGGCTGACGTCAGGTCCACCTCATCAGCTATAAAGTCTATGAATCCTGGGAAGATCAGGAAGTTGTTGTAGGTAAGGCCGTCGGCTTTGGCGAAGAGCTGCTGTGCCGTGAGCCCGTCCTCGGGGACGTAGCCAGTGCCGCCGCTGATCAGGTAGTCCACCATGCTGCCGGGGGACACCTCGACCTGACAAAAACACCCGCGCAGGCCACCCCGCCGCTTCTGCTGCTTCTGCTTCTGCTGACGCCTGCCGCGGCCATGCTGCCGCCCTGGGCTGGGCAGGCGGGCCAGGGGCCTGATTTATTTGACTAAAAGCATCAATGAAGTTTATTCTGACTTATCCTAGACCTGTTAATAAAGCTCTGCGAGTCCAGAAAGATTGGGCTTGGCCAGTCACTCTGAAACACCAATCAAAGAGTTGAGCAGTAACAAAGGGCAAGAAAGAAGTTTAATCAGCATGGTCATCCCAGGAGGACAGATTAAAAGGTTCAATATCTATCTTCAAAAGGCTGATGGAAATAATATATTTTTATAGAAAAGGCAAGGGTTAGAGTTTTGCTAGTTGGCAGGGTAGGTAATCCTGGTTATCAGGCATGGCATAAACAAACAGGACAAAGCAACAGCAAACAACAGCAGCTTCTCAGCAAGTAGGACAAATGGACTCAAAATAAAGTATACAGTCCCCCTGGTGCCAAGAAGTCCAGTGATTGTCTATACACATATGCAGACTGTCCTTGGATTTGTTCATAAACATTTCACCCCAGATTCCTTAGCCCCTTCGATACTTACATAAGCCTAATTCCTTTCCCAGTTAGTTGCTAATATCTCTCTGCTAGTGTTAGCCCATCCACTCACAGATGAAATCTCTCCCAGCTAGCTGCTGCTATTTCTCTCTTCCAGTGTCAGCCATCCACACACGGATGTAATAAAGTTGGCTTTTCCCAGCTAGCTGCTAGAATCTCCCTGATTTTAGCCCCTGTTCACTGGAATAAACTTTTCTTTTTCACAACAGAAAGCCTATCTTTAATGAGTGGATTCATGTGCACTGACTATAAAACTGGTCAAGACGTGGTCTCATATATCATTATGTCAAGACTCTTTCCTCTGAGGTTGCTTTAAATAAGTTTTATGGACTAAGGGTGATATAAGGATGATACAGGAGATGAAATAGGATCTCCAAATGATATAAAGGAAATATAATTCCCAACCTGTTAGATGTCTGTTATTCTAGGTTCATGTTCTCTAAAATCAAAGAATGAATTCTAGGAAAAATGGAGGTTAAGAGCAGGAAATATTTATTGAGAAGATAGCTCCTGAGAGGCAGAAGGGATCCCAAATGGGTAGCTGAGGATCCCACTTTACAGCGAACTTTTATAGAGCAAAAACCACGTGGGTACAATGTAGGTTAAAGCTATGATCAACCAATAAGGTTACAAGCAAAGTTGCTTAGGTAGTAGTGATTCAGTGGGGAAACAAGTCATGTAACAAGTGTGCATGGAAAGAACATAGATTTTTCTAAAAATGATGGGTCCAGAGGTCTTGGTCACCCACCTGGGTGTCTGATATCTACCTAGACTTTGTTAGGGCAGGTGTTACTGCTTATCTTGTCCTTTGGGGAAGTATGCATGCCTGGTCATTTCATCTTTATCTTGAGGCCTGGTCTCCAACAGATGTGTCTCCAGCCATTGTTGCAATGCATTTTACCTTTGTCCTGACTCTCTCAAGGGCCTAGACCTATCTGACTGCCTGTAATATTTCTACCTAACTTAGCTATCTATAATAAGATGACAATCCAGTTCTCATGAGTTGATTGCTCCCACTTAGGGGGAGTACCTCATCATGTGGTGATTTGTGAGGCCCTGCTTTTCTTGGAATCTTAGGTGACTGCAGGCTTAGAACAATGACTGGAGACTTCTGAGCATTGCTCCCGGGATCTGCTGTAAAAGCAGCAATCAGTTGTCCCTACAAATTCTGAAAACTAATTTAGTTACTTTTTCCCTTTTTTTCCCTCACCTGCTCCCACATTAAATACTCTCTTCTTGAAGTCTTTCTTCAGTCTTGAAGAGGGAAGAGATGGGCCAGGTAAATATATGGCCAACAAACCCTTGTACTACTACTAGTTTCTAGCCAGACATTCCTTAAGTGATTAGCATGCCTATGTGCAGAGCTGAGCAGGGATCTGACCCAAAGTTTTAAGGTAATCAAGTAGACAGAATAAAATAATGATGGCAAAGAAACCAAGCTTTATCCTGCTTTCAGTTACCCGTTAGGCATCAGCAAGCCTAGCCTCTAAGTTCCTGTTATATATTCATGTTTATACTTCTAGATGTTTTATCAGGCTAAGGAATTAGTTGAACCTTTTTTTGTTTTTATAACTTAGAACTGTTTAAGTAGTTTCAAAGAAAGTTTGAGTTTTAAATCTGTTTTTGTTAAGTTGAAACTTTAAGGGTTCTTTTTTACAGATATGATAGAGAATTTATTTAGCTTTGTGAAGTTTCACTTTCACAATGTACATATCCTTGGCACAGAAAGACCCTATTAAAATTTCATAGCTTGCCTTCATAAGCCAAAAATGGAGGCTGACATTATGAGTTTTCCAGATATTAAGTTTGAGAAAGTTAATGAGTCATCAGGATTTGCACACATGATCACACACAAAATAATAAAACAAACCAAAGAACAAGACTAACATTCCCCAAACATAAACTGCAATTTTTAGTGGAACATTTATTCCTATCTATATTCATTTTGATCTTATTTTCCATTTTATACTGACTTTTTTCTGAATAAAGTTTACAAATACATCGTTTTGAATTGTTTTCCAGGTCTTAAACCCAATCATTGGTTATATACTTATCATTTACAGTTGGATATGCTTATTAAGCCAGTTTACTCCAGTAAACTTGTGAATGAAAAAACGTTACAGAATTAAGTATAATGTAGTTATTTTACTGATCCTCATCTAACTTCCCTAATGTAGTGATTCTATCTAGTAAGTTTTCTTCTATTTCTAAATGGAATCAGAAAGAAAAGTGAGATAATAGGAAATTTATAGTTTACTAGAGATTGTGTGCGTTTCCTAGTTTGTCACTGGTATTACTTGAAAATCAAGAGTAAATGAATAGGCTAACATTTTCAAATGTATACTTTAATAAGTATAAAGTGTATAAACAATTAAGTAAGCATGTGGAGAAGCTGACCAATATTCATAAATTAGAAGATATAAGTATCCATGTAAATTTTCTATATTTCTTTTTTTCTTTTTGCAGAATATTTATTAAGGTTGTTTAATATACAACTTTTCATATGTCATTTTGGAAGTCCTTTATCATGAAGATAATTCTTTTGTCTGATGACAAACATTGGCCACAAAATCATTATTCTGGACCTCCACATTGGATAAACTCCATTTTCTCTTGAGATATAAGTTTCCTTCTGTACTTCTGAGGTAGCATTTTTATTATTTCTGCAGTGTCTGATGGACCTGGATGCATCAGCAACTCCAGTGATTTACTTAGAATGCTGTGAAATTACAAAAGAATGAGATGGAATCCTTGCTGATCTCAAAGCTTCTGATACCCTGGGTTTAGGATTGTCTCATCTGTCAGGGAACCTTAATAATGGTGTATGAGGCTTGACTACCTAAAGGAAAAAATGCATTTTTTCAAGAGTAGGAAAATTTATTGAGAGAAAGATAGCTTTTGTCTAAGAGAGACAGAAGAGGGACTGGAAAATGGGTTGCCCTGCAACCTTAAGATTTAGAACTCCTTTATGGTATTTGTTAACTTTTAGTCACATTCTCAATATTTTCATAATCCTTTAAGTATACCAAAATTATAGGCAATTGTTATATATTGGCAGATACTCTTGACATGAAGTCAGAGAATCTCTAAATTGAAATCACAGCTTTGTCTCTTATTTACTGACTAAATCTAGGCAATTAATTTACTCTCTCTAAGCCTCAATTGTCTCCATAATATTAAATAATCTTTGCTTCATATAGTGGTTGTAAGAATAACCTGATATAATAAATGAGAAAATACTTTGTAGACAATAAATTTGCATAGTAATGTGAGGAGACTAGAAATAGAATGAACACTAAAAGAATACAATGGTACCTCGGTTCGTGGACTCAACTTATTCCACGATTCTGGGAAAGATGGCCATGTGCCTGTTCATCACCACATGCAGAGTTCATATGGAAATAAAATTTTGCCAAACACTTCTCTTTGTGAACCTGTTAGTGAACAGAAGCCTTCATGAACTGAAGTATTACTATACTTATTATGTGCTAGTCATTGTGTAAGGACAGGGGGTCCCCTAGGTAGGGAAAAGATAGATAGAAAAGAAAGAAAGGTCAATAAGGAAACTTACTAAAAGCAGTTTCTGCTCTACCACTAAAAGCATATTTTGCCTTTACAGGTAGACTCTACAATTAGGGCAATTAAAAAGACAAAGGCAAAGAGATGCTAGACTTGAGAGAGGCACCAGGCAACAAAATAACAAGGATTTATCAAGAAGAGTTAACACTGCAGAACCCAGAAAGGAAAGACCAGGAAAGCTAGCTCCCTTCCCCCACCTGACAAAATGCAAGAGAGGTAAGAGACAGCCACGTAAGGACTCTTATTTAATATATAAGACATGCACGCACATGCACACACACACACACCTACAGATATACACATGTATACATATTCTCAGTTTAACATCAGTATACTATGCACATGTTCACATGTTCCCTTTACTTACTCATTAAGTCTAAAGCTCCCTTCCTATAAGTCCTCCCCCTTTCACTTATTCATTTCAAAGGAACTGGAAGAAACCAAATAGCCAGAAGGAATGCCTAGGTTAGGATCAAAGACAGCCTAGAGAACAGAGCAGATATCCAGATATCCACAAGCACCCACCTAGGGGATGGGAAAACACTAGACCACTTAAATAAAAGGAGCATGGGATAAAGCTTGGGGTTTTTTTTAAACTCTGATGCCCCCTAAAACCTCACAGTAACTATTTATTCTCTCTTTTCCATCTTTTTCAACCTAAATAAACCATGTTTTGTTGTATTAAATGTTGCCTTTTTTGATTTTTTTATTGGCACCAGGTTTAGGATCTCTGGGAGCTGCGTTTTCAGCAGAGCAGTGGCATGGCATGGCATGGCATGGTGAGCTGTCCACCCCTTGAACATAACAATTGTGGTAATTGTTAACTTATTTTCTCTTTGTTGCTCCAAGCAAGACCAAGCTATAAACATTCCTAAGAAAGAGAAATACCTTACAACCGCAGGTAGTATTTCCTGACTCTCCTACCTATTGTCTCAGGAGCCATGCAATAGTTGACAACATACTAGCAGAAAAGTAAACATGTATGGAAGGATCATCTTCTAGGTCATTCTCTTTGAATCACATGCTTTCTCTTCAAGAAGCCTATTTAACAATTCATATCAATATATTAGTTCAGAGCATGAAGAGACACTTAGGGATGTGTCACCAGGAAGCCAGGTCCTAACACGACATGGAAACAGTTACCTTCCTTAGTTATTTGTGTTTTTGGCAAAAGAATTCAGACATGTAGGAAGTTGTACAGAATATAGGCAGAGTTTATTGCAAATTGATAGAGAGAATAGACCTTCGAATATGAAGGTGGTCAAGCACCAAGATGGCAGTTGCCCAAAATTATAGCTAAGGCTACATTTATAAGATTAAATGAATCTTTAAGGAATATCATTTCCTTCCTCTTGGGTCATTTTTTTATAAAAAAAAAAAGCTGTTTTGACCAACTTCAGAGGGAAGAATGGTACTGTTTACTCCCTAGGTGAAATGTTTTTGTTTAGTTTGTTTTGGAACCTTGAAATTTTTCCAACCCCCTCATCCATGGCCCTTTGTAAGGGCCTTGGACCTGGTCATCCTGCTCAGAGGAAGTTACATTCTCTTGGGCTACAGCTTAAAATCCATAAGCTTGTTCGGATTTTATCTGGAGCTAGTAATTAAGAAAACAAAGGGGGGGGGGGATCATGGTTTTTTGGCTTTTCATGGGGCCTCACGTTGCCTGTTGCCAGGTCCACTAATGCCTAACCTTCTGCTAAGAGATGGACAGTAGCTTCAAAACAAAGCCCAAAAGGGCTACTGAGTTAAGGCATTACAGTTGAATAGGAAAGGAACTAAATTGGAAGAAAGCAAACCAGAATTCTAATCCTAATTTTACTACAGACTAATTGAACAATTTAAAGAAAGTCTCTTCCCTCTTCACCTCAAGGTTTTTCTCTGTAAAGTGATGCAAATAGAACTAGATTATCTTGCAGGTCTATTCCAACACTGATATTCCGTGATCTATTTTTAATTATAATAAAAAATTTTAAAACTTAGAACAGAGAAATTTATAGTTTTATTGTATATCCTCAAAGCCACAAAAAGAAAAAGTACCAAAGAAATGTCTCTACATTGTCTTGTATAACTTAAAATATATTATGTAATCACTAAATATTTATACTTCAATAAATCTTAATCTGTAAAGCATATTTCTTACACTTGTTATCAGAAAATCTATTAACGAGCTTAATTTTGTCTCACTTCTACATCAGATGCTCTTTCATTTATTACTACGAATTTTAAAAGGCTCATATACAGGATAATTTCAATTCCTTTGCATTTACCTAAGCATGTTCTATGAGCTAATATGTGATCTATTTTGGAGAATGTCCCATGTATAGCTGAGAAGAATGTGTATTCTGATGTTGTGGGGTGGAACATTCTGTAGACATCTGCTACATCCATTTGTTCAAAACTTTGGTTCAGTTCTGATATTTCTGTGTTGATTTTTTCTCTAGTTGATCTATTTGATGTGGTAGCATATTGAGGTTCCCCATTACAATTATATTAGTGCTTATTTGATTTTACACTGTCATTTGATTATTCACTGTCATTAATATTTGTTTTGTATAGTTGGATATGCTGGTATGTGGTGCATATATTTATGATTGTTATCTCTTTCTCCTGGATTGTTCCCTTTACAAGGATGAAATGACTTTCTTTGTCTCTCTAGTCTTGGCTTGAATACCACTTTGTCTGCAAATAGAATAGCTACCCCTGCCTTTTTCTGGGTTCCTGTTACATGGAGTATTTTTTTTCATCCTTGACTTTCAGTCTATGAATTTCTTTTTGAATTATGTATGTTTCTTCTATGCAGCATGTTGTTGGATCTTGCTACTTAATCCATTCTGCCAGTCTGTTAGTTTGATTGGTGAATTGAGACTATTTACATTGATGGTTATAACTGATATTTATTAATGTATCCTTGTCATGTTATTTTCTTGTTGTCTGTTCCCTTATTTTCCCCCTGTTTAATTACTTTCCTTGCTTGGTAGATTCATTGTGTTGAGATTCATAGAGTTGTAGTACTCATTTTCTTTCTTGAATGTCCTTCAGAACATTTTGGGGTGCTGGTTTGGTGGTCATGAATTGCTTTGGGTGTTCTTTGTCATGGAAGTATCTTAGTTCTCCATCAATTTTGAAAGATATCTCTGTGGGGTATATCAATCTGGGTGGGGGGTTTTCTTTTAGAGCTTGAAATCCTTCACTCCAAGCTTTTCTTGACCTGGGGGGTTGCATTGAGATATCTGCTGAGATTCTGATGGGCTTTCCTTTATAGGTAATTTGGTTTATTGTTTCTTTTCTCTAACAGCTTTTAATATTCTTTTCTTGTGTTGAATTTCTGGAATCTTGACTGTGATATGCCTTGGCGTAGATTTTGTTTGATCATGGCTAATTGGAGTTCTATATACGTCACTTATCTGTATGTCCAATTCTTTTTCCATGCTTGGGAAGTTTTCTGTCATTACTTCTGTGAAGAGGGTTTTTTAATGTCATTTGCACTATCACCTGCTTTTTTTCATTGACTCTGGTCAATCTTACATTAATCTATTTGGCATCATCTAGCAGCTGTTGGATTGATTTTTTTTGTGGCCTCTTGCAATTTTTAAGACAACTTTCTTTTCATGATCACTAACTGCAATCCTGTCTTCTATATCTGATATTATTTCTTTACATTGACTCATTTATCTGTGCAAGCTTTCAATGGAATTTTTAATTTCCTAGATATCTATTTGAATCTGTTTCATGGATTCCATTTCTTTCCTATGTTGTTTATGGTTTCCATCATTTTCCTAACCTCTGTTATTTTCTTTTAAATTGTATGTGCTCTAGAGTCATTAACCATGTCTTTCATTATGGTCAACATCTCTGTAGTTATTTTAGAAATTATTTCTGATTTGATTTTTTTCTGGAGGCTCATTTATCTTATCACATCCACTGTTATCAGTTCAGAGAATCCAGGTGGGTGGTTTTGAATTGTTCCAACTCATTGCCCCCTGGTTTGCCTTTGGTGATCTGGAAGTCTAGGCTTCATGTTGCTTCTGTGTCTTCTCATTTAGTATTTTTTTAAAGTTTAATTCATGAGTTGATGTTTGTAAATTGCTTATGACAGGTAATTTTATTGCTAGTATTTAGAACCCTTAGGAAATAACTACTTCTCAAAGATGTCTTCCTATGGGTAGCTGGCTTTTGGATTTTGAGTCCATTCCAAGATCCTACCTCTTCATTTTATTGAAGATGAGAAGTTGCTGCCTATTTGGCCTAGTCCCCTCTTCTTTGGCACTGGCCTATAGTACTGTTTATGACAACTTAGGCAATCTCAGTCTTGACATATCAGGAAGAACAACTGATTGGAACAACTATCACCTTTGCTAAAGTAGTATAATCAGCAGTAACAGTAGCATCAAACATAGCCCAGAAAATGATAAACTGTACTAACTACTAATTTGCCAACTTTAACTATATGAAATCCACTTGCGGCTATATAGCAAACTCTAAAACAAATCAGAAAATTGTATACAACAAATAAGCCCTCAATATGGTGATTTTACCCTCAGAGGAGAAAATTTAAAAGGGGTTGTGGGAAAATAGAGAAATAGAAGAGTAAGAGATTAGAAGCAAGACTGGAGGACAAAGGAAGATTATGGAAACTTTGGGAAACTGACAAAGAAAGGAGGATAGAAAGAGAGAAGGAAGAAATAAAAACAAGAACAGAGCAGATCAACAACAAAAACACTAGAAACGTGTTCACACCCATATAAAAACAAGGACAAACAATCAAGAAAAAAACAAAACAAGAACAAAGAAGAAAAGAAAAAAGAGGGGAAAAACTGTTCACTTCAGGACATGTCTCTGCTATCACTGGTAGACAATGTGAGCAGACAAAGCCTGGATGTATATTGAATAATCCCAGCAAAACAGCCATAGATTTATGGCAGCATAGTGGATAATTCCAGGAATTCTGTACCTTTAGTTCCACTGAAGTTCAGGTTGATTTCTGGATGTGAGACTGGAATCCATTTTGTTCAGCCTGAAACACTCTCTGTGCCCACTGCTGGCTTGAACTCACCTCCTTGATTTCCTGCTGACTTGAACTCACTTCCACCTCACCCTGACACTGAGAGCCACAAGAAGGAGCCAGCCTGCAGCTGCTCTGAGTTTGAGGCTCAATTGGCCCCTCTCCAACGTGGCTACCAGCCAATCACCCTCTCCTGGGTGATGTCTGAATTCACCAGCCACTGGAGTCCACTGAATCCACTGCTCCATTCCACTGGTGTGTTTCTCCATGGAGACCTCTGGAATCACAGTAGTCACCATGTGTCTGCAGGTTCGAACTGCCCCTCCCACACATTGAGTCAGGCCTCGGGAGAAAGCACCACTTTCCAACTCCTACATTGTAGTCTCTCACTTCCCTCTCTCCATGGGCTTCAATTCTCACTTCAGATCCTTGCTGAGTCTCAGAAACCCAATTGCCTGCTTCTGCTCTTTTCCATGTTGCTATAATACAGTGTCTGGACACCAAATTTCAGAGAGGCTATTTCTCTGCTATTCACCACCCCGCCATCTTCCCAGAAAGTCAACACTTAAAAATCAATAACATTCCTGTACACAAATAACAAACTCACTAAGAGAGAAATTAGGGAAACAACACTTTCACAATAGCACCCAACAAAGTGAAATACCTAGGAATCAATCTAATGAAGGAAGTAAAATACCTATACATTGAAAACTAGAGTACTTTGAAAAAGGAGACCAAAAAGGACATCAGAAAATAGAGATGTCCCTTGTTCTTGGGTAGGAAGATCCAATAGAGTGAAAATGATCATACTTCCAAAATTGTTATATAGATTTAATGCAATCCCAATCAAAATATAAGAGCATATCTCATAAAATCAAAGGAATCCTAAATTTCATTTGGAAACAGAAGGATCTAGAATAGTGAAAGCAATTCTGGGCAACAAGGGCAAGGCAGGGAACATCACAGTCATTGACTTGAAAGTATACTATAAAGGTACTGTGATAAAAACAGCATGGTACTGGCATAAAACAGACCCAAGGATCAATGAAACAGACTAGAAGATGCAAAAGCAATTCCAAACATGCTCAGCCACCTTATCTTTGACAAAGGATCTAGTCATCTTTACTGGAAGAAAGATGGCTTCTTTAATAAATGATGCTGGAAAAACTGGCTATTACATGCCAAACATTAAAACTAGACCCTTGTCTCTCCTTATGCACTAAGTTAAGATCAAAGTGTATCAAAGATCTAAATATTAAAACAAAAACATTAGATCTGCTAGAAGATAGAATAGGTAGAACTCTTAAAGACTTTGGTGTAGGCAAAGACTCTATGAACAAAAGACCCAATCACACATGAAATATCACAAAGAATCAACAACTGGGATCTCATGTTATTGAAAAGCTTTTGCACAGCAAAAGAAACCACCAACAGAGTGAAGAGACAACCCTCAGAATAGGAAAAATTTTTGCTAGCTGTTCCTCGGACAAAGGACTAATATATAGAATATATAAAGAACTCAAAAAAATCAGACCTCCCAAATGTAAAGACCCAATTAAAAAATGGGCATCTGAGATGAATAGACACTTCTCAGATAAAGAAGTAGAAATGGCAAATAATGTATGAAAAAATGTTCAACATCACTAGTCATTTGTGAGATACAAATTAAAACAATACTGACATTTCATCTCACACCAGAAAGAATGGCTGTTATCAAGATATCAACCAGTAACAAATGCTGCTTGTGCTGTGGGGAAAAAAGAAACATTCTCTAATGCTGCTTGGAGGGTACACTGGTGCAACCACTGTGGAAATCAGTGTGGACATTCCTCAAAAAACTAAAACTAGAGGTTCCATTTGACCCAGCTATTCTCCTTCTTGCTATTTTCCCAAAAGAGTTGAAACATCATACCACAGTGATATATGCATACCTATGTAGCATAATTTGTAATAGCTAAATCTTAGAAACAGCCCAAATGTCCATCAACCAATGAATGAATAAAGAAGATGTGGGGTTTGTTTCTACAATGGAGTATTACTATGTCATAAAGAAGGAGAAAATTGAAACATTTTGAGGTAAATGTATTCACCTTGAGCTCATACTCTTAAGTAAAATAAACACATAGGGTTTTTTTGTTTGTTTTGCTTTGTTGTTTCTGTTTTATTTGGGGGTTTTTTTGGGGGGGTGGTACTGGGGATCAAACTCAGGACCTTGAACTTGCGAGGCAGGAGGTGGAACCACTGAGCTAAATCTCTGGCCCCACACATGTTTAAATACCACATTGTTTCTCTGGTTTGAGAAACTGAAAGTATAAATAAGGACCAAAATATACAATAGATAATGGAAAATGCGAAGAAAATGTTCAAATGAGAGGGGGCAGAAGGGAAGGAAGGAAGGGCCAAGAGAAAGAAGAGAATACAAGGGAAAAAATGGAAACAAAGTTTTTGTAAATAAGGAGGGGAAGGGAGTGTAGGAAAGATAGGGGAGTGGGAAAAAAGAAGAACCAAGATATATCATATACAGGTACAAATTCCCCATGATGAATGTATGTTATCATTATATATATCTAAAATTTACCAATAAAAAAGAGAAAAAAGGCTTATGCAAATCTCACTTTTCATTTTAAAATTTCATCCAAGCTGTAGATATAAACCCAAGTTTCTGGAACTATTAAATATTTGCATTCACATGGATCATTTTTCATACATTGATGCCTATTTTTAGAAAACCTTTTCTCATAATCAGTGTTTTAATTTCCAGAATTTTCCACTAACAGTAAGTGGCATTCTCAGCCAAGAATTATATAATACTACTATTACAATGTATTATTTTAATACATTTTTCAAAAAATGTGTTAAGACTGAAAATTTTAAAAGTAGTTCAATCAATTTTAATAGTTAATAAACTAGTTGTTAATAGTGCAGTTGTTTATTTTTAAAGTAGAGCAGTCTACTCAACCTCACATATAGGTACAATCTCAGTGATAGTATAGATTTAGTTTTTTAAAAATGTATAAACCTAAACTGTGATAAAGTGTGTGCCTTGGGATTATCTCTAAAGAATCCTAGAGAGCTACCTCACTCTTTCAGCTGAGTCCTCCTTTCCCTCGAGGAACAACTCAATACCTTGGTAATAAAGTGATGACTTTGGGAACCTGAGATGTGACATCTCCTGGGAATGCTGAAAGTGAAAAGAGGCTAAGTACATTAAATAATTCTGGATAGTATGATTAACAGTGGCATAAATGCCTATCTACTTATAGTAGGATTACAATACTTAGCATAATACCTATTGGTAGAAAATGGTTGATAATAAATGCATGGCTGATTTAGCCAAGTGTTTAACACTTTTGTACAAAAGGAGTAAAAATAGCAAACCTGATACTTGTTACCCTGTCAAGGTATTTTCTGTCCTTAACAAGGTTAAAGGCAAAATAATGGTGAATTAGACCTTTGAGTTTCTTTTTGCAAAAGCCAAGACAATTACTTTATGTTTACATTTGTCTTTGAACACTGCCATTAACTTTAAATTCTTATGATTATGATTTATATCTTCATAATTTTGTAACTGTTAATTGCTTAGACTGTCTACTTTCTAATGAAACATGGGAAAATATTTATTTTCATTAGTAATATGTCCCAAAGTTAAACAGAATGAGCAGTTTTTGAGTTTTCCTGCAGGAGGATGGCTGCATCTGAAGTATTGGATACTTCAATGCTAGATCAGTCTTTGAATATCTTCCCCAATCTAGATGTCCCATTCACATTTTGCATTTTTATCACCATTATTTCTTATCTGAGATCTTAAGGGCTGTGTTATTTTAAGGCTTTTAGCTATCTTTATCTTCTATTTTCTCGAATGTATATTCAAAGTAGGTAAAAGGAAACAAAACAATAAAGTTTAAAACTTTTTAGAAAACTGGGGCAGGGGATTTAGCTCAGTGGTTTTGCTGCCTGCTGTGCAAGCGCAAGGACCCAAGTTTGATCCCTGGTACCAAAAAAAACAACTTTTTAGAAAATTATTTAAGATGATTTTCAGACTTTATAATTCATTTGTTGCTTTCTAAAGTAGAAGGAAATGTATCCTTACAAATAATATTTCAATGATTAACACAAAAATAAGATATCTGTCTAAAAACAAAACTCTTAAGAAAGGAACAAAGAAACACTTCATTTTGGGGGAAAAAGAATATAAATATCATATGAATATTTAGGCATTAACACCTGAGTAAAATTTCAGTTTCTAGGCAGATATAACACCATTTCTTTCAAGATAAAATAATAATGGTGAGTGAAGGTTTTTTATTTCCCAGTGAGTTTTCAGACTGTCAATAGGGAAAAATATATTCTGTATCATTTCATGTTTTAGTTTTTTTCTTCATTCTGAATAAAATCAGAGGAATGGGCCAGGGATTTAGCTCAGTGGTGCTGCTGCCTGCCTTGC
This sequence comes from Heterocephalus glaber, assembly GCF_000247695.1. The sequence goes on along the minus strand of NW_004624898.1, from coordinate 1,838,169 downwards.
AAGTGCAAGGTCCTGAGTTCAATCTCCAGTACAAAAAAAAAAAACCCAGAGCAATGCTGATGGGTTTTTTTTGTAATTTCTTAAACTTTCACAACATTCACAAGTTTTTTTCAGCACTATGTCTTCACTGATGTCTAAAATAATTTGAGCTTTGACTATTAGATTTCCCACATTGAACACATTCCTAATGCTTCTCCACAGTATGGATTCTCTGATGGTTAATAAGCCTAGAATTCTAGCTAAAGGCTTTCTCACATTCAATGCATTTTTAAGATTTTCTCCAATATGGACTATCTGGTGTTGCACAAAGATGGAACTTCTATTGAACACTTCTTACTCCATACATCAGTAAGGTTTCTCACCACTGTGGATTCTTTGATCAAGAATAAGAGCTGAGCCTTGACTCAAGTGTTTTCCCCATTCTTTCCATATAGTGTGTTGTTTTCTTTGGGAGGGATCTCTCTTTATTTCAAATCTGCCCCATGAGAAATGGTTTCTCCATATTTAAAAATTTCAGCAACCCCTCTATCAAGTGTTCCAGAAACTGCATGAAAAATCTACTGCCAGAACAGTTTCCTGCTTTTGAGCTAGCACTCCATTTTCTGTTCTAGTATGATAAACACAAGTTTCTTAGAGAATGAAGTTCCCAGGATGCCCACTTGAGCTGGTTCTCCACAACATCAGACTTGGAGCTTGGTAATCTCTGAGCTTCTTGTTGAGAAACTATCTCTTCTACTAGCACTTCCTGTTTCCTTCCATGGAGAGAAACTGGCTCTCCAATGTCTCCAATTTACTTTCCAAATCCTGAAGGGCTATCACTGCTTCCTCTCCTTCCTCTGGATGATGCTCTTGAACCCGAATCTGTACCTTCTTGAGTCAGACCGCAACAAACTGCTGCAACACCACCATCCCCAAGATTTGTTCCTTTATATGTATCTCTGGCCTGAGCCATAGACAGCAAAGTTTTCTGGAGGTAGTTCACAGCCTCTCAAGGGCCCCAGTGAATACTGGTAACAAAACTGTATGAATCCATTTCAGAAAAGCTATGTTTTTGGAAAAAATGACTTTATTACTCTTAAAAGAATAGTTAGATATAGAATTCTAAGTTGGAAATAATTTCCCTTTCAAATATTTTATGAAAAAATATAACAAAATTTCATAATGAAATAATAAGAGAATAACAATAGTTAATGCACTATCATTATCTTCAAGACAGTTACTAAGAGTACAAGACAAACCAAAAGGATTTGTACAAAAAAGAAATGAACATATTTCTGTTATTATCCTTTTCAAATTTAGAAACTATTACTCCATTATTTTCTAGCTCCTTGTGCTGCTATTAAGAACCTTGAAACCATTCCAATTCTTGACTCTTTGTAAATATTTTATTTTTAATTTCTGGAAACTTTTGTGAGCTTCTTTGTTCTCTGTTCCAAATTTTCAAGATAATGTGCTTGGGGTGATTTTTAATTGTTTCAATCTGGAAAATTATGTGTTTCAATGGGGGAGGGGGAGTGTATGTGTGTGTGTCAACTCTTTGTCTCTATGTCTCTCAAATGCTTCTAATTTAGATACTGAATCTATTTTACCTTTCTTGTCTTTTTTCTTCTGTGTTCCATCTTTTTTCTTTATGGAGGAAATATAGGCCTTTCACTCAATTTTATCTTCCTATTTTTCTAATGAGAATATTAAAAAATGAAATCTGCTATCACATTTTCAATTTCCAAGTGTGTCTTATTCTGTGAATTAGGTTCTTGTTTCTTGAAAATGAGATCTTCTTTTATCTCTTTGAGGACACACAGAATAGTTTTATGGAGGTTTTATACCCCATCAGAGTCTGTCCAGGTTGCTTTGGTCTGCTTGCTCTGGTCTGTGTCATTCATGCTAGAACCTTAGCTCTGATGTCTGCTGATCCTTAGCTGTCTGTTTCTGTTTAAAAATAGAGCACTAGAGAGTTAAAGTTGATGAAATCTCTGTGCTTGTTGTTTTATTTGGAAGGTGATCTGACTGAATCAGTTTCTAAAAACCTGTTTCCTCCACTTGTACCAACATCTTGAGACTTTTTCACTAGAGCTGGAGAAATTCTGTCTAGAGAAGCATCTTCTGTCCCACTTGCTATGTGTTTGCACCCAGTTGGGGGGGGGGTGGCAAGTGGAAAGAGAATTGAAGGGTCTCAGTATTTGGTGTGCAAATGTTTGTTAGTGGCTAACATTTTCAGCAACCTGTATGTGGAAAGCTCTAGCCCAGAGATATCACATCTTATCCTGCTGCCATCAAGAAGGGGTATAGTCACCCACACCAGGGAAAGTGCTTAGGTTCTACTTGCTACTTAGATAAAATGCAACCCTGGATTCACCTTTAACTTTTCATCTGCCTCCAGAGGTAAATCATGCTGCCAACACTGGTGCCTTGGGAGAACCTGGTTGTTTTCCCATTGCTAGTTTAGAATTCAGCATTCTTGGGTCTGCTATGTCAGGTATATCATACTTTCTGCTTTCCATCTTCCTAAATGCTTCAACTATTTGCCTCTTCTCTCCTTTTCTTTCCTTCTTATCCTTGTGAGTTTTTTTTAATTTCTCATGTTATTGTAATGTATTTTATTAGTACATGTTTGTAGTACCTGATGTTTACATTCATCTTAGGATGTAGGTACATGTACTTAGCATATCTTAATTCTTTTTATTCCCCTTCCCCTCCCCCATTTTCCTTCCTCCATCTCCAGATCCCCTCTCTGTTTGTTTCTTTAGTTCATATTTTTAGTTCTGCTTTACTTCAAGATCTTTCTCCAGTTTCACTTTCACTATTTCTTCTTTTCATCCAGAATTGGGATTGTAACTATGGAATCTTCTTCCACTGACTCTGCAGACATCCTGAGTTATAATACTTCAAGAAGACAATCACAGCAGGATACAGTCTTCAGAGAAATATTCTGCTTTCTTTACAGGTACATCTCTAGCTCAGAAACTGTGGAAGCTTCACTGTCCAGGGCAGATGCAGACAAGTGGCTCACAAGCTGCTTCCCAGAATCCCCTGGTGCAAACTCTAAAAAATATTTAAATTTGTAGGCTTTAGGATGACATTTCATACTTCAAAAAAATAAATATTATACATTATTTCTGTCTTGTGACTTATAATACTCATTTACATTAATACTTTTATTTGTGTAAATTAGAATAACTTTTAACATTTTCAAAATGTTTTAAAGATCTAACATCTCATTTTAGTCTCATAATAATAAAAGCATTTCATTATTCATCCTCACATGTAATAAACTAAGGGCACAGAGTCACATAGCTGGTATGTAATGCAGTCTGAATTCCTACTCCAGTATATCTCTAATTTCAGTGGTTTTTCTACTACATTAAGCTACCTAGATTATTTTATCCAAACTCAGAATAAGTGGGACTTAAGTAAAAAATGAATTAAGAAAAAAGTCACTGGTTTTTATGTTTATTAAAAATAAAGAATACAGACAATTTTTAAATATTCTATGAAGCTGTAAACCACATAAAGCAAATACAAAAATAAAATATAAAAGTGTCTTTCAGAGCCCTAGGGATTATACCAGCTCAAATAAATAGTATTTGTAAAGTACTTTAAGATCATATGCAGAAAGTGGCTATTTAAATGTAATATTTAAACCTATAATCTTCATGCATACAATAGAAAGGCAAATAATAAAGGATATAAGAAGATATCTATTTTTTTAGGGATTATGTATCACACTCCTTGTGTTAGTAAAGACTTTGGTAACTGCTAAAGTCTATTTTTCCTTCTTCATGTTTCTTCTACTGTCCAACAAAAAATAATTGTAAGCTTTAAGGATTTCAGAGTGAGTTATCAATTCATATAGTGACTGTTGTTATTGGTGTTATAGCAACAAAGGTCAACCAATGAAAAGTTTGTGTCTAAACTTTCTATTAATAACAATTTCACAAAATGTATAGTTTCTGGGGGAGCTTGTATATTAAAAACAAAAATCTACATCTTTATGACAAGCAAATAGTCTGTGGTGATAGAAGTCAATCACTTGATTATTAGCATGTTAAAATTTGATTCAGATTCAACAAAGATAGTAGGAGATTTGGGCATATTAGATTCAAAGGCAGTGGAAAATAGGCCTATATGATGAATCTATATGAAGGTGATAAAACTATGTGGAGGATTTAATTCTACAATAACATACATTCCAAGTCTTTCCAATCCATAGAAATGTAGGAATCAAATACTGTACTATGAATCCTGCTCTGTGGGGGAGCCAACAAAGTTTCAAGATAAGGCCCCTCATGGGTGATTGCAGCCTAATTGGGAACATAGAAAAATACCTTACATCCATTTTTTTGTTTGATAAGCAAAGCTAGCTTATAAGGTAGGCATTGTTATCCTAATTTCACAGATGGGGAATTCAGGCTTAGAGAATTTAGGCAAATTGTCCAAAACTTGCACTCTTGTAGGTTGTGGGGGTGGGATTCAAACTCATTGATTGTAAATCTATGTTTTCTTTGTATGTTGCTGCATTGCAACACACAGGAAAAGACATAAATAAAATATAACATTTTAGTAGTAAAATATAGAACTAATTTTAAATGCAGTGGGAATTCAGTGAAATGTGAAACGAATTCAAGTTAGATCTTAATCAGTTCATGTGTTATTCACTAAGGATCTAGTTCCTAAAATGGGCTTTGTAGATGATCTAAATAGAGAAAAGGGAGAGGGGGAGGAATAAGCTCTCTGAAGCACATCTGTTTGGTTGTCTATAAAACAAAGATGATTCTATTCAGCCCACTTCACCATTTTTAGGATCGAATGAGATAGCATATGTAAGAGAATTTTATAAATTACAAAGTATTAATATAATCCATTATTATTACTTGAAAATGGGAATGTGTAAGATGTGTGTACATAAAGCTGACAGTGGGGAACTGGTTTAAGAATGAGCAACTCAACTATCACCAAATCAGAGAATTATAAAATCTTAGAGGGTAGAAAATTACCTCAAATATCATCTAATCTAACGCCCATCTAGTGCCTGTTGAAAAGGTCTGGTGTCTTTTATGGGAACTTATCTGTATTTGTATCTGTATTATAGTGTAGTGGTTCCCCTCCCAAACTGTTAATTATTGAAAGTATTGCCACAGATTTTTTCGTCAATCTTACACATGGAGTAACTAAAATCTTCACTTGAATTCACCTTTTCTTTTACTTTTGAAACTGTTAATGTCAGTTGAAGTGAAAGTGTTATATTATTTCAGTGTAGAATTTTGCTTGTTATTTCAGTTATCTTTTCCAAAACATGAGAACTTCAAGACAGGAAGGAAATCTGCTTGGTTTTCATAGTTTTTGAATTGTATTCCTGAATGCTGTGTCAAGGAATTTGAATTCTAAAGTGAAAACTTTGACTCCTTGGGGAGATTTTCTAACACAAAACACAGAAAAGAGTCATTTGAACCCACAGCTTCATGTTTTAGCTTACTTAATCTGAACGTGAATCTCTATATGGGTGGTGACTCATCTCAAGGAAGACTTTGCCACTAATTTGGACTTTATACTAAGTAATCATTTTAAGTCAGTCTGCAGTATAGGGGTTAATTACAAAGGTAATGCTAGTCATTTTTCTACAACTCCAAACATGCTAAGAAATAACAATATTACAAATGGTAGTTAACCAAAACATTAAAGGTCTTTAAATTAGTAAAACACAGGTGACATTTATTTTCTTCTCATATGTTTTTCTGGTTCCAAATTTTTCTGTAGCAAGTATGTATTACATACGTAACTTAAAATAATTTATTAAGGTGAAATTCACATAACATAAAAGTTAACTTTTTTTTCCAGTACCAAGGACTAAACTCAGGGCTTTTGCCCTGAGCTACATTAACCGCCCTTTTTTAATTTTTTTCTATACATTTTCTAATAAATTTTATTTTATTTTATCGCATTCCTCCCCCATCAAGCCCCCTCCACTCCCTATGTACAAAAGCTTTGCTTCTATTTTTTCTTTCTATTTTCACTTTTTTTCTTGTCCCTTCCATCCTTTTGCCCACAGGGTCTTGCTAAGTGGCCCAGGTTGGGCTCTAATGTGTAATCCTCCTGTCTCAGCCTTCCAGATTAAAAATAACCAATTCATGGGCTGGGGATTTAGCTCAGTGGTTCCGCCGCCTGCCTCGCAAGCACAAGGACCCGAGTTCAATCCCTGGTACCAAAAAAAAAAAATAACCAATTCAAAGTGAACATAGTATTACACAACCACTTCTATCTAGTTCAAAATATTCTACCCCTTCAAAATAACTCCCTTTACCTATTAAGCAGCTCCTTCTAGTCTTTGCTACCCTTAGGCCCTAGGAACCATAATCTATAATCTGTCTCTATGGATTTATCTCATGTGAATATTTAATGTATGTAGAATCATAAAATATGCAACCTTTTGTGCCTGACTTCCTTAATTTACCATAAATTTTCAAAATTCTTCTATCATATAGCATTTATTGGTATTTTATTCCCTTTTATATCTAAATAATATTTATTTGTTTATCTAATCACTCACTGATGAACATTTTGGTTGTTTCTCCTTTTAAGGTATTGTGAATAGTACTGCATTAAACATGTGTGTACATGTACTTGTTTGAGGACATATTTTCAGTTCTTTAAGGTTATACAAATAATACCAAAATTATAAAGTTATATGGTAATTCTTTTTTAATTTTATGAGGAACTGTCAGTTTTCCACATCAACTAAGGCATTTTAACTTCCTACCTGCAATATATGAGGATCTCAATTTCTCTACCTCCTTATCAACACTTGATATTTCCTGAGATATTTCCCTAATGAATGTGAAGTAGTATATTATTGTGGTTTTCATTTACATTTCCCTAATGGCTATTAATAGTAAACATCCTTTTTTGTGCATGTTGGCCTTTATATGTTTTTTTTTAAAAGAAACATCTGTTAAATCCTTTGTCCACTTTTGAAAATGAGGTTGTCTTTTTGTTGTAGAGTTGTTAAAGTTCTTTATGTATTCTGAATATTAATGTCTTATAATTTAAAAATACGTTTTTCATTCTGTAAACTGTCTTTTCACTTTTCTGATTATGTCTATTGCTTCATGAAAGGATTAACTTTTATGAAGTCTAATTAATCTATTGTTATTTTACTTTTAGTATCATATCTAAGAATTTGTTACCAAATTCAAGGTCATGAAAACTTATCCCTATGTTTTCTCCTAAGAGTTTTACGATTTTTTTTATTTAGGTCATTAAATTATCTTGTTAATTTTTGTATATGATGTGAATGGAGGGGTCAAACTTCTTTCTTTTGTATGTTGCAGAGAGGATTATTATGGTGCAGGTCTTACATTTTTGATAGACTGTGGCACAGATTAAGGGGAGTCTTGGGATATAGTAGTATCTCTTTAAGAGATCAAACAAATGGATAACCACTGTGAGACAGAATGAGGATTCTGGCATCTGGCAGTGTGTAGAGGCCTGACCACATCCTGAGAGCCCCCTGTTCCTGATCCCATAAATTTTCTTCTAGTGAGTAACAGCCAGGATTGTCCTTTGCATCTTGGTTTGTCTGCAGCAGTTGGAGGCAGTCCCAAGATATAACCTTATAGTCTTTTATAAAGGGCTTTTCTTTAGTAAAAAAGTTGTTTGTCTGTAGGTCTTTTCTGGGTAGCCAATATGGCCTTTAAAAACCTGCAGGGGTGCAAGGACATTTGGTCTAGTCTGTCTGGCAGCTTCTTTGGCTGTTTGATTGGCCAGTTGGTTTCCCTTTGTAATAAGATCTTGTCCTTTTTGGTGTCCTTGACAGTGTATGATGGCTACTTTTTGTGTTCCCAAATTGCCTCTAGGAGTTGGAGTATCTCCTTTTTATTATTATTATTATTATTATTATTATTATTATTGGTACCAGGGATCGAATTCGGGTCCTTCCGCTTGTGAGGCAGGTGGCATAACCACTGAGCTAAATCCCTGGCTCTCTCCTTTTTATTTTTAATTTCTTTATGCCTGGCTGTTAAAAGTCCTCTTTCTTTGTAAATTGTCCCATGGACATGAATAATGGCAAAGGTGTACTTTGAGTCAGTATAAATGTTGACAGTCTTTCCTTGGGCCCAATGGAGGGCTGGGATGAGGGCCCAGAGTTTTGCTGTCTGGACTAACCACCCTTTAGGAAGGGGACCTGACTCGATAACCTGCTCTGAGATAACCTGACTTGATAACCTGCTTGATAACTGCATACCCTGTCAATTGCTCTCCATCTTGTATGAAGCTGCTACCATTGGTAAATAGGGTAACATCTGGTTGAGGTTTTGGCTCTTTAGTAAGGTCAGGTTGGCCAGAGAACAGTTCATCAGTAACTTCTTCATAATCATTGTCTGGCTGGCCCTCCTCAGCAGGCAGAAAGGTGGCTGGGTTTAAGGACCTCACAGTCTCTTAAAGTGACTCTGGGATTTTCATTGAGTAGCCCCTGATAATGGGCCATTCTGGAATTTGAAAGCCACTTATGTCCTTGATTGTTCATCAGAGTCATAACTGAGTGAAGGATTTTACTCTAAGGCTCCGTTCCAAGGTCATTTTGTCTACCTCTTTAATAAGAGTAACAGCTGCTGCCAGGGCCTAGAGGCAGGGGGGCCATCTGGCTGCTAGTGTCTAATTGTTTGGACAGGTAGACCACCAGCCTCTGCCAGGGACCTACAGTTTGAGTTAGGACTCCTAGGGCTATATGGTCTTTTTCATGAACAAAGAGATTAAATTCTTGGTGTGTGTCTGGTAACACTAAAGCAGGGGTACTGATGAGTAGCCATTTGATCTCTTTGAAAGAAGATTCCTGCTGGTCATCCCATTGTAAAGGCTGGCTCTCTGGTCCGGTGAGGGCTTCATAGAGGGGACTGGCTTTCGCAGCAAATCCCAGAATCCAAATCCTGCAAAACCTAGCTGCCCCCAGGGATTTGCAGAGTTTTCTTTTGCTGGCTGGCGTGGGAAGGGAGCAGATGACCTGTTTTTTCTCAGGTCTCAGTTCCCAGTGTCCTTCAGTGATGGTAAATCCTATGTACTGAACAGAAGGCCAACATATTTGGGCCTTTTTCCAGGATACTTTGTAGCCAGTCTCTAGAAGTAACCAGAGGAGGGCTATTGTTCCTTGCCAACAGTACTCTTTGGTTTTATTGGTTAGCAAGAGATCACCCACATACTGTAGCAGAGTGCAGTTTAGTTTTTCTCCTGGGAAAGCAGCTAGATTGGCAGCTAGAGTTTCTCTGAACAAAGTGGGAGAGTTTTTAAAGCCCTGCGGGAGTCTCATCCATTTGAGTTGTGTCTTTTGTCCTGTGTTAGGATTCTTCCACTCGAAGGCAAACAACTGTTAGCTCTGGGGAACCAATCATAAGCAGAAAAATTCATCTTTGAGGTCTAGGCAAGTAAACCAAGCTGCCTCGGGTGAGAGCAGACTCAGCAAAGTATATGGGTTAGGCATGACTGGGTGTATGATCACCACAGCAGCACTGACATCTTGGAGCTCTTGTCCTGGCCAGTAACTCCTGTCAGGCTTTCTGACAGGCAGCAGGGGAGTGTTCCAAGGAGACTGACAGTCTTTAAGGATTTTAGCCTTTTAGAGGTGGTCAATATGTTCTCGGATGCCAATTCATGCCTCTCGAAGTATGGCATACTGTTTTAATCTTACAGAAGTAGCTCCTGGCTTGAGGTCTACTATAATTAGAGCCCGATTCTTAGCCAGTTCTAGGAGGGATTTTTCAGCCCAGACTTTTGGAAAGGCCTCGAGGAGATCAAGAGGTTTTACTTCTGTTTGATCAGTGCTATGTAGTCTCCATTCTTCTCTTGGGACCACAACTGATAAGACTAGGCTTTCCTGATCATTGAGGGTCAGGCTGACTGGCCCTTCAGAAGCGAATGTGATTTGAGCTCAGTTTGGATAACAGGTCTCATACCAGTAGAGGAATGGAACAGTCAGGTAGATAGAGGAATTAATTCATGAACTATTTCATGTCCTCCCAGGCAGCAGGCTCGAGGTTGGCAGAAAGGGTGAGCTGTTAGATCTGGTGGCCCGCATGATGGCAACAGTTCTATCTGTGACGGGCACCACTGGAATGGTTACAACAGAATGCTCAGCTCCTGTGTTGATCAGGAAAGTCATTGGTTGGCCCCCAACTATCATTTTTACCATGAGCTCCTGTGGGCCAAGACTGAGGATGCCTGGTCTGTCCTAATCTGAGCCTCCTTTAGCAAGCCTGATCAAGTCTGGCATTGGAGACTCAGGCTGGAAAAGAGGACCGGCACAACCATTGGTCTTTTTTTTTTAGCATAGCCCCCTTCCGATTAGGACATTCGTTTTTCCATTGTCCAATCTCTTTGCAGTAGGCACATTGATCTGGATGCTGTTGGTTTTTCCCCTTACATGGTGGTCCTGGCCCTCTAGTCAGATCTGGCTTTCCTAAGAGCTGTGAGGAGCGAGACCTTTTGTTTCATCTTTTTCTCTGCTTCTCGCTGGGCTTCCCAGTCTCTGTTGGAAAAAATTTTAATTGCTACTTCAAGTAATTCTGCGGTGTTCTTGCCAGCAAACCCTTCCAGTTTTTGGAGCTTGCATGGGATGTCAGGAACAGACTGGGCCATGAATGCAGTTTACCATGTGCTGATTTTCAGGATCTGCTGGATCAAATGGGATGTAGTCACAGAGTGCTTCACAGAGTTGCTCAAAGAAGCCACCAGACAATTCCTCAGGCTTTTGTTGCACAGACGCAGTTTTGGACATGTTTGTAGGCTTTTAGGCAGCTACATGAACACCGTGAAGGAGGGCCCCATGGTACCTGGTGAGAGCTTCTTGTCCCTGGGTAGTCTGGAAGTTCCATTTTAGTCTGGCCTCAGGAGCCATGAGTTTGGCCCCTGCTGCTGCATTTTGGCTGGTGGAGGTCATATCTCGAAGATATCTCCTGGCCTTGGTGATGATTCTGCATCTCTCCTTGGTGTTAAACAGGGTATAGAGCAGCTGAAGGCAGTCTTCCCAGGTAGGCATATGGGTCTGGAATATGGACTCCACAAGGTCAATGATTGCTTGGGGCTTTTCAGAGTAAGATGGAGTGTGTTGCTTCCAGTTGAGGAGGTCAGTTGTGTTAAATGGTTGATAACAAAGAGTGACTGGTTGAGGTTGTTCAGAGCCATCTTCCAGGCTGGTGGGTAGAAATTGGACCTCATGGATTGGTAGCTGGGCAGCAGGGGGCTGAGCAGATCTAACATCTGACCAGAGGTGTCTCTGGAGAAGTAATCTCATTGCCACACAGGATGGTGGAGGAGTCAGGGGCCTCAGTTGGAAGCAGCAGGTATAGGACAGAGTTGGCAGGACATGGAACTGGCGTCAACATAGGGGGAGATTTTGGAGTGGCTGGAGATGAGGCTGCTGGTCCGATAGGTGGTGACTCAGGAGACAGGGGTCCAAGAGGGTTGGAGGCAGTGGTGAATTAGAGGGTGGTGGGCTCTCTGGCAGAACAGGAGTGGGTAATGAAGGTACAGATGGTGGTCTGAGGACATAAGGCAGTGGCAGAGTCCTCCTCAGATGGGCCCTGATGAATTGGCTTTTCTAGGGCTTTAGAGGGGTGACTACAGTTCTGGGCCACAAAAACTTGACTCCAACCCTTCTTATTAATGCAAAATTGAACCCACTGGGGGAGGGTCTGAGCTATTTCCAGCCAAGAATCGATATAGGGGAACTGATCAGGATACCCAGGCTGACCTGACATGACATTTCAGGCTGCCTGGACTGTAGGGACATCTAGGGTCCCTTCCATTGGCTACCTAACATTAAGCTTGGGGCACTCTACCTCACAGAAAACCTTCGGTTTTGAGGGTTTTATCTTAATTCTATAGTCTCCACTAAAGCCTTTCTTAAAGTTGAGTAGCATCCAGTCTAACATAGTTGGCTTACTCTAATTATTTCTCATAATGTGTGGTGTATGTGGTGCCCTTGAACAGTGTCACAACAAAGGGTGGGTGCCTCTTAATGGAGACCATGTAGGTGTCTGCCTGGCTGGACTTACGCACACTTTGGTAAGGTGCTCGGGTAGCCCCCAACCTGGTAAGCCTCTTATTATGGGAGGTTAGTCACCATTATGCCTTACAGAGTCACCACAGAAACACAGGTTAGAACCCAATCTAGCTCTTTAATTGAAATCACAAAGCCACAGACCAGTCCTGGAGGACCATGCCCAGTTACACTCACTCACACATTCACCAGTCATTCAAAGGTTAAAACATTCCCTCCCTTTTCACCCACAGAAATGGACAATGAGCATGACATCAATCACTTCATCCATCACCAGACAGTCTCCTTGCAGAGATATTTCAGGCTCCTCCTAGCTGGCTATCACTGCAGTGCTGCCTTAAGCCATATGAGGTAGCCCTGGAACTGAGGGTAGGGACTCCACACTTGCTTTGGCCTTGTGCACCCTGACCAGAGCCAGGAATTCGATATCCATCTCATTCACACACAGGCATTCACAGATTCAAACAAACAAAAACACTTCCTCTCCCCTTAGGGAGACCCTTGACTGGAGTCTCTGGCCTGAGACTCTGAGAGATGATCAGTCTCTCCTTCTGTCCAATGGGACAGGCCTGACTGGGGCTGAAATGAACCTCAGGGCTTTACCTTATCCTGTAGTCCTGGAAGGCTTTCAGTCCACCTCTTCTCCAGAGTCCACTCGAAAGAAGTAAGCACAGCCGTTGGTCACCCTCATCTAGCAAAAGAGATACCACCAAATAGGGCGGAGGTGTGCTATCCCATTCCTTGAAGAGGGCTCCTGGTGGCCACTCTCTGACTCTGAGCCAGTGGCTCAAAAGACCAGCATGATAGGCTTTTCCAGTCAGGGAATCAAATGTTGTAGAAAATCTGGACCGGGAAAGACAAACCCACTCAGTAACACTCAATTTGTCACTGACTAGTGTGGATTTTTCAATGATAGTGGAAATGAAAACTTTGGAAACAGAATGAATTTGCAGGCAAAAGCTTATTGAGAAGTAGGAGAAAATGAGAAAGGACATCAGCTTGAAAAGAACTGAAAGGTGTGTGATAGAGTAAATTGAGGCACAACTGAGACCACCAGGGCAGGCAAAGATGAAGCAACAAGAGAGATTTTATTTTCAGCCTGGTTGCAGGTGGGTCAAAGGCAACAAGACTGTTGACCATGAGCATTTGAGTCAGGGCAGACTTTATAGGTGAGTAAGAGTAGGGGAGGGAGTACTGTCCAGAGGAGTGGAAAATTTTTGTTCTAGGGTGGAGGATGACTTTTGGCCTCCTAGGGGAATCGGGACCTGCAGGTGTTGCTGCATGTGGCATGGGGAGGATTACTGTTTATCTCAAACCCATGTCTTATCTTCCTGTTATCTTTTGCACCTTGCAGTGTGTGCCACAGCATTGCCTGGGGAGTTTTTCCTCTTCTGCCTGGGTGGGGGTCTGATAGAGTACAGTTGTGATGAAGATTGGATTAGCATATTTAAGAAAAAGAAGAGGCCAGATTTTATGAGGTTGTTAAGGTGAAGTAAGGTCTCTTTCATTATTTCAGTTCTGGCTTTGCAGCTTCTGAGAAGTATTTATGGCCTGAGGGAACAATCCAGTTCCCATGAGATGATTGTTCCTACTTGGGAGATGCATTCTCAGTTTTGAAGAGGTTCTGATGGAACTAAGGTGACTGCAAGTTTAGAGCAAAAACAGGACTTCTGGGAGTCCATTCCAGGGTTTCTAGTGCAAAATGTTGTGAAAGCTGGCAGTTAAATGTCCCTGCATATCTCTATTTTGGTGTCAGTCTTGGAGGGGGATGAGATAGATCTGGTACATTTAGGGCTAATAATCTTTGTACTATATTTGTAGATAGACACTCCTTAAATGATTAACATGCCTTTGTGCAGAGCTGAGCAGGGATTTGTTTCAAAGTTTTAAAGTGATCAAGACGACAGATACAAAATGAAAGCAAAGATGCCAAGCTTTATTACACTTTTAGCTACCCAAGTAGGCTCAAGTAAAGAGTTACATTTTTGTAGTAAAATTAACTTTCATGTCCCTAAATGCATCAAAAAGAACACAAATCATGCTTTTAATGCATAGTAGATTAAAAGCCTGAGAGTTTGTTTCTCCTCTATCCCTCTAGGTTGACCCCAACCGTTTATTGTATCACCTAGTTTATTTTTGGAGTCACTTTAGTGAAGGTATCTTGGTTTTAATAACACACCTGGTTTTTGAGATCATTAAGATTATTTGGGAGATAGAGGGGCAGGGAGAAATGTATACTGTACTTTTAATGGGTAATAAACCCTGAGGTAAGGCCAAGAGTGTACCTGCCCTTTGTCCTTATGGTGATTTCTGTCTCATCTCCTCCCTTCTCAAGCTGACATAGGAAAGAGGCGTGTGGTTACTATAATGGTCATCAGAGTCAAAGTAATAATCAGAAGTCTGATGGGTGGCACTGACTACTTAATCATGGTGTTCTTAGAAGTGAAATATATAGGAAACTTACTAAATCCTTACTTGATGTGTCGAACCAGAAAACTTCAAAAAACTCTAAACTGAATCCCCAAAAAAGAGTCATAGTCCAAATTTGAGCCAAGGTTACATATCCACAACCCTTAGAATGCAAGAGAAGCAAGATCTCCTAGAGGAAGGACCCTGGTATACTATCAAAAATTTATATTCTTCATGTTTCTCACAGCCTTTTCTAAAGGGACCTTTTACCAAGGTGACTGTACACTGGAGCAAAGGAAATAACCAGACTGCTAAGGAGATAATGGTCATTGGTTCTGAAGTGACCTTAAGTCCATGAGATCCACTATGTTACTGGGGTCATCATTCAGAATAGGACCTTATAGAGGTCAGATGATCAATGGAGTTTTAGTTTAAATCTATCTCGCACTGGATGTGATGTCACAAACATTAGGGAGGCTGAGACAGGAGGATTGCCATGAGTTTGAAGCCAGCCTGGACTACACAGCGAGCTCAAGGCCAGTCTGAACTACACAGCAAGACCCTGTCTCAAAGTACCAAAAACATCCATCTCACAATGGGCATAGGATGTCCCCAGATACATCCTGTGGTTATTTTCCCAGTTCCATAATGCATAATTGGAGTAGATATACTTAGCAGCTGACAGATCAGCACCTGCAGAATCTAGCTCCACATCAGCCTCCACAGTCCAATATACCAGTGGGCCAAGGCTTCAGGCTAGCCACTATGTCTTCAAAATCCAGACTTACCCTAGTAGACCCAGCCTTGAGGCCAATTCCTGTAGCTCCAGGATCAAGGCCAGCACCTGCATATCTAGTCTGTAAGCACAGACCTGCAGGCCTAATCTTTAGACCAGATCCCACAGATTCTGGCTTCAGGTTGGCCCTAAGCTTCAGACCAGTTCCTGCAGACATAGAGTTCAGTGGATCCAGGATCCAGGCCTTCTCCAGCTGACCCAGGGTTAAAATTAAACACAGTAGACACTGGTGCCATGCTAGTCCCAACAGGTCCAAGGTTTAAGCCCACCCATGTAGACCAAGGAAGGATCCAGGCCAACCACAATAGACTCAAGACCCAGAGAAGCCCCCGTGAACTCAGGACCAGGCTGGCTTCCATAACTCAGGCTTCCAATCCATTTTTGTGGGCCCAGGCTCAGGACCCATCTCAGCCACCACTGATCAGGCTCAAAGAATGTGGGGATGTAATTCCTTGCCCCCTCCTTTTATCTCTTGATCCCTTTCCCATTTGAAAAATATCTCCCTACATCCTATTATCTGTCTTTTCTGCACTTAACATTAATATTTTATTTATTTGTTTAAAAAGTGCATTTCAGTGAATAAGAAATCAGAAAAGCTAGAAAAGAAATAATGAAATTCTACTTACTATGCATTTTTTTCCAGTACCAGGGATCAGATTCAGGATCTTGTGCTTGTGAAGCAGGCGTGGTGTCACTGAGCTAAATCCCCAGCCTCTACTATGCATTTTTTACATTTATTCAAAAGAGGCAACTATTCTGTTAGTTACTGTTCTATTCTTAAAGAGGTTCATGATGCAAAAGAAAATTAAAAGATTATTGTATTCATTTTTTACTTTTTTACTTTATGAAGAAAATGAAATAAAATTTCATAACAAAATAAGAATAATAATAGCTAATACACTCTGTATCATTATCTTCAAAATTGTTAGAGTACAAGACATAGACCAAATGATTCTTACAAAGAATTTTATTTTGCTATTTATTTATAGTTTGAGTTTCTCATATAAAAGAAACTATGTAATATTTAAGTTTATGTGTCTTATTTATTTCAGTTAACATTATGGTCTCAAGATGCATATTTTTTCCTACAAATTACTGAAGTTCATCTTTCTTTATGGCAGAGTACTACTCCTTTGTGTATAAATGCCACATTTTCTTTACCCATTCATCTGTCAATGGGTATATGGTTTGTTTCCAAGATTTAGCCATATGATGAAATATTATTTGACAATGAAAAGGAATGAAGTATTGATATATGCTGCAATATAGATGAACCTTGAAAATATTATACTAAATCAAAGAAGTCAATCACTGAAGAACACATATCATATCATTCAACTTACATGAAATCTACATAGAAGAGGCAGATCTATAAAGACAGAAAGTAAATTAGTGATTGCCTAGAGCTGGTGTGAGGAAAGTGATGACTAACTGATAAAGCTGAATTGTACATTTTCAACTGATGAATTATATGATTGTGAATTATATCTCAAATAAACTACTTTTTAATAAACTAAACAAAAAAAAGAAATAGAAATCAGCCAGACATCATGCTATGGGCATATAGTCTCAGGTACTAGGGATGCTGAGGAAGGAGAATCTCTTGAGCTCAGGATTTCAAGACCAGCTGGGCAGTGTGAGACCCTGTCTCAAAAGAATGAGAAGAAAAAGGGAGAAGAGAGGTAGAAATGTCAGCAACTCAAAATAATCATCTTCAAGAAGCTCAGTGAGCTTCAAGAAAACAGATAACTAGATGAAACAAAGAAAGTAATATATATATATACAAACAAAATGAAAAGTTCAATACAATGATAGAAAGAAATAAAGAAACAAAAATTCTGGAGAATGGCAATGGATTATCACAAGTTAGACCAGATAGTGAATTTAATAATAAGTGCAATTTCATTGCTGGAGCAAACTGAAACATCTTTTTGGAACTTAATATGTAATATTGATATGGCAAAAAATGCCTTTTTCTCCACTCCTATCAATAAAGCCCACCAGAAGCAGTTTACTTTCAGCAATACAAACCTTGCTGTCTTCACACACATAATAACTCACAGCCCTGTGACTTAATTTAGTTTTCAGGAATCTTAATCACTTTTTTCTTTTCATGAGATATCACACTGGTCCATTACATTGATGTCATTCCACTGATTGAACCTAGTGAGCAAGAAGAAGCAACTGTATTAGACTTATTAGTAAAATATTTCTGTGTCAAAAAGTGGGAAATAAATCTGACTAAAATTCAGGGACCTTCTACTTCAGTGAAATTTCTAGAGGTTCAGTGATGTGAAATATGTTAAGATATCCTTTCTCAAGGGAAGGACATGTTGGACCTTGTTCCTTCTACAACCAAAACAAGCATAATGCCTAGTGAGTCCTCTTTAAAGGCAACATGTTGCTCATTTAGAGGTGTTACTGTGGCCCATTTGGCATGTGATCCAAAATTCTGCTAATTTGAAGGTGGACCCAGAGCAAGAGAAGGTTCTGCAACAGCTCCAGGATGTCCTACAAGCTGTGCTGCCACACAGGCCATAATACCCAACAAATCCAATTGTACTTGAAGAGTCATTTGCAAATAGGAATACTGTTTATAGCCTTTAACAGGCTTCTATAGATGGATTAGTGTAGGCATTTAAGATTTGGAAGTAAGGCTCTGCTCTCATCCACAGATAAGTACTCTCCATTTGAAAAACAGCTCCTGATTTGATACTGGCCCACAGTAGAAACTTAATACTTGATGATGCATTATCAAATTACCATATAGTCCTAGTAAATGCATGTTATTTGACTCACAAATCAACAAATTTAGATGGAAGCATTCACTATAAAATGATAGTGATGTATATGCATCATAGGGCTCAATCAGGTCCTCAAGGCATGAGTAAGTTGCATGAAGAAGTATCATAAATTCTCTTGTTCCTACTTCCATTACACTATGGCTGCATGGGGGTTATCCTGTTTTTAGCTGACAGAGGAAGAGAAGACTGTGGCCTGATTTATGGATGGTTCTGCGTGATAAACATACACCACCCAAGGTGGACAGCTACAGCACTGCAGCCCCTTTTCTAGGACATTCCTGAAGGATATGGTGAAAATAACTCTTTCCAGTCATGAGCACTTTGTTTGGTTATTGAATGTGCTTGGAAAAAAAATGGCTGGATGTGTGATTATATACCACTTCATGGGCTTTAGCCAATGATTTGGCTGAATGTTCAGGGACTTTTAAGGTACATGATTGAGAAATTGGTGGCAAAGAAATGTATAGAAGAGATTTGTGGATAGATCTCTGTGAGATGGCAAAGAATGTTTCATTGGAATACCCAAAAAAAGGTGGCTTCAGCAGAAGAGGGCAATAGGATGACCCATTCTATGGACATCAATTAGCTACTTTTCTCAGCCATGAACAAAGGTTCCATATCTCTAACTCCAGAACCCTAGCACAGAGATCTTGTGTGAAGTAGAAGCAGGCCATAAAACAGCTCCTAATCTTTTACCAGGAGAACTTACTTCATTTGCAGTGCAGAGTGGGAATATTGAAACATGAAGATGCCCTCAAAAGTAGTGAAGGTTGTGGTAAAGGGCAATTTGCAGGACAATTATAAAGCTAATGAATCTATAACCTAGACTGTAAGCCAGGTAGCCTACAAGAGAGAGCCAGGTTGGAAGAATGCTGCTGGCATTATAACAAGTATCAAACACTGATCACAGAAATCATTCTATACAAAGAGCTACAATTTTATTGGATTTGTTTGTAGAGCAATATATGCCCCATGGCATGGTTCAAAGCAATAGAATACTCTGTCAAGAGTTAGTAGAGTCAAACAACTGGATGTGATCAGAGAAGAGAAGGTGAGAGCTGTACCAGTACCACTATCATCCCAGAATGAATGTAGACACACTCAAAGTTAGGTCTCCTTGAAGAGCAATATCACAGGTTCTTCATTATGGGAAAGGACGAAAACTTCACTAAAGTAATCCAAACACTCAATAAATAGTCAAATAACAAAAATAAGCACCAGGGGCAGGACATAACCAATATCCATATTTGCTACAATTTATTATCTAAAATGTTCAGTTTCCAACAAAAAATATGAGGTATGCAGAGAACAGGAAAGTATGACTCAAGTGCCAGGAAAAAGAAGTCAATAGATGCTGCCCATGACAAAACAAACTTTTGGCCTTAACAGAAAAAGATTTCATTGTAGCTATTATTTTCTGCATTGAATTGTACTCCCCCCACCCAATTCATTTGTTGAAGTCTTAATCCTCAATAACCTAGCATGTGGCTTTACTTAGAAATGGTTTCATTTCAGATAAATTTAGTTAAGATGGCATCATACTGAATTAGGGTGTGCCTTTATATAAAGGGGAATTTGGACAGGCTCACAGTGAAACTACCATGTGAAGACTAGAATTATGATGCAATAAGTTAAGGAAATATAACAAGTGCTGTGTTTTAAAAATTCAATAAATGTCAAGGAAAAGAAGAATAATCGAGTAAGAAAAAAGTGTTGAAGAAAGCAATATATAACTGTTTGAGAAGTGAAAACAAATAGTGATTTGGTGGAATAAGGAGAATTAGAATTTATGAGAATCTAGTAATCTCCAAGAGTCTAGCAACCTTTGATTTCCTCTTTCCCTCTTACTCCCATTTGCCTCACAATACACTTCAAATTTTATCTTGAAGATTTTAGAGAATAATCTTATTTAAGCCAATGACAACATTGCTGCAAGGCTGCAGCTACCCCTCAGAATTTCCCTGAATATCTGGTCCTTTCTTGTTTTAGCCAATAATCTGAATATGAAGACATAAAATATTCTACTCATTTTGTAAAGCAATTAGAATCAAGAAAGAGAAAACCCAGTACTGTTAATTGAGTGTGATGCTCATGATATGATAATTGCTATTAAAGTCATAATAAAGGCACCATATTTTCAAATTTTGAGTTAAGTATATGACAACACAGCCATATTTCCCATAGCTTTGGACCAAAAGCCTTTGGGTGGAGTAGGCAACACAGAAAGAAAAACAGGAAAAGAAGAAGGGGGAGAGGAGAGGAGGGGAAGGGCAGGGAGGGGAGAGTAGGAGAGAGGAGAGGGTGCTTTCACAAATATATCATAGAAGTGGACATATTCTCTGAGAAGCCACTTTCATAGTAACTCCCCAGCCATCACTAGTGGCCAGAGAACACATTCACTGCACTCTATCCCAGACCTTATCCGGCACCATATGATGCAACTTCTCCACATGAATTTCAAATGATCTTTCTCTAGACCTTCTTTATATAGAAAGAAGAAAGTAGTATGATGTAACCTATAGTTTCCTTCTGGAGTGTTGAGCAATAGAAGCATTTTGGTGTAAGGGAAGATTGTAAATTAAAGCCCCTTTTATCAAAGTGGTTAGGTAGTTTTGATGAGTTTGGACAACTGAGCGTGTTGTGCAAGGTGTTTTAGATGTGCGATGGATTTAGATACTCACTAATGGGATAAGTGGCAGTGGAAAAGGAGCAGGAAAATAAGCCCCAGTTCTAATTCTAAGTAAAAGGAGGCTTTAAAAACCAAGCATTGTCTCTATTGTGTTTAAAGTCCTAAAAGGATGAATAAGTAATGAAAGTATGACTGTTCCTTTCCTGTAAACATTTTAAGCTTCAACACTTACTGTGCGAGTAGGGGACAAGAATTGAGGTAGTTTAATGATAAAAATCTTTTGCGTTTCCTTTGAAATGAAGTCTTAAATTTTAAGTAATCTCAGTTGTTCTTAGCTCTGGCTGTAGCAGTTTTTGCTGTGACATGTGTCACTGAGCATATATGGGAGACAAAAAAGGAAAGGAAAAAAGAAAACATCAATTTTGTTTGAAGAGTAGTATAAAACAAGGCAAGCTAATAAGAGATTTTCCTAGAGGGAAAATCCTAGTTTTAAAAACCACAGAAAATATGCTGTTGCTTAGATTTAATTCTTCAATAAATGTTACTACCTATAAACAACTTAAGAGTGTTCAAACAGATGGATGTAGTTGGAGTTGAGGGAGCAAGGAAAGAAATCTTTATCTCCATAATATAATTGTTGCATGTGATTGATTTTCTATAAATGAAAATGAGATTTGAATTTTGTATTTTCTCAGAGTGCCTTTATGTGAACATTTTTCATTTTGAGAATCAGTAAGGTAATCCAAAACCCTTTGCCTCCCAAGCATCAGAGAAAACCTTCACTTTATATTTCTCCCTGAGATTAGCTGATAGGTTTGACACAGGGAATTGAAGGTGGGCTATATAAATCATAACAACTCAAATCTGAGTTGTATATGGCTCTATGTTTGGTAGCATTTAGACAACTCTAAGATACAATGCAAATGTAAATGACCATTCACATTTTATCACTGCTACTGGACTTTCATAATAACTTTTCTTTGCCATTTTGGATATATTCTCTTTAAAGCTAATTCTAAAAACAATGATCTAGCTCAGAGGGGAAACCCTAAGAAAAGAGTTTAGTATTTAAATGATGATTACTTGGCCTACACAAAAATTTCTACACAGCACATGATTTCAGAGCTGTGCAATTTTTTTTTGAGGATGACTTCTATTAACATATTACTATAAGGGAGAGTGAAGTGCAGGTAATTGAAAGTGATGTCTCTAGGTGTCAAAACATACATTACCAGAACACAGTAATCAAATGGCTTCACCACCAACAGATAATCAAGAATCTACTATTCTGTGCTTGATTTGCCTACTACTGGGTAGCTCTGTTCTTTGTAGTTATTGGGATTTTTTGAACATTTCCAATTTTTTTCACTCAGTAGACATTGCCAGATGTTTCTGTTTCATACACAGTGTTTGTTGTCAGATTTAGGGAAGACAAAGTGGAGTTTATAATAGGATCTGATGATTGCTCTTGGAAATTGTTCTGTGTAAATGTAAACTGGATGAATTGTATTTCATAATAAAAAGATTGGGGGAGAGAGAATCTTGATGGAAACTACCTGAGGTTACTTGTGGAAGATTTTATCTGCATATGTCGCTCTGGCTTTTTTACATTCAGATGCAAATTGTACTCATTTGCTTAATCATATTCCTAACCAAGTTGTAGGCAAGCTCTGTGCCTATGACAAACTGGTGACAAGCTCATAGTTTCTTTCTTTCTTTTATTTTTTTTGTTTGTTTAGTTTAATTAATTAAGCATATTGGTACATTTTAGATATATATAATGATTACATTTATCATAGAGAATTTGTACCTGTACATAATATATATTGATTCTTCTTTTTTTCTATTCCCCTCTCCTTTCTTCAACCTTTCTTCCTCTACTTATTTACAAAAGCTTTGTTTCTATTTTTTTCTTCTTTTCTAGTTTTTTTCCATTTCCCATCAGTACTTTACCCCTCCCCTCTGCCTACCTCCCCTGCTCATTTGAACATTTTCTTCATATTTCACAATATCTAATATACATTTTAGACCTTATTTACACTTTTGGTTTCTCACACCAGAGAAACAATGTGGTATTTGGACATGTGTGTTCAGTTTATTTCACTTAAGGGTATGGTCTCAAAGTGCATCCATTTAGTTATAAATATCTCAAGCTCATCCTTTTTATAGCAGAGTATTACACCATTCTACTAAAAAACCCACATCTTTATCCATTCATTGGTTTGTCAGCTTTTAGACTGTTTCCAAGATTTAGTTATTACAAACTGCTGCTATAAACATGGGTGTGCCTATGTCACTGTGGCAAGATGCTTTTAATTCTTTTAAGAAGATACCAAGAAAAGGAATAGCTGGGTCAAATTGAATCTCTAGTTTTAGTATTTTGAGGAATGTCCACACTGATTTCCACAGTGGTTGCACCAGTCTACACTCTGAGCAGCATTAGAGAAGGGTTCTTTTTTCCAGGCCCAACCAGCATTTGTACTGGTTAATTTCTTGATAACTGGTTAATTTCTTTCTTAAGTGAGATGAAATATCAGCATTGTTTTAATTTGCATCTCTTGAATGACCAGTGATGTTGAACATTTTCTCATGGCTTTATTTGCCATTTGTACTTCTTTATCTAAAAAGTATCTATTTATTTCAGGTTCCCATTTTTAGATTGATTCTTTACATTTGAGGGGTATGAGTTTTTTGAGGTTTTTATATATTCTAGATATTATTCTTCTGCCTGAAGGAATATTTGGCAAAAACTTTTTCCCTCTCTGTCTGTTGTCTGTTAACCCTGTTCGTGACTTCTTTTGAAAAAAGTTCTCACTCTGTGTGGAGGAGGCTTCCGAGTCAGCAAGGCACAGATCCCAGCCCAGAGGAGGCTTGCGGGTAGGCGTGCCACAGCTCCTAGCATGGAGGAGGCTTCCAGGTCAGCGTGCCACGGCTCCCAGCCCAGAGGAGGCTTCCAGGTAGGCATGCCACAGCTCCCAGCACAGAGGAGGTGAGCCTCATGGGCGCCACCAGCACCCCCACCCCGCCTTCGAAATGAGAAGACACATAAACAAGCCTCAGAACCAGACTTCAAGATCACCTACAGCAACCCCAAAGGGAAACAAGATGGAACACTCTGATACTCAACCACCTGGACTCTCTGAACTAGGAAAGAAAGAGGATCTGGAAAAAATGAAATCAGAAATAATTTCTCACATAACAGCAGAGATGGTGCCCATAGTGCAAGACATGATTAATAAATCTAGGGAGGACACAGATAAAAAAGCAGAGGAGCTGAGGAACATATTGGAATCCCAACATAGAAAACAAATGGAATCCATAAAGCAGATACAAACAGATTTCCAGGAGATTAAAAACTCCATTGGAAGTCTATGCAGCAGAATGAGCCAGTGTGAAGACAGAATTTCAGATATAGAAGACAAGATTGCAAATAGTGACCAGGAAAAGAAAAATTGCTTTAAAATTCTAAGAGACCACAGGAAATCAATCCAGCAGATGCTAGACGATGCAAACAAGAATAACATAAGATTGATTGAAGTCAATGAAGAAAGAGGAGAGAGTGCAAATGACATAAAGAAACTGTTCACAGAAGTGATGGCAGAAAACTTCCCAAGCAGTGGAAAAGAACTTGACATACAGATAAGTGAGGCATATAGGACTCCAACTAGCCTTGATACAAAAAAATCTACACATAGGCATGTAATTATTAAGATTCCAGAAACCAAACAGAAGAATAATATTCTATAAGCAGTTAGAGAAAATAGAGAAATCACATGCAAAAGAAGCCCATCAGAATCACAGAAGGCTTCTCAACGCAAACTCTGAAGGTAAAAAGAGCTTGGAGTGATGCATTTCAAGCCCTAAAGGAAAACAGCCTCCAACCCAGATTGATGGACCCTGCAAAACTATCTTTCAAAATTGATGGAGAAATATGATACTTTCATGATAAAGAGTGCCTTAGGAACTTCATGAATACCAAACTAGCACTCCAAAAAATTTTAGACAATATCCTAGGAAAAGACAATGAGGATCACAACCCCAGGAAGCCCAGGAGAATGAATG
>NW_004624898.1:1770737-1805068 GCF_000247695.1 Heterocephalus glaber | reverse complement strand
AGGAAGAAAAGGGGCAAAGGGAAGGGGAAGTGGGAGGGGTAGCAGAAAGTAAAGATGGGAATGGAATTAATATGAGAAAATGAAAAAAGGAAACAATGTCTCTGTAAATAGGGAGGGATGGAGGGAAGGGCAGGGGAAGGGGGAAAAAATAAGAACCAAGAGAGTATGTAAAGGTGCATATCTCCAATGATGAATGTCATTATATTGTACATCTAAAATGTACCAATAAAAGCATATGTAAAAAAAAAAAGTTCTCACTCTGTAATTCAGGCTGGCCTTGAACTCACTATGTAGCCCAGACTGGCCTCAAATTCACAGCAATCCTCCTGTCTCAGCCTCCTGAGTGCTGGGATTACAGAAGTGTACCCCCAGCTCATAGTTTCTTAAAACAAATTACACCCAGTCCTGTAATCTCATCTGACTAATATGATTTTCCAAAGTATCCCAGACTTTATTGAATTCATTTGTGATTTTTAACTCAATAACAATGAAAGATTACAACCCTTTCCAACATCTGTCATAGTAGTAGGTAGCTCATCTTTCTTTTGGGACAAAAATGACTATTTTCTTTAGCTATTCTCAATGCTTTCATTTATCATTCTTCACCAGTAATATTAGGTTCAAGATGTACACCAAGATACTCTATCACATTGATTTTAATGCATTTATAATTTTAAAAATTCTTCTGTGCCCAGCAAATTATTACTATTTCCTTTAATGTTCAATTCATATTTCCTTATATCTTCTAAAATTTAAAAAGTAGCCATAGTTTGTAATTATATAGTGGCTAAGCATGGTTGTGCATGGCTGTAATTCCAGCTACTTAGGAGGCTGAGTCAGGAGCAACAAGTAGCAAGACCCTGTCTCAAATGAAAGAGCCATAATTATATAGTCATTTGAATATTGTTTGGCTCCATTCTCCACCACAATAATTATCTGCTCCTTAAGATTAGAATTCTTATCTATTTTTACATCCCATCCTCTAGCATGTTTCCTGGCTCATAGCTAGCACTAAGTAATGCTCTTGAATTAGTTAATCAGTGAGTTAGCAAATGGTTTCAAATATTATATCATTCTTGAATTCTTTTCTAATCTCTTTGATCACCACACTATCTCCCATCTCACTGATACAGGAGTGTTCAAAGTTCAACATTATGTCTTCTGCATGTCAGTGGAAATTTGCCTACATCCTGTTTATATATAGTAAACACTTTTTTCATTCTCAAAAGTATCATAACTTGAACTGTAATTCAGATGTTCACCTTCTATAGAACTGTGCATCAGCATATCCTAGAGCCACTTCTAGCCATTTTTTTTACTGATTTTGAGTTATTTGTGAACAGGCTCAGTTCCAGTTTTCCTTCCTAACCCTGGGGCTTAGTGCAGTGTCTGGCACTTAATCACTATTCTTTTGAATGAAAAGGCATTCCAGTTGTCATATCCCAAGAAGCTTGTGCTCTAAAATAAAACCACACAAAAATGTGTAACAGTTTGACATCTAAACAGGCTTTAGAATAGACAATCAACATTTATCTTAAGGCTTTGAAAGGTAAATCTAAGTCATTTACTTCTTTTCAACTTGAGGTTATTAAGGTGCAATAATAAGTAGTAATTTCAATAAGGCTTTCCTAAATTTGTTATTGTATTTCTTCATGAACATGATGAAAATATTCACACCAATATTAATGAGTTTTTGTTTTTGTTTTTCCAGTGCTGGTGGTTGAACCCAGGTCCTCACCTATGTTAGGCACATGTTCTACCACTGAGCTAAATCTCCAATGTCAATATCAATGTGACTACAACTAAATATTTGATAGTAGAGAAAAAGTGTTCTGTGGTCTACTAGCTAAATAATCAAACAAGTATTTCTCATTTTCCAAGAAAATACACATAATGCCTGATAAGTAGTTGTCTTTAAGTTACTTTGGAGCTTTGAATAAATGCAAGGGGAAAAAAATCTTAGTGTCCATTGTACACTAGAAGTTATTTTGAAGAGAATAAAATGTAAACATGGTAGTAAATGTAGAATTTATGAGGGAAATGGGCTTTAAAATCTGAATAGTAAAGATTAATGAAAAAGTAAAAGTGAAAGGAGTTTCTATTTGTTAGCTAATTTTATTAAGAGAAATTTTTGAAATCAAAAGCAGTAGTGCAGCTAAGCATGATGGCATATATACGTAATCCCGCTACCCAGGAGGCTGAGGCAGAAAGACTGCAAGTTCTAGGCCAGCCTGGACAATTTAATGAGACCCTGTTTCAAACATTTTTTCAATAGTAGAAAGGGCTAGGAATGCAGTTCAGTGGTAGAGTACTTACCTGGCATGGAGGAGACCCTGGGTTCAATCCTCAGCACCAAAAAAAGGGGGAAAATCTTTTGAGAAGCCATTACATTCTAAATGGATGTCAGTTCTCAAGTGTCACTGCTGTATGAATATATTTCCAATTGTGACTCCTAAAGTAAGCATGCAGTTATCCATTACATTATTTGAAGTGTTGGTTGATTTTCTTCTTGTTTGTATAAATAGGATTGAGGTATAACTGGAAATCTCT
Source organism: Heterocephalus glaber (assembly GCF_000247695.1). Next base: position 1,802,518 of record NW_004624898.1, on the reverse strand, counting down.
GGTGTACTGGCTGTACAGTTCACCTAGTTTTATATTAGTGGACACAATTGATGCTTGGATAGCTTTTCAGTGCTCACAGGTCTATAGCCTTATCTAGGTGTCTCTCTTTTTTAAAGTAAGGATATTGATGTCTGCTACCCCCTTTATGTACGTTGAGAATCCATTATATTGTGTTCACTTTTCTGAATATTTTCTTTGCTCATTTAATTGTAAGGACAATTATCTTGCAAGGTAGCCTGTAAGGTATTCACACCAATGTCAATGAGTTTTTTATTTTGTTTTTATAGTGCTGGGGATTGAATCAGCATTCTCAGTCACATTTGAGAAAACTGAGACTCAAAAAGAAGAACACAGATTATAAGTGAAACCTGCCAGTACAGATAAGGTAGGTGAGAGGAGGGATTTAGAAATAAAATTGTCCCTAGTTATTTCTGTAATTAATCTTCTCTTTAAAATTTTCTGGTTTATCATGAAAATTGAGTTGATTTTCTCCTTGTTTTTAAGCCTCATTATCATCTAGGCTGGCCCCTGAACTCCTAGGCTCAAGTGATCCTCCTGCCTCAGCCTCTTGAGTAGCTGGGAATAAAATTATGCACCATGGTGCCAAGGTGATTTTCTGCTTTTGTGTATCAATTGAAATAAATAAATAGGCTGTAGATATATTTAGCAGTGTGTACACATTCACTCCCACATCTGGAACATGCATCTGTATCTGTTACCTTCGCAGCCTATTTCAATTGTCTGAAGGCAACTTTAATGGTTTTCCAGCCTGCCTGGAAGATGGGGCTCCTCATATTTTGCAGAGTAATGTTAGAGAAGATATGTTCTTCAGAAGTAGATTCCAGCAGTGACAAGAATCTGGTGAGAGATCTTTAGAAATAGTTCCCTGGCAGAAAGGAAGAAAAAGAATCCCTCCAAGTAGACACACACACACACACACACACACACACCCCTACACCTGCATCATGTTTTAAAAGCATTGTTTCTCAAGGTTGTAGAGTTAAGTGATACGTTTAACTGTGATTTTGTGTATGTGCATATGAATTGCAACATGATTGCCACCATTTGAATTTTATATCTGGAATTATTAGAATTAAGGACTCCATATTTTTCAGTGTAAGGTAAGTCTAATCATTGTAAGCCAAAAACTCAAACTCCAGAGTACTTGTAGTACTTAGGAGAAAATGTCTGTATTCTAAAATTCTTTTCCAGAAGTTTACTAAAGATGATTGTGGCATGTATGTTTATTTGTAGGGACTTGTAACATCTGAATATACAAACCAAACAGGCAAACTCTTGCACCATTGCTACCACAACATTTTACCACAGAAGAGTACCACTGTATATTAATTTGAAGCAGAGGAAAAAGAAAAAGACCTGATTAGACATAAGAATACCTATAGAAAGGGATGACGGCCACAGCTGCAGTGGAAACACCAAAAATGGAGAAAAGTGCCTCCAAGGAAGAGAAGCAGCAGCCTAAGCAGGATGGCATAGAGCAAGGCAATGCTGATTCTGAAGAGTGGATGAGCTCTGAGAGTGACCCTGAACAGGTAAGCCTTAAGAACAGCAACAATAGCTGCCAACCTGGAGATGGTCAGTTGAAGAAAAAGGAGATGCCTTCCAAGCCACACCGTCAGCTTTGTCGATCACCCTGTCTGGATCATCCGAGTTTCTCCCAGAGCAGCCTTTTACAGGATAGTAAGTTCAACTTAGAGAAAGAATACCAAGCCAAGATGGATTTTGCTCTAAAGCTGGGCTATGCTGAAGAACAGATTCAATCAGTGCTGAATAAGCTGGGCCCGGAATCACTTATTAATGATGTATTGGCTGAGCTTGTCAGACTTGGGAACAAAGATGACTCAGAAGGGCAGGTCAACTTGAGGCTGTTAGTGCCCCGGGGCCCCAGCTCCAGAGAAAGTGCAAGCCCTGAATTGTCTCTTGAAGATGAAATAGACAACAGTGATAATTTGAGGCCAATTGTCATTGATGGAAGTAATGTGGCAATGAGGTAAGTAAACCTTGTATATTTTTTAATCTTTAAAAAGAATTGTCTTGAACTCATAGAAATTGTCTTCTTTTGCAAAGTATTAAAGCAAGCCCTTAGTTTTCTGTGTCTTGCATTCCTGTAAGTGAATAGAGGATGTAATGATCCTGCCCTTTGCTTTTCTCTCTTCTTTGAAATCACTGTCAATTTGTTTTCAGTTGTTTTAAAGACAGCCTAGACATCGATGATGCTTCAAAGAAGATATAATAATTTAGATGTCTCATCTCTACATATCTAGACTAATTATCCTGAAAATAATCTTTTCAGAATGTCACTTGGAGGCTTACTTAGGAACTTTCAGTAACTCCCAGTTGCTGTTCTTGCAAGTTTGGCTCCCTTTATTTTTAAGGCACTTTATGGTCTTGTCTTTCTTCCTCTCATTTGAACACATTTTTAGCATTTATATTATTCTCTTTCATTTTCCTTTCTTTTTATTTTCATGTAATTTATGCTAATTTATACACCCACTTCCTGTGTTTTTGTCATTTCCCAGTTTAGAAGTGACTTCTTTCTTATCTTCATACCCTTCAAGGTATACCACCTCCACAAAGACTACCTTGTTTTTTCTGATTCTGATGATTGTTTCTGAGCTACAGTTCCCATGGTAGGCTGAAAAATAACTCCCAAACATGTCTACATCCTAGTCTTTGGAACCTGTGAATGTGTTATTTTACATGGTAAAAGGGACTTTGTAAATGTGTTAAAATTAAGGATCTTGAGATGGAAGAGATTACCCTGGATTATCAAGGTAGGTCCAATGTAATCACAAGAGTCCTTACTGGAGGGAGGCAGGAGGATCAGAATAAGAAATAAAACCTGTAATGGTAGAAATAAGAAAGCTGAAATATAAAAAGGGGTCCATGATTCAGGAAATGTAGATGGCCTATACAGGTTGGAAAGGGCAAGAAAACAGATTCTGTTCTGAAACACACAAAAAGAATGCCATCTTGTCAATACCTTGATTTTAGACTTTTTAAAGGAGCCATTCACTTTTATTTACTAAAAAACTTAAAGTTTATACATATGCTTTAGAAAATATTTTAAAAGTCACTATATTCTCTGGAAAAACATGATTTTAGACTTTTGGTCTCGAACTATAAGAGAATAAATTTGTGTCATTTTAAATCACTGAACGTGGTAATTTATTACAGCAGTAATAGAATAATATACTACCTATAATGCCTTCATACTTTATAGTCTCTCATATGATATTTCATGTCAGATAGCATTAGGAATCTCTTCTCCTATTCCCTAAGTGAATTATCTGGGTTTGTCTTTAAAATTCCCAGTGATCAGGAGTCTGCTTCCTATCAGGTCTATCATAGTTTAATGGGTTCACTTGGGCCCCATAGATGCTAAACAATCAGAACAAAGTGAAAAGCTTTAGTCTAGCAAGTTTTATGTTAGATTATTCCATTGTCTTTGAGGGTAGGGACCTTACTTCATGCCTTTCTTGCTTTCACCACAGCACATGACCCAGTATTGAGTGTTCTCACAGAGACACAAGAAACAGGGATGGGCATAATTCACTATACCATTGTCATATACAGAAGTTGCTTAGCAGGGTATGTGTAAGTACATTTTAGTATATAGACCAATGCTTACTGCAGCTTTATCCAACAGATGAAAACTGAAGCTCAACAAGTAACCTTGCTGTGCTTACATAGCTAGTAAGCAGCAAAGTGAAGACTATGCGTGAAAGAAACCAGCTTCAAATGCATGAAAGAAACTAACTTTTTAAAAGAAACTAACATTTATGAATACCTATTCTGGGCCAGGTCTTTTTGAAAATGTGATTTAGTCCTTATTGAAAATCTCCCAAATAGTAGATGAATTAGTTTCACTTTTGCAGGTGAGGCAACTCAAGGTTCAGAGAGATTAACTATCCAAGGTTACACAGGTAATATGCAGCAAAGCTTGTATTATGACACTATCATGCAATTTTATGTGGTTATTAATATTAATAAGAATATTTGGCATTTCTACTTGCTGCTGAGAATATATTTACAGATTTCCTTTTCAAATCTTTTAAATCATGAGAGCATGATCACAAGGTGTGTAGAACAAGCAAGAAATCACCTTTGTTTTAATGAAGGAAATCAGAACCATAGTAACAAGAAAGTTAATTAATCTTAACACAGTACTACAACAATCAGAATGAGGTAGTGGGTCAATGAAAAGCAGAAAACAATTTCTGTGTTCAATGGGTCAAAAGTATTTCTGCTCCACTCCCAATAGGTATGCTACAGTGATTCTTGAGGAGAAGGGATATGGGATCTTCCCAACTTACAAAGTAAACTTTCACATGGTAAACTTGCACCAGACCATTCTAGATTGAACCTATTTCCCTAGGCATACCCTACGTTTAAGTGTTTTGTGTTTTACAGTTGAAGATGAGAAGAAACCAAGATTACCTTGGAGACTTTGATTTCTTTTTGATACAAGATTTTTTCAGGGGATTTTAAAATTTCTTTTTTAGAATTAATGTTTTATTAGTGCATATGGGTTATACAGATTAATGGGCTTCATTTTGGCAGATTCATACATGTAAATATACTTTGATCATTTTTCCCATAATTACTCCCTCACCATGCCCTCTCCTCTACTTTCACATGTGGGGGAGTTTCAATGCATATAATATATTTTGATCATATCATTCTCTCTATTACCCACCTTTAAAAATACCTCCCTTCTCCCTTATTCCCTTCCTCTTGTCTAACAATGACCCCCCCTTCTACTATCTTGTCATCTTTTCTGATTTCACATATTAGGGAAAGTACATGACATATGTCTCTCTGAGTCTGACTTATTTTGCTCAACATGATGATATCCTGACCCATTTTCATGCAAACAAAACAATTTTACTCTTCTTTAGGGCTGAATAATATTCTGTTGCATATGTATACACTTTTTCTATTCATTCATCTGTTGATAGGCAGCAGGGTATTTCCATATCTTGGCAACTGGGAATTGTGCCACAATAAATATGGGTATGCAGATATCCCTATATCATACTGACTTTAAGTGCTTTGAGTATATACCAAGGAATGGTATAGCTGGATCAAGTGGTATTTTTAGTTTCCTGAGGAAACTCCATATTGATTTCCGTAAAGGCTATAATAATTTAAATTCCTACCAACAGTGTAGCAGTGCTCATTTTTTCATAAATGCTCTCCAGTAATGTTTTTGTAATCTTACTTTTTGGTATGCATACTATTTACGTTCCTTTTGGGGAAATGGTATATATTCATATCACATCTTAGTCATTTTTACTTTCCTTCCACTTCCTGCCTTCCAATTTCCCCATCTGCAGATCGCCTTGTCATCTCCACAAAGTCTGTCTATCTGATACATATCATCTCTTCTTTGTTTTGTTTTTTCAATTATTCATATTTTAAGTTTCTCATGTAAGAGAAACCATGTTATATTTAACCTTCTATGTCTGATTTATTTCACTTAGGATTATTGTCTCCAGATCCATCCATTTTTCTACAAAGGATTCAAATTTATCCTTCTTTATGGCTGAGTATTACTTATTTTCTTTGTTCATTCATTTACTAATGGACATATGGATGACTTCCAAGATTTAGCTATTATGAAATGTGCTATTATAAACATGGGTATGCATATATCACTGTAATATGATGTCTTTAACTTTTTTGCGAAGAAACTCAGAAAAGGTGTAGCTGGGTCAAATCGACTTTTTATTTTTATTTTTTTGAAGAATTTCCATAGTTTCTGTACTAGTTTAATTTTCCACAAACCATATGAAAGGGTTTTTTTCCCTCATAATCTTTCCAGCATTTTTAATTTATTGAGTCATAGATGGATAGCCATTCTCACTGGAGTAAGATGGAAAATCAGAGTTATTTTCATTTGTACTTCTCTAAGGAACAATGATGTTGAACATTTTATTCTTGTACCTATTGGGTATTTGTACTTCATTTGCAAAGTGTCTATTCATTTCAATTGCATATTTTCAGTTGAGTCCTTCATTTTGGTAGAGAGGTCTAATATTTTTTACTTTTTAAAATATATTCTAGATATTAGCAGCCTGTCCAAGGAGTAGGTGGCAAAAATTCTTTCCCATTCTGTATCTTGTCTCTTCATTTTGTTGGTTTTTTGCTGTGCAGAAGTGGTTTGATTTGATATGTTCCCACTTATTGATTCTTGGTGTTATTTCTTATGTGATTGAGGTTATATTCAGTAAACCTTGCTTATACCTGTATTTCAAGAGCTTTATCGATTTTATATTCCAGACAATTTACTGTTTCTGTATTAATATCTAGGCCTTTGATTCATTTTAATTTGATTTTAGTATTGGGTGAGAGATATGAATCTAGATTCATTCTTTTACATGAGAAAAACAAGTTTACCCAGCATAATTTGTTTAAAAAGACCAGTTTTATCCAGTTTACATGGCTAAAGGTCCCTGGAGTTGTTTCTGCATCCTCAGTTCTAGTCCATTGATCAACATGTCTATTTTTGTGCCCATATCATGCTATTTTTATCACTCTAGCTTTGTAGTCTAGCTTGAAACTCAGAATTTTAAAACAACCTGCTATTTTTTCATTCATTTATTTTCTTTTAGTTGTATTAGTACATGTTTACAGCACATAATGATTACATTTACTACAGGGAATTAGTACATATACATAATACATTTTAATTCTTTTTTTCCCTTTCCCTGAACCCCTATTTTATGTTTCCAGTATTAGATTAATTATTTATCTTATAAGATCTTATAAAGTTAATTATCATATACACAGATTAAAAACCAGACTAATAGGCCAAAGAACATATAAAAAATGTAAGACAATTGTACTAAGTCAAGGTACAATTTTAGATACATTTTCTGTACTGGATTGCAATACAATTTTTATTTTCTCTCTTTTACTATTATCTGTCTTTTATTTTGTACTTTATATCTATATATTAAGTTGTTCATATGAGAAACTATGTGATATTTAAGCTTATGTGTCTGATTTACTTCACTTAACATTATGGTCTCAGGGCCAGGGATATAGCTCAGCGGCACCACACCCACCTGGCAAGCATTAGGTCCTGAGTTCAATTCCAGGTACTGGAAAAAAAAGTATGGTCTCAAGGTGTATCCAGTTTGCTACAAATAAATCAAGTTTATCCTTCTTTGTGGTATAGTTATACTTCATTGAGTATAAATACAGTGTTTTCTTTATCTATTCATGTGCTGATAGACATATAGGCTGTTTTCAAGATTTAGCTATTATGAATTGTGCTGCTGTAAATATGGACATCCATACATCACTGTGGTATGATATCTTTAAATCTTTTTTTTTTTTTTTGTACCTTTTTTGGTACCGGGGATTGAACTCGGGTCCTTGTGCTTGCACAGCAGGCGGCAAAACCACTGAGCTAAATCCCTGACCCTCTTTAAATCTTTTTGGAAAATACCTAGAAGGAAAAGAGTTGGGTCAACTGGAATTTCTATTTTTAGTTTTTTGAGAGATTTCCATATTGTTTACCATAGTGGTTGTATCAGTTTACATTCACATCAACAATGAAGAAGGGTTCCTTTGTCCCCACAGCCTCGGCAGCATTTATTATTGGTTGATTTCTTGATGGTAGCCATTCTTTCTGGAGTGAAATGGAATTGCAGTGCTGTTTTAAACTGCATTTTTTGAGTGGCCAGATGTGTTGAACATTTTTTCATATATTTATTGCCATTTGTATTTCTTCATCTAAGCAGTACCTATTCATTTCAGATGCTTGTTTTTTAATTGGGTCTTTAAATTTGGGAGGTCTGATTTTTTTAGTTCTTTATATATTCTAAATATTAGTCTTTTGTTTGAGAATTAGCTGGTAAAATATTTTTCCCATTCTGTAGGTTGTCTCTTCGCTCTGTTGGTTGTTTCCTTTGCTATGCAGAAGCTTTTTAATTTGATGTGATCCCATTTATTGATTCTTGGTGTTATTTCTTGTGCAACCAGGGTTCTATTCAGAACATCTTTTCCTACAGCTATGTCTACAAGCATTTTACCTATTTTGTCTTCCAGCACATTAAGTGTTTCTGTTCTAATGTTTAGATCTTTGATCCATTTTTATTTTAGTTTAGTGCATAGTGAGAGACATAGATCTAGGTTCAGTTTTCAGCATGTAGATAGCCAGTTTACCAAGTACCATTTGTTAAAGAGGCTGTCTTTCCTATAGCAAAGGGATTTGACACTTTTGTCAAAAATAACATAGCTAGGTGTGCCTGGCCTTGATTTTTTATCTTATATTCTGTTCCACTAATCCACAAGTATATTTCTTGCCAATACAGTGCTGTTTTATCATTGTAGGTTTGTAGTATAATTTGTTTTTTTTAAGTATTTGATACCTTGAACAAAACTTCATCATCTATTAAGCAAAAAAAGCCAATTACAAAGGGAATCAGTACAGTGTAATTTTATAAAAACAACAAAGCCTGACATTTTATAAAAAGGATGCCTGAATGTATTTTCCTTCCTCCCACTGCCTGTCTCCCACCCCCATCATTCCCTTCTTTGGTAAGAGTGAGAGAAAGTGGGAGGGCCAGTCACCTTATGATTTTAGAGAACTAAGGATGTACCCAGGATGAGTTGGACAGAATTTGTTTAGTTACTTAGAGTCACAACCAATCCTAATTGAGCCCTTTTATCTCCCTTGGTCTCAGAATTTCCCAGTGGCATTGTCTTCTCCTCAGGTCCAGGAGAACTAGAAAGATGTGTACACCAGTTTAAGGAAACATGGCAACATGTTGGTCTGTGCTATGCAGACCAGCACCCATCAGTGCCGTTGTGAAAAGACAAGGTCCCTGGTTACAGGTGCTGGGTAAACAGTGTTGACTGGTTTCTTTGTGGCTGAATTTCACACTGTATAGCCTGGGAAGCAACATCTCCAAGCTTTTCCTCCAGTCTGTTTTGTGGAACAGAGTTTGAAAAATACTGCTAAGGAAATGAAGATGTCTAAAAATAAACATTCAAATATTAAAATACCCAAGATCCTGTAGCATCTTTTCTTCTAGTGATGATTAACTTCCATTATAAACATGTTTTTTCTCAAAAAATATCACTGCATACATGTATACATATGCATACATAGATTCTAAACATGTATATATGCACTGACTAAGACTATAAAGACGAAAGCATACGAATGAAATAAATCATCTGGAATTTCATTCCTGAGAGCTGCTCCTATTATAGTGAATCAGAAAAAGCAAAGTAGCCTTTGATTCTTTTTTATTTCTTGTCCCTTCCTTCCTTTCCCCTTCTTCCCTCCCTTTCCCCTTCTTCCGTCCCTAGCTCCCCTTCCCCTTTGAACATTTTCTTCCTACTTCTCAATCTGTTATGCATTCTGGTCCTCATTTACACTTTCAATTTCCCACATCAGAGAAACAATTTGGTATTTACACATGTATGTCCTATTTATTTCACTTAAGAGTATGGCCTCAGGTGCGAAGGGGAAGGGGAATTGGGAGGGGTAGGGAAAAAGAAAGAAGGGAATGGAATTAATATGAGAAAAAGAAAAAAATGGAAACAAAGTCTTTGTAGATAGGGAGGGGTGGAGGGGTTGAAGGGAGGGCAGGGGAATGGGAAAAAAATAAGAACCAAGATGGATTATGTAAGGGTGCAAATTTCCAATGATGAATGTCATTATATTGTATACCTTAAATGTACCAGTAAAATTAATTTTTAAAAAAAGGAAAAAAAAGAGTATGGCCTCAATGTGCATTCACTTACCTATAAATGTCTCAAGTCTGTCTTTCTTTCTGGCTGGGTAGTACTCCATTTTAAAAAACACATCTTCTTTATCAAGTCACCAGTTGATGGGCATTTGGGATGTTTCCAAGATTTAGCTATTACAAACTGTGCCACTATAAACATTGGTGTGCATATATCACTGTGGTATGATGATTTTAATTCTTTTGAGAAGATATCCACAAAGGGAATAGCTGGGTCAAATGGGACCTCTAATCCTACTTTTTTGAGGAATCTTCACACTGATTTCTACAGTGGTTGCACAGGTCTACACTCCCAGCAACTGTGGAGAAGGGTTCCTTTCCCTCCACAACCCCACCAGCATTTGTTATTAATTGATTTCTTGATAGCAGCCATTCTTTCTGGGGTGAGGTGGAATTTCAGTGTTGTTTTCATTTGCATCTCTTGAATGTCCAGTGATGCTGAATATTTTTTCATATGTTTATTTGCTGCTTTTACTTCTTTGTCTGACAAGTGTGTATTCATCTCAGATGCTCATTTTTGGATTGGGTCTATAACTTTGGGTGGGCTGATTTTTTTTCAATTCTTTTTTTTTCTTTTGGTACCAGGGATCAAACGAGGGATCTTGCACTTGCAAAGCAAGCAGCTGAACCACTGAGCTAAATCCCCAGCCTGGTTTTCCAAATCTTTATACATTCTAGATATTAGTCCTTTGTCTGTGGAACTGCTGGCTAAAATTTTCCCACACTGGGAAAATTGTCTTTTCATTCTTTTGATGATTTCTTTTCAGATGCAAAAGGTTTTTATTAAGATCAAGTCTCAGTTGTTGATTCTTTTAGTATTTTCTATATAGTCTGGGTTTTGCCTACTACTGTATCAAGTGTTCTACCTATTTTCTCTTCCAACAGACTTGGTGTTTCTGTTCTAATATTTAGATCTTTGATCTATTTTGACATTAGTTTGTGCATGGTGAAAGACATGGTTCTAGTTTTAGTCTTTGGCACATAGAAACCCAGTTTTTCCTGCACCATTTATTAAAAAGGTTATTTTTCTTCCGGGGGACATGTTTATTCCCTTTATCAAAGATATGGTGGCTGAGTATGTTGGAGGTTCTTTCTGCATCGTCTAATGTGTTCCATTGATCTTCAGATCTGTTCTTTTGCCAGTACCATGCTGCTTTTATCACAGAAGCTCTGTAGTATAATCTTGTCAGGGATTGTGATACCTCCTACTTTGCCTTTGTTGCTCAGATTTGTTTTTGCTTTTCTAGGTCTCTTCTGATTCCAAATGAATTTTAGGAATGATTTCTCTAGTTCAGTGAGGTGTGCTAATGGTATTTTGATTGGGATTACATTACATCTGTATAACAATTTGGGGAGTATGGCCATCTTCACTATGTTGATTCTTCCTACCCATGTGCAAGGTACATCTTTCCATTTTCTGAACTCCTTTTTCAGACTACTGTAATTTTCAATGTAAAGATGTTTTATTTCCTTTGTGAGATTGATTCTTAACTACTTAATTTTTTAAAATTCTATTGTGATAGGTATTGTTTCACTACTTTCTCTCTCTATGAGTGTGTTACTTTTGTACAGGAGGGCTATTGATTTTTCAGCATTGAGTTTGTTTCCAGCTATGCTACTGAATTTGGTTATTAAATCTAGAGGTCTTTTGATGGACTTTTTAGGGTCTTCTATGTACAGTATCATGTCATCCTCAAATAATGATAATTTGACTTCTTCCTTTTATATCCTTTTTTCTTTAATTTCTTTCACTTGTCTTATTGCTATGGCTAATGTTTCCTGAACTATGTTGAATAGGAGTGGTGATAGTGGACATACTTGTCTTGTTCCTGATTTTAGAGAGCAAGCTTTCAGTTTTTGACCATTTAGTATGATATTTGCTCTTGGTTTGTCACAGGTGACATTTATCAGATTGAGATAAAGACCATGTATTCCAATTTTCTGTAGAGTATTTTTATCATGAATTGGTGTTGGACTTTGTTAATGTTTTTTCTGTGTCTATAGAGATAATCATGTGATTTTTGTCTTTGGCTCAGTTGATATGGTGTATTACACTGTTGATCTGCATAGGTGGAACCAACCTTGCATCCCCGGGATGAATCTTATTTGGCCATGGTGTATAAACTTCTGGATGATTTGCTGTATTCTGTTTGCCAATATCTTATTGAGGATTTTTGCGTCTATGTTCATTATGGAGATTGGCCTGTTGTTCTCCTTTTTGTTGGGTACTTCTCTAGTTTTGGTATCAAGGTAATATTGCTTCAGGAATGATTTTGGAAGTATTGCTTCTCTTTCAATTTCATTGAAGAGTTTGAAGAATAATGGCAATTAGATGTCTAAATTTTTTGTAGAATTCAGCAGTGAAACCATCAGGACTTGGGCTTTTCTTTGTTGGTATGTTTTTACATCGTCAATTTTATTAACTGACATTGGATTATTTAGTATTTTTATATCTTCTTCTTTCAGCTTTGGTAATTCATATGTATCTAGGAATCTGTCCGGTTCTTCTGTGTTTTCCATCTTTTTGGCATACAGTTTCTCAAAGTAGGTATGGATGATCTTAAGGATTTTTGCATGATCTGCTGTGGTTTCACCCTTTTCATTCTAAATTGCATGGATTTGAATCTTTTTTTTCCTTTTTTTTTTTTGATGTTTGGTGAGGAGTTTGCCAATTTTATTTAATCTTTCAAGGAACCAAATTTTTTATTCAAAGAACCAAATTTTTGATTCATTGATTCACTGATTCATTTTCTTGATCTCAGTTGCATTAATTTCTGCTCATTACAATTTCCACTCTCATGTGAGCCTTGTACTTGACTTTTTCTTCATTTTCAAGATGTTTGAGGCTCAACATTTGGTTGTTTATTTGAGCTTCTTCTGATGTGAGTATTTGCTGCTATAAATTTCCCTCTTAGGACTGCTTTCATTGGGTCCCATAAGTTCTGGTATGTTGTATTGTTATCATTTAAGTGTATATACTGTTTAATTACTTCTTTAATTTCATCTGTGACCCATTCATTGTTCACGAGGTTGTTATTCAATTTATATATGTTTATGGAGTTTTTTTGGTATCTTTTGCCATGGATTTCCACTTTCATTGCACTGTGGTCAGATATTATGTGTGGGATAATTTCAGTTCCTTTGCATGTTCTATGGGCTAGAATGTAGTCTATTTTGCTGAACATCCCATGAGCAGCTGAGAAGAATGTGTATTCTGATTTTATGAGGTAAAACACTCTGTAGACATCCACTAACTCCATTTCTTCACAGGTTGGTTTGTCTAGTTAATCTGTCTATTTGTGACAATGGGGTGTTACAATTGTATTAGTGCTTATTTGATTTTTCATGACCATTAATATTTATTTTACATGCTTGTGTGCATGGTATTTGGTGCATATATCTTTATGATTGTTATTTCTTCCTCTTGAATTATTCTCTTTACATGATTGTAGTGACATTGTTTGTCTCTCTTAATTAGTCTTGCCTTAAAATCCACTCTGTCTGCAAAGGGAATAGCTATCCCTGCCTTTTATCAGGTTCCTGTCACATGGAGTATTGTTTTACATCCTTTTACTTTCAGTCTACAAATTTCTTTTTTAATTAAATGTGTTTCTTGTATGCAGCATATTGTTCTATCTTATTTCTGGATCCATGCTGCCAGTTGTTTCTTTTGATTGGTGAGTTGAGATCATTTAAATTGATGGTTATAACTGAAAAGTACTGGCTTATCCTTTTCATATTATTTTCCTGTTGTTGATTCCCTCTCTTTCCCCTCTGTTTAACTGCTTGCCCTGCCTGGGGACTTCTTTCTATTGGTGTTCTTGGAACACTCTAAATATACTTCAGGGCATTTTGTAGAGCTGGTTTAGTGGTCACGAATTTCTTCAGTTGTTCTTTGTTATGCAAGTGTCTTATCTCTTCATCGATTTTGAAAGATAGTTTTGCATGGTACATCAACCTGGGTTGAAGGTTGTTTTCTTTCAGAACCTGAAATACTTCACTCCAAGCTCTCTTTGACTTAAGAGTTTGCATTGACTAGTCTCCTTTGATTGTGATGGACTTTCTTTTATAGGTGATTTCTTTTCTCTAATAGCTTTTAATATTCTGTTCTTGTTCTGAATTTCTGAGATCTTGATAAATCCATGATTTGATGTAGATTTATTTTGGTCATGGATAATTGGAGTTCTATATGCCTCACTTATTTGTGTGTCAAATTCTTTTTCCATGTTTCGGATGTTTTAAGCAATTACTTCATTGAACAGATTTTTTTATAGCATTTGCACAATCTCTAGCCTTCTCATTAACTCTGACCAATCTTACATTGTTTCTCTTTGTGTCATCTTGCAGCTGTTGGATCGATTTTTCACGGTCCTTTTCCATTTTTATGATATCTTTCTTTTCACTATTATTAGCTGCAATCTTGTCTTCTAGATCAGAAATTTTCTTTTCCTTCATTCAATCTATGGTATATACTTGCAATGGAATTTTTAATCTCCTGGATATCTGTTTGAATCTGTTTCATGGATTCCATTTCTTCCCTATTTTAGGCATTTGTGATTTCCATTATTTTCCTAAGCTCCTCTATTTTTTATCTGTGCCTACTCTATATTTATTGTGCATGTCCTTCATTTTGATCACCATTGCCTTTTTTACACGAAAGATCATTTTCTCTGTAACCTCATGTATCTGGTTTCTAACTTCTGCTGTTATCATTTCAGAAAATTCAGGTGGATGACTTCTGATTTCCTCTATCTCTTTGTCCCCTGGGCTTGTCCTAGGTAGGCTGGGGGTGTGGGATTGCATTTTGCTTCTTTTTCTTATCATTTTCCTTTGGGGTGTTATTTTATTTTCTGTGTTGATGTTTGTAAATTTCTTGTGGCAGATAGCTTTATCACTAGTATTGAGGCTTCCCTAGGAAATGTCTAGTCCTCAGAGATGTCTTCTGGGCATATGTGGTTCTTGGTCTTTGTGTCTGTCCTAAAATCCTACCTTCCCAATTTAGTAAGAATCAGAAGTTGCTATTTATTTGGCTTAGCACTGAGTCCTTTGATACTGGACTGTGGTGTTGGTTATGATCCCAGACAATCTCAGTGTTATCATACAAGGGAGAACAACTAATTACAACAAGTAGGACATCCTGACTAAAGTAGTATAATTAGCAATATCAATAGCCTCAAGCACAGCCTAGAAACTGGAAAATTGTGTTAACTATTAATTTGGTACCTTTAAAGTAGGAGCAATATCTACAGTTATATAACACAATCCAACATAAACCAGGAGCTTGTATGCAATGAGTTTCCCCTTAGGTGGGTGATTTTACCTTCTGAGGAGGGGGAAATTTAAGAGAGTTAGGGGGAAAAGCAAAGAAATAAAAGAAGTGAAATGTAGTAGAGGCAAAACTGGAAGACAAAAGATGATCACCCAAGGTTTGAGTAACTGGACAAGAGGGCAGGAGAGAAAGTGTGAAGGATAAAGCATAAGCATATTGAAGTGAATCAGAAAGATAAGAGACAGTTTTCACTCACATGAAAATATCATAACCTCAAGAGAGATATTTGAGGAAAAAGAGAAGGAAGATGAATAGAACAAGATAAACATAAAGGTAAAAACTTTTTAAAAAACAGAAAGAGGAAACAAAACTAATAAAGAAAGAAAATAAAAATGAAAAATAAAAACTAAATTCTTCTGGAGTCCACACTTCTATGACAGTGTCCAAGGCAGGTAGTGTCCCAGAACTGTACTGTGTAACGCTGCCAAGTCTGGGTAGAGTTTGATCTTGTGGGAGCTGGAGCCAGTCTTCAGTGAGCAGCTTTTAGATGTCTCTCTGGCCCATCCAAGCCTCCTTATCATGGATTGCTGTGGTGCCCTCAGGAAGGGACAGCCCAGGGCTGCTCTCAGTCCTGTGTACAATTGGCTCCCCTCGATCACTTGGTCCTTGCAAAGCCTCCTCTGTTTCACCCCCAATGACACTTCTCTATCTTGTCCCAATGTGCTGGGTGGGGGAGCTCTGCTGCTCTGTTCTGCTGATCTTCAATTGATCTCTTCTCCAGAGGGTTAATTGCTGTTGCTAAAATCCCACATGCTTCTGCAACTTTCTATCAAGCCACTGGTCACAACTCAATTTTTTCAGCTGTGCTGTGGTCCCAACTTCGGAGCACACAACAGAGAAAAAAAAGAAAAAGGGGGATGATTGGCAGCTCTTCCATCAGGGAGGAAGTAGAGTTCTGGTCGGCTCTGTTTGCCAGTGACAGCGAAATCCACGGCCAGGCTACAGTGTCCCTTGTGGGGAGGAGGTCTAAAGAGACAAGAGCCCTTCTTTTCCCAACCTATCATGTGTAGCTTTAGTTAGCCTCACCTTTTTATTCCATCAGTTTCTGAGGGACTTCCCAGTGTGGTGATTCTTGCTTGTCACTGCCATTCACACTGAGAAATGTTACTGAAAGGAATTGACTTATTCCTGTCATTGCACCATTTTCCTGTTGCTGAGTTTCTCATTCTTCTCCTTTTGCTTAGCTGTTCATTCCACAAGGTGTATTCATTCTTTTTGACTTATTGACATTGTTGGCTTCATTGTCTCTCTCTAGGATATCCTTGAGAAATTTTTGTGATTTTGGTTTGGTGCTCATGGATTTCTTGAGGGTCTCCTTGTCATGGAAATACCTTATTTCTCCATCAATTTTAAAGGAAATTTTACAGAACATTTAAGTCTGGGTTGGAAATTATCTTTTTTTTTGAGTCAGAGTCTCACTAGGTAGTTCAGGCTGGCCTTGAACTCACTATGTAGCCCAGGTTGGCCTTGAATTCACTATGTAGCCCAGGCTGGCCTCAAACTCATGGCGATCCACCTGCCTCAGCCTCCCAAGTGCTGGGATTTCAGCCATGCAACACTATGCCTGGTGAAGATTTTTATCTTTTAGGGCTTGAAACACTTCTGTCTAAGCCTTCTTGGCCTTTAAAGTTTGTACAAAGAAATCTGCTATGATTCTAAAGGATTTACCTTTGCTTGTAATTTCTTGCTTTTATCTAACAGCTTTAAAGATTTTGTCCCTGTGATGGACTTCTAGACTTTTGAGTCAATTTGGCATGGAGAGGCTCTCTTTTTGTCATGGCTATCTGCTGTTCTATATGCCTTGATTATCTCTATATTTATTTATGATCATCTATATGTTTGTTTCTTTCACTATATTTGAGGAGCTTTCTGCCATTATTTCTGTGAACAGGTTTTATGCCATTTGTATTATCTGCTGATTTTTCACTTATTCCAATTATTCTTGGATTGGTTTTCTTTGCATCATTTAGCAGTTGTTGGATCAAATTTTTCATTTTCTCCTGTTGTCTTTAAGGTACCTTTGAGTAGTTGGTCTTTGAAGGCTTCATTGTCTTCTGGTTCTGAAATTCTGCCCTCATATTAGTCCATCCTGCTGCCCATACTATCAATATGATTCTTAATTTCTTAAATTTCTGACTGAAACTTTTTCATGGACTCTAATTCTTTGGTAAACTGGTCATTCATATTTTGTACAATTCTTGTTTAGCTCATCTCACTTTTCTTCTGAGAACTTCTGCATCTTTTTGGTTATTACTTTCACTATCTATTTAGTTACATCTTCTTGAATCCTGCTTACTATCACTTTGATCTTTTTTCTTGCCTCCTCTTCTATGCTTCTGAGTGATTCACATGTGTGGCTTATACTATTCTGCCCCTTGGTGCCCCTGAATAGGCTTTGGGGGAGTTGAGTGTTTGAGGAGACATTTTGTTGCCTTTTTTTCCCATGTTTCCATTGTGTTTGTTCATTAGTTTTGTGCTGAGGTTAGTGGATCCTCATAGTCTAAAGACTTTTTGCTAGTATAGAGATCTCTTTAGTTGCTGTTATGGCGTATATCTAGAGGTTCCCCCAAAGACTTGTGTGCTCATAGGTGGGGCTTTTTGGAACTGGCCAGATCTAGGATGTGTGACACTGGGATTGAGTGCATGTGGTACTAAATTAGTCCACAGATTAGAATTAACATAGTTCTGGGTAGCACCATCAAAATGCTGGTAGCCTGGAGAGGATAAATGGGAAAAGAAAGCTGGCTGCTTTCTGCTCACTGCCTTCTTCCTGCCATACTATGAACTGTTTCCCCTCTGTAATGCCCATCTGCCATGCCATCCTGCCTTGAAGCCATCTGAATATGGACCAAAACTTCTATAAACTGTGAGCTGAAATAAGCTTATCTTCTTTCAACTTGTGAGTGTTAGGCATTTTGTCTCAGCAGTGAGATAAGTAAATAAGATAGTTGCTTTTCAGTGATGGACTTTGGGCATGGCTAAGTGTAATCCTTTGCCATGGCCACAAGATTTGACCACATTGGTTATTTTGGGAAAGAGGATGCAGTGTAGCTAGCCCAGGAACCAAGTTCTCTGGGAATGTACTATATAGTATTGTTAATGTCAGAAAGGCAATCTGAGTGTTGGATTACAGAGAAATAGTGACAACTATGTGACTCTGTTAATATCAAGCAAAACAGCTATAGTAGTATTGCCTGAGACAAATTAGATATTAACATACCATAAGAACCAGTTATGTACCACCCTTAATCCTAGAGAAGAAACCTCCAGTTATAATGTAAATATTAAGGCAACTCAGTTGTTGGTTTACAACGAATATGTACTAAATTCAAAAGCTATATCTTTGCAAATGGTAGAAAAGAATTCAACAGCAATTTTACAGAGTTAATATCAAAAGATTAACAAAGCTATATGGTTATACTATTAAAGATTTGGGGTTTGGAATGGCAGATGCAAAAAACACTTTGAAATATTAAGCTCTATGACATGAGGAGGAGACAGAAGTAGTACAATGGATCTTATTGGGGAGTAGAATGTATACAGAATTAGGTAAACGTAGGACAAAATGGCAAGAAATAGAAGATTAAAGAAAAAGAGGGAGAAAAAAAGAAATTATAGAGAGAGTAAAATGAAAGAGAAGTAATCAAGGGGAGAATATTTTCAAAAGAGAAAAGGAAAAAATAGAGAAATAAAAAAAAGAAAAATAAATTAGAAGCAAGGCTGAAGGACAAAGGAAGATTACTCAAGCCCTAGGAAACTGGTGAAGAAGACAGGAGGGGAAGAAAGAAGAAACAACGCAAAAATAAGAACAAAACAAAGCAAAAATAAATAAAAGCAATGTTCACACTCACTAAAAATCTAAAAAACAATGAAATGAACAAAAATTAAAAACAAAAGCAAAAGAAAAGAAAAGTTCCAAGCCTGTGGTTATCTTCCAGGGTGTACAGTCTTGTGGTAGTGCATGACCCTGCTTTCGCTGGTAGACAAAGGCAGCAATCAGAGCCCAGATCCATGCTGGATAATCACCAGAAAGCTGGTAGTAGTAATAGGGCAGGGTGCCAGTTCTGGGACTTTCAAATCCACAGAATTTCAAGCTTAACCTGGCCTCTGGTCATGGGGGTGAGGCCTGAGTCAATTATAACACTTTGGGTGTCTCTTGCCAGTCTGCCCATGGCTCCTTGACCATTGATGTCTCTCATGATTTTCTCTCACCCAGTCACTATGGGGTTTTTTAAAATTAATTTTATTGGTACATTTTATTTTCACATTTTAGGTATACAATTCATTTACATTTATCATTGGGTGTTTGTACCTGTACATGATATATCTTGGTTCTTATTTTTTTCCCCATTACCTGTGCACCCTTCACCCCCTCCATCCTTCCCTATTTACATAGATTTCATTTCCTTTTTTTTTCTTTTCTTTTCTCATAGTTTTTCCTTTCCCTCTTTTCCTTTTCCCTTCCCCTCCCTTCACTCCTTCATCTTTGGACCTTTTTTCCTATTTCAAATTATCAATTATTCATTTTAATCATTTTAACTCTTGTTTACACTATCAGTTTCTCATACTAGAGAAACTATTCTGTATTTACACATGTGTGTCCTATTTATTTCACTTAAGAGTATGCCCTCGATATGCATCCATTTAGCTATAAATGACTCTAGTTTTTCTTTCTTTATGGCTGAGTAGTACTCCATTTTATATTAAAAAAAAAACATTTTCTTTATCCAGTTTCCAGTTGATGGGCACTTGGGCTGCTTCCAAGCTTTAGCTATTACAAACTGTGCTGCTATGAACATGGGTGCACATATATCACTGTGGTATGATTCTTTTAATTCTTTTGGGAAGATATTCAGCAGGGGAATAGCTGGGTCAAATGGGACCTCTAGTCCTAGTTCTTTGAGGTATCTCCCGGTTTTTAACATTGGAAGTGCTGAGATAAGTCCAACTCATGGCTGATCTGACTCCCAGGTTCAGTTGGCCCCTCCTTAGTACGGCATCTGACCAAGTCTCTCCAGGGGATATGGAAAACACTTGGACTGGAGTCATTCACCAGCTATTGTAGCTCACAGCATCCATTAGTCCATTCTACTGGTGCATTTCTCCCTGAAGTCCTCTGGAGTCACCCGCTTTCATTGTGTCTCTGTAAATTCAGTCTTCCTTTCTCATGAGAGAAAGCTGGGGGAAAAGCATAGATTGCCCTTTCCTTTTTCTGCTTTGTGGTCTGTCTTCGATTTCTCCGTAGGATCCAATTTTCCTGTCAGATCTTTCCTGGGTTCCAAACATCCACTTCCTTCCTTCTTTTCTTCCCCAAGTTGTTATTTTTCAGTGCCTGGATTCTGAATCATGTACATTAAAATGTTTTTTAAACAAATTTAACCTTTTATCAGTACCTTTATATTTTGTATTATACTGTTGGTAACAGACTGGGATGTGAAGGGAGGGGGAAAAGAAAAAGGAAGAAGAAAAAGAAGGTTGCAAGGCAGTAGGAAAATAGAGAGAAAAAATTATCAATAGGTTAATATCAGACAGGAGATCCATCTCTGTTGGAATTATTTTTACAGCTGGAATAAAGGGCTAGTGTTGAGGGTGGTTTTAGAGAATATTTGTGGGAATGGGAGAAGCAATGAAGAGAGAAGGATGTGTAATTAGAGATTGAGGGAGGATGTGTAATTAGAGATTGAGGGGAGCTGAGAGACTGTTGAAACCTTGTTAATATGTTGGTAGTTAGTTTACTTTTGGATCCTCTTTTCACAATTTTGTTAAGGATTACCCATGCCCATGGAAAGGTAATACTTAAATTAAAGGACTGGTTAATTCTTACTCTCTTTTGCACCTATACAGACAGCTTCTGTTATAGCTTGTGTCGAGATGTCCCCCTAAAGCTTCATACAGTCATAGGTGGGGCTTTTCTGAGGTGGCTGGATCTAGAGTGTGTGATGCTGGGATTGTGTGATGCTGGGATTAAGGGTGTATGATTACTAAATTAGTCCACTGATTGGTTTGAAATAGTTCTAGATGTGAATAATAGGAAGGCCCATACTGGGGGTGAGTGTTACCCACCCTAAGGACATGTAATTTGGATAGGATATAAGGGGCAGAAAGAGAGCTACTACCATCACTTGTTCTATGCAACTTCAATGTTTTACTGCCTTCTGCTTGCCATGAACTGTTTCTCCTCTGCAATCCCCCTCTGCCATGTTACCCAGCTTTGGAGCCAGCTAATTATGGATGGAAACCTCTATAAGCTGTGAGCTACAATAAATCTTTCCTCCTTTAACTTTGGATGTTGAGTATTTTGTTCAATAAGAAAAAAGTAACTAAGACACTATATATATATATATATATAGATATATATATATATATATGCATGCCAGATGAAAAGAAAAAAGGAAGAGAGGGAAGATAAGGAGATAATGAAGATAGTAAGAGAGAAAAAACAGGAAGAGGGAGGGGGGAAAGTAATAAAAAACAAAAAGAGAGAAATAAAAATGAAAATAAAATAGTAAAAAAATCCTCACACAGTTCCAAAAGCACAAAATCAGAGTCTTCATGGTTCCACTTATATTGCAATCTGAGTTCAATTGTAGGTATCCAATCTGTTTCCCCACTTCAGTGGTTTGATTAATTGCCTTTCTGTGAAAAAGGTTTGTTAAACCAGATGGCTCTCTGTGCCTCCCAGCTGTAAAAAGTGCTCTGAATGTGGCTGATTGTAGCCTTTGTCTCTGTCCCAAGATCTGACCACCTTGGGCATTTGGCGGGGAGGATGAAGTGTAATTGGCCCAGCTCCCAGTTCACTGTCAACTTCCACTAGTGCCCTATTATTTCCCTGCAGGATAGATTCCATGCTCATCCCTGTGTTTTCCATCCACTAGCATTTCACCTAGCATGTGCCTGCACACCTTCTGACCCAGGCATCATTCTCAGTCTCTCTGCCTGTGGATATTTTTCTGTCACCTTCCCCAGAGGTTCACTCTCTAACCCAGCTTAGTAAAGCTCTAGGCCTTCCTGCCTTCAGCAGTTTTTTGCAGGGCAGTTGGGGGCTCTTCTGTTGGAGTCTGCCAATAGGTCTGGGAAACACACAGGATGTCCTGTGAACACAACATTCCAGGTGTATGGAGAAGGAATGGACAAGTCAGTATTTCTGATATGATCTGACCTCTTCTTTCCCTGGGGTCCTGTCACTCCCACACACTACTTGATCCAACAGCTTGTTGTGCTCAGATTCCTGTTTCTAATCATTCCCACTGCTTCCAGATGCTGATTGCTCATACAACCCATCAGGCTCAGTCCTCTCAGCACTCTAATTAGGGACATGAATCAGAGTGTTGAAAGGACTGAGCCTGGTGGCTTATGTCCCTAATTATAGTGGTGGACTTGTTTTCAATTTCCTGAGGGGCTGCCTGCATTTTCTTACACAACGCTCTCCAGCCTTCATTTTCTCTGAAGCAAGTCTATGAACATCTCACTCATGCTGTTCCTCTTCCAGGTGGGGAAGGTAGCATAATTGCTATTCTATTCTACCAGCACCTATTCTACCAGCCAGGCCACTACTGAAATTCCAGCTCCTTAGCTCAGAAAGCTTCATCTTCTCCCAAGGTGGGATTCACACAGGACCTAAGAGGTAAGGAGTGCTCCAATCCAGGAGCAGTGAGGCTTCTTTCTAAGATTCCTGATACTGGATTTTGGTGTAATGAGTTTCTCCTTCCTATTACCTTCTCATATCTGGCTTTCTCTGTAGCCTCCACTTCTGTGTACCTGATTTCCTCTGGTGTGAGTTTCAGAGTCTTTCGCCATTGCTGCCACCACATAGCCTGCCATAATGGTATCTACTTAATGTTCATTTTATATCAAGCTATTTTGCTGAATTCATTTATAGGCTGTAAATATTCTTTGGTGGAGCCCTTAGGATCTTCTAAGTAGAGGATCACATTATCTACAAACAAGGATAATTTTACTTCTTCCTTTCCTATTTGTATCCCTTTTATTTCTTTCTTGCCTAACTGCTATAGTTAAAATTTCAAGAACTATATTGAATGGGAATGGTTAGAGTGGTTCTTCATTTTTGAGGAAATGCATTCAGTTTTTCCCCATTCATAATGGCATTGGCTGTGGGCTTATCATAGCTCTTATTACATTGAGGAATGAGCCTTCAATTCCTAGTTTCTTCAGAGCTTTTATCATAAAGGGATGTTGAATTTTACTGATGGCTTTCTCTACATCAATTGAAATGATTATATGACATTTATCCTTGATTCTATTTACATAATGTATTGCATTTAATATTATTTTTGCATGTGTTGACTCACACTTACATCCTTGGAATGCAGCCAACTTCATTATGGGGTATCATGTTTTGAATGTTCTTTATTCAGCCTGTATTTTATTAGGAATTTTTACATTTATGCTCATCAGGATATTGGTCTATATTTTCTTTTTAGTTCCTGTTGATGTCAGTGAGATGTCGGCCTTGCACAATGAGTTTGGAAGTGTTCATTCTCTTCTATTTTATGAAATAATTTTAGGAACATTGCTATTACTTCCACGTTAAAAGTCTGGTAAATTTAGCGGTAAACCTGTGTGGGCCTTGGCTTTTCTCTAATGGAAAACATTTTATTATTGCTTCTTCTTGATCTGTGCAAGTTTTTTATATCGTATTGATTCAATTTTGGTAGGTGATATGTGTTTAGGGATTTATGCACTTCTTCCAGATCCTCCAATTTATTAAAATACAGGTTTTCAAAGTAGTCCCTAATAATTCTCTGGATTTCAGTGATGCCTGTTTTAACATCCCCTTTCATCTCTAATTGCATTGATGTGGGTCTTCTCTTTCTCTTCTCTTTGTTTAGTTTGGCTAAGGGTTAACAATCTTCTTTTATCTTTTCAAAGAACCAACTCTTTGTTTCATAGATCCTGTGTACTGTGCTTTTGGTCTCTATCTCACTATTTTAGCTCTAAACTTTATTGTGTCCTTCAGTTGCTTTTAGTTTTTGCTTATTCTTGTTTTTCTAAGACTTTGAGATGCATCATTATGTTATTTATTTGAGATCTCTTTGAATTTTTTATGTGGGCACTCAGAGATATAAACTTTTCTCTTAGAGCTGACTTTGCTACATCCCAAAGATTCTGGTACATTGTGTTTCCATTTTCATTTAATCTCAGAATTTTTAAAATTTCCTCCCTGATTTCTTCAATGAACCATTGACCATTCAATAGTGAATTGCACAATATACTTCCGTTTGTATAATTTCCATGGCTTCTCTCGCTGTTGACTTCTAGTTTCATTCAATTATGATCTGAAAAGATGCAAAAAATTATTTCAATTTTTAATTTGTTAATGCTTGCTCAATAGCATAACACATGATCAATTTTGGAGAGCATTCCATGTGTATTCTATAATTGTTAGATAGAATTTTCTGTATGTATTTGTTAAGTCCATTTGATTTGTGGTGTTTAACTCTGATGTTTCTTGATCATTATTTCTTTTGTCTCGATGTCCTACCTATTGGCAAAAATGGAGTATTGATATCTCCAACTATTGATTTATTCTTACCTCCTTGTCTTTTATGTTCAGTGGTGTTTGTTTTATGATACTGATCACACCAATTATTGATGCATATATTTTTTACAATTTTTGTATCCTCTTAGTGGATTGTTCTCTTTACCAATATGTAGTGACTTTCTTTGTCTCATCTGAATAATTTTGTGTTGAAGTCTGCTTTTCAGATATGAGCATACCTAGTGATGTTTACTATCAGGTTCCATTTGCATAGAATATTGGTTTCCATTCTTTCACTTTTAGCCTGTATATGTATTTTCTAGTGAGTTTTTTTTCTTGCAAGCAGCAAAGAGTTGGGTCTTGTTTTATAATCCAATCTTCTACTTGTGTCCTTTGTTTAGATGATTAACACCATTTACATTCAGAGTTATTCCAAAATGTATGTACTAATTCCTGCCATTTTGTTTTTTTATTACATGACTTTTCTAATTCTCACTAGCTTTTCTACTGTTCCTTTTCTGTGTGTAGGACTCCTTTAAGTGTCTTCTGCAATGCTGGCTTAGTGGTAATGTATTTCTTTAGTTTATGCTTATTTTGAAAGGTCTTTATTTCTCCTTTAGTTTTGAAGTATTGCTTTGGTGGATATACTAATCTAGGTTGGCAGTTATCTTTCAGGGCTTGAGGTACATTTTCCCATGCCCTGCTGGGCTTTGGGGATTCTTCAGAGAAGTCTGAAGTTACACTGATGAGTTTGACTCTATAATTCACTTGGTATTTGTCCCCTCAGTTTTCAATATTTTTTTTTATTCTGTACTCTTACAATTTTATTGATGATGTGATCTGGAAAGATTCTTTTTTGGTCATGCTATTTGGGGTTCTAAATGCCTCCTCTGCCTACATGTCTATATCTTTTCCAAGATAAGGGAAATTTTATGTTGTTATTTCATTGAATAGATTTTCCTATGCCATTATTCTGAACCACAGCACCCTCTTCCACAGGAAAAAATTGTAAGACTGGTCTTATAACCATGGCTTAGTGTTCTTGGATACTTTGTTCACAATTTTAGGATTGTTTTCCTTATTAGCTATGTGTGATAATTCCTCAACCTTATCTCCAATCCCTTAAGTTCTGTCTTCTGTTTGATCATATCTATTGATGAGGCTTTCCACTAAGTGTTTTTTGTATTAAATTCTTTTATTGGTACATTGTAGGTATACAACACAATTACATTTCTCATTGGGAATTGTACCTTTACATAATGCATCTTAGTTCTTATTTTTTCCCCATTCCTAGCCCTCCCTTCACCCCCTCCACCCTTCCCTATTTACAAAGACTTTATTTCCATTTTTTCCATTTCTCATCATTTTTCCTTTCCCTTCTTTCCTTTCCCCTGCCCCTCCCACTATCCCTACCCCTTTGGACCTTTTCTTCCACTAAGCTTTTTATTGTACTTTTTATTTGCAGAATTTCAGTTTGCTTCTTCATTGTTTCTATCTCTTTGTTTTTTAACTTTATTTTTATTAGTATATTTTCTTATACATATGGATCACATTCACCATAGAGAATTTGTACCTACACATAATATATCTTGATTCTTCTTTTTTTCCCATTCCCCTGCCCTCCCTTCAACCTTTCTTCTCTTCCCAATTTACAAAAGCTTTGTTTCCTTCTATTCCCTTTTCCCTTGCTTACCTTCCCCATTCCCCCTCCTTTGTTCCCCTTACCATGTGAACATTTTCTCCCTACTTCCCAATATTTATCCTCCAGTATGCTCCTTATTTACCCTTTGGGTTTCTCACACAAGAGAAACAATATGATATTTAAACTTGTGAGTTCAATTAATGTTACTTAAGTTTATGGTCTCAAGGTGCCTCCATTTTCCTACAAATGACTCAAGTTTATCTTTCTTTATGGCTGAGTAGTATGCTATTGTATATAAATATCACATTTTCTTTATCCATTCATCTGTTGATTGGCATATGAGCTGTTTCCAAGATTTAACTATTTTAAATTGTGCAGCCATAAACATGGGTATGCATATATCACAGTGCTATGATGCTTCTAGCACTTTGGGGAAGATATCTAGGAGGGGAAAAACTGGATCAAATGAAATTTCTAGTTTTCAATATTTGAGGAATTACTATAATTTCCATAGTGGTTGTACCTACCAGTTTACATTCCCACTAACAGTGAAAAAGGGTTCCATTTTTCCCATACCATTACCAGTATTTGTTATTGGTTAATTTCTTTCTTTATTTTAATGGATCCCATCTTAATTTAATTGACTGTTAATTAATTTTACCAATTGTGGATAAGATACTGATTGACACTTAGAACAACTGCATCTAAGACCAAATATATACTGAGGATTAGTCCACTGATGAGTTGTCCTAAATTTCAGACATTTTTGTAACCAGTTAATAGTTACACTAATTAGTTGTTTTTACATGTAGAGGTAATATTTGTTCTTTTCCAAAATCTTTCACTTCCTCACATTTATGAATATATTGTCAATTAAGTTTATTGGTACATTTTAGGTGTACAATACAGTTAGATTCATCGTTGGGATCTTGTACCTTTACACGATATATCTTGGTTCTTATTTTTCCCCATTCTCCTGCCCTCCCTTCACCCCCACCATCCTTCCCTCTTTACAAAGACTTTGCTTCCATTCTTTTCTTTTCTCATATTTTTTCTTTTCCCTTCTTTCCTTTCCCCTACCTTTACCATTTCCCCTACTCCTTTAGACCTTTTCTTCCTACTTGACAATATCAATTATACCATTTGAACCTCATATTTACACTTTTAGTTTTCCATACCAGAGAAACTATTCAATATTTACACTTCTGTGTCCTATTTATTTCACTTAAGAGTATGGCCTCCATGTGCATCCATTAAGTTATAAATGTCTCTAGTTTCTTGTTCTTTAAGGCTGAGTAGTACTCCATTTTATAGAAAAACCACATCTTCTTTATCCTGTCTCCCGTTGATGGACAATTGGGCTGATTTCAAGTTTTAGCTATTACAAACTATGCCACTATAAACATGGGTGCACATATATTGCTGTGGTATGATTCTTTTAATTCTTCTGGAAAGATACTCAGCAGGGGTATAGCTGGGTCGAATGGGAACTCTAATCTGTGCTGCTATAAACATGGGTGAGCATATATCACTGTGGTATGATTCTTTTCATTGTTTTGGGAAAATAGCCAGCAGAGGAATAGCTGGGTCAAATGGGACTTCTATTCCTAGTTTTTTGAGGTATCTCCATATTGATTTCCACAATGGTTGCACCAGTCTGCACTCCCACCAACAATGAAGAAGGGTTCCTTTCTCCCCCACAACCAGCATTTGCTATTGATTGATTTCTTGGTGACAGCCATCTTTCCAGAGTGAGATGGAGTGAGACCAGTGATATTAAGCATTTTTTCATATATTTGTTTGCTACTTGTAATTCTTCATCTGAGGAATGTCTATTCATTTCAGATGCCCATTTTTTAATTTTTTAATTTTAATGTAATACAAGTAGATATTAATAAAGAAAATATAAACAGTTCTATGAAAAAATAATTTTTCATAACAAAAATAATTAGAAAATAATGCTAAATACACTGTGTATCATGATCTTAAAAGAAAACAAAGGTGCTTATTTTCTGATTGGGTCATTGTCTTAGTTACTTTTCTTGTTGCTAAGACAAAATACTTGACACTCAAAGTTAAAATAGGAAAGGTTTATTTGGCTCACAGTATGCAGTGATGTCAGTCCCTAGTTGGCTGGCTCCAAGGCAGGATGGCATGGCAGAGAGGCATCACAGAGGAGAAACAGTTGATAGTGGGCAGAAGGCAGAAAAGCAGCAAGGTAGTGAAGAAGCAGTTTTCCTACATGAGGCTTTCTATCCCTTATATTCCATCCAGGCTACCTGCCCCTTGGTCAGGTGGCACTCACAGCCAGGGTGGGCCACTCTTACTTCCAGCATCACACACTCTAGATGCAGCCATCTCCAAAAAGCCCCACCTATAACTGCATTAGGCTTTGTGGGGACATCTAGATATAAGCTATAATATTCCACTCCTGGCCCCCCAAAGACTCATGCACATCATGTCCATCTCTAAGAGTTGTCAAAGACCTAAGAGTTTCACCATTACTGAAAATCCAAATCTAAAGTCTCTTCTGAGATTTAAGGCAAAATCTTAGCTGTGAGCCTTTGTACAAATGAAAAGAAAATTAAACACTTCCAGCACACAATGATACAAGACAGACATTTCCATTCCAAAAGGTATAAATAGGGGGATAGAAAGGAATGGGAACAAAGCAAGACCAAATTCCTGCGGGGCAAACATTAAATACTGTAGTTCTATGTCCAGCATCTGGTGCAATCTGGCAACTTCTTAGTTCTGAAGGGCTTGGGTGGCTCCATCCCTATGGCAGTTCTGGTAGCTGCAGCTCCCATGGCTTCTCTCTTGTGCTGACTTTACTCATTGTTTGCAGCTTTCCTGTAACAATCTACACTCCTGGCTTCTCCAAATTTCTGGGATCTCCATTGCACCTTCACCTTCACACTCACAGCTTCATACACTGCCCTCTCAGGGGCACACTGCCTGGCCTTCCAGACCTTCTTCTGAAATCTGAGTGGAAGCATTCCAGACTCCATAACTCTTGCATTACTCATGCACCTAAAACCAGCAGCACGTGGTTGATGCCAAAGTCTGCTGCCAGCTGGAGCAGTAGCCAGACTTTCTTCTCTCTTGGCTGTAGAGGTCGAGTGCCTGGATTGCTGAGCAATATGAACACAATCCTGAAGAACAACTCCCCTAGGCTACTGCTTTTCTGGAACATGGTGCAGTGGAGTTCTTTTCTCAAAGCAGATAGTTTCACCTTTGTAATTGTGAGGCTGCAAAGTCTGGAGTCCTACTGCTTCTCATGATGTCCTCAGGAAATTTTCTATTTTCTTATTAATTTTCAGCAAACACTTTCTCTGCTTGTCCATATTTGTAGTCTGCCACTTTACTTGAGCTTCCTTTCTGACCAAATTCACCATATTTAAAGTCATTCTGTTGGCCTCTTTGCTCTTGATTCTCAACATATATCTGGTTAAAACCCCCAACAGTAGCCATGCCACTGCCTCAACATTGGACTGCCTTGAAATTTCTTCTGCAAGATTAATT
Organism: Heterocephalus glaber; assembly: GCF_000247695.1. The sequence continues at coordinate 1,772,732 of NW_004624898.1, read as the reverse complement.
TGTCCCCACCTTTAGGCTTCATCTCAGACAAAGTCTCTGGACATGAGTAAAATGCAGAGAATTTTTCTCCCAAAGCATAACATACATGATCTGGAGTGCAACAGCCAATGGAGTCCTTGTTCCTAACTGAAAACCCCTGAGCCTGGTTTTACTGGCTGCATTTCTATCAACATTCTGGCCTTCTGAGCTCTGATCAGAATTTTCCATCAAGTACAGCTTGAAGAATTGCAGGGGTGCCTATTCAGCTGGCATTTCCAAACCTTTCCAAACTCTTCCCAAAAGCCAGCTCAAAAGCCTCCTGAACAACATGGTCAGGTACAGTCATAATAATGACCTCACTCTCAGTACCAAAATTTGCCTTAGTTTCTTTTCTCATTGCTACCACATAATACCCAACATTGAAGTGAAAGGAGGAAAGGGATTTTTTGGCTCACAGTTTGTAGAGGTGTCAGTCCACAATTGGCTGGCTCCAAAGCAGTGTGGCAGGCCAAAAGGGCATCACAGAGGAGAAAGTTTATGGGAGTCAGTAGGCAGAAAAGAAGCAAAGTAATAAAGAAGCAACTTCTTTCTATCCCTTATATTCCATCAAGGCTATACACCATTTGGACAGTTAGCACTCACACCCAGGCACCCTTAATCCTAGCATCACACATTTAATCCCAGCATCACATACTCTAGATGCAATCAGCTACCAAAAAGCCCCACCTATGATTGCATGAGGCTTGGGGAAGGACATCTGGATACCAGCCATAATAGTCTTTAAATTTGGGGTGGCCTTATTTTCTTAAGTTCTTTATATATTCTAGATATTAGTTCTTTGTCTAACGAATAGCTAGTAAGATTTCCCCCCATTTTGTGTATTGGCTTTTCACTCTGTTGGTGGTTTCTTTTGCCATGCAAAACCCTTTTAATTTGATGTAATCCCAGTTGTTAATTCTTTGTAATATTTCCTGTGCAGTCAGGGTGGGTTTTACATATAAAGTCTTTCCCTATAGCTATGTCAACAGTTTTACTTATTGTATCTTTTGCATAGTCTTTCTGCTTTAATATTTAGACCTTTGATCCATTTCAATTTTAGTTAAGTGCATGGTGAGAGATATGAGTCTAGGTTCAATATTTGGCATGTGGAAAGCCAGTTTTCCCAGCACCATTTATTAAACAGGTTATTTTTTTTCCAGTGAAGGAGTTTGGCCCCTTTATCAAAGATAAGGTGGTTGAGTATGCCTGGAGTTGTTTCTGCAACTTCTTTTCTGTTACATTGATCCTCGGGTCTGTTTCTTTCCCAGTACCATGCTCTTTTTATCATGGTAGCTTTGTACTACAACTTTAAAATGTGAACTGTGATGTCCTTTGCCTTGTCCTTGTTGCCCAGAATTGCTTTTGCTATTCTAGATCTCTTCTGGTTCCATATGAATTTTTAGATTGCTTTCTCTAGTTCTGTGAGGTATGCTATTGGTATTTTGATTGGGATTAAATTAAATCTGTATATCAGTTTGGGAATTATAGCCACTTCCACTATATTGGTTCTGCCTATCAAAGAACAGGGGTATCTTTCCATTTTCTCATAAATTCTTTGATTTCCTTCTTCAGAGTACTGTAGTTTTCAATGTCTAGGTCTGTCACTTCCTTTGTTAGATTGATTACTAAGTATTTCATTTTCATTTTTTTTTGGATGTTATTGTGAAAGGTGCTGTTTCTCTAATTTCTCTCATTGAGTTTGTTAAGTGTTGACTTTGTATCCTGCTATGCTGCAGAATTTCGTCATCAATTTTAACAGTCTTTTGGAAGAGTATTTTTTTCTTTTTTTAAATAACTTTATTATCAAATACACACATACAAAAATTAAAACCATTCAAAGAAGAACAATGTGAGGGGAAAAAACTACAATAATATTCAAGTACAGTAGAACTCAACCAAAACAAAACTGAAAAGTGCTTAAACATTTTTCCATATAACTTAAAAAAGCATCTCAAGCACCAACAAGACACCAGAGGA
>NW_004624898.1:1693191-1765167 GCF_000247695.1 Heterocephalus glaber | reverse complement strand
GGGGGGGGGGGTGCTGTTGTTACACGTGCCCGTGCAGCCAAGCTGTTGGCTGGTGGGCCTGCGGGGGCGGGGGGTTATCCTCATGGCCTCCTGGATGCAAGTGGGCGGGGCAAGCCGGAAGGAGCAGGACCCAGCCACCCACGTCTGACCGCAAGGCCAAACTCTTTTGGAAATTTTTGAGGGTCTTCTATGCAGAGTATTCTGTCATCTGTAAATAATGATAATTTAACTTCTTCCTTTCCTATCCATATTCTTTTATTTCCTTCTCTTGTTAACTGCATTGAGTAGTTTCCAGAACTATATTGAACAGGAGTTGTGATGGGGGTATCCTTGTCTTGTTACTTATTTTACAGTGAAAGTTTTCAGTTTGGGACCATTTAGTATGATGTTGGCTATTGGTTTTTCATAGATGGCTTTTATCAAATTGAGATAAGGTATGTCTATTCCAATTTTATGTAGGATTTTTAGCATGAATATGTTTCGAATTTTGTCAAATGCTTTTTATGCATCAATTGAGATGATCATGTGGTTTTTGTTCTTGCTTCTATTACTGTGGTGTATTACATTTATTGACTTGAGTAAGTTGAACCATCCCTGCATTTCTTGGATGAATCCTACTTGGTCATGTTGTATAATTTTTTTGATGATTTGGTGTATTCTGCTTGCCAATATCTTATTGAGGATTTTTGCATCTATGTTCATTAAGGAGATTAGCCTCTAGTTCTCTTTTTCGGTTGAATCCTTCTCTGGATTTGGTATCAAGGTAATGCTTGCTTCCAGGAATGACTTTGGGAATATTGCTTCCCTTTCAATTTCAATTTTATTAAGGAGTTTGAGGAGTGGTGGCATCAGATCTTCTTTAAAGTTCTTTTAGAATTCAGCAGTGAATCCATCAGGACCTAGGCTTTTCTTTCTTGGTAGTTTATTATTACTTCTTCAATTTCATTGACTGATGTTGAGTTATTTAGAATTTTTATATCTTTGTTCAGCTTTGGTAATTCACATGTATCTAGGAATCTGTCCATTTCTTCTGAGTTTTCCTGTTATTAGAGTACAGGTTCTCGAGGTAAGTACTGATGATCTTCTGGAATTCTGCAGGATTTATTGTGATTTCAGCCTTTTCATTCCTAATTGCATGGATTTAGGTCTTTTCTTTCCTTCTTTTTGATAAGGTTGGTAAGGGTTTGTCTATTTATTTAATCTTTCAAAGAACCAACTCTTCAATTCATTGATTCTTTGTATTGTTTTCTTTGTCTCATTTGCATTAATTTCTGCTTTGATCTTTATAATTTCCTCCCTCATATGTACTTTAGGTTTAACTTGTTCTTCTTTTCTAGAAACTTGAGCTTCAACATTAGGCTATTTATTTGAGCCCGCACTGTTTATCTGGTGTAGGAATTCACTGTGTACATTTTCCTCATAGGACTGCTTTTATTGGGTCCCATAAGATCTGGTATGTTGTATTAGTACTATCATTTAATTGTAGAAACTATCTAATTTCTTCTTTAATTTCATCTGTGATCCATTCGTTGTTCAGGAGGGTGTTATTTAATTTGCATATGTTTATGTATTTTTGTACTTTCTTTTGCCATTGATTTCCAGCTTTATTACACTCTAATCATGGGATAATTTGAATTTCTTTGCACTTACCTATGCATGTTCTATGAGCTAGTATGTAGTCTATTTTGGAGAAAATCCACTGGCTGCTGAGCAGAATGGGTATTTTGTTGTTGTTGGCTGGAACACTTTGCAGATATCTACTAAGTCCGTTTGTTCAAAGGTTTGTCTCCCTCTGATACTTCTTTGTAATTTTTTATCTTATTGATCTGTCTGTGTGACAGTGGAATACAGAGTTCCCTCATTACAATCGTATTAGTGCTTATTTGATTTTTCATATCCATTAATGTTTGCTTTGTATAGTTTGATTGCCAGTATTTGGTGAAGATATATATTTCTGATTGTTATCTCTTCCTCTTGAGTTGTTCTCTCAACAAGTATGTAGTGAAATTCTTTGTCTCTTTTGATCAGTCTTAGCTTGAAATCCACTTTGTCTACAAATAGAATAGCTACCCTTGCTTTTTTCTGGGTTCCTTTGACTCTCAGTCTATGAATTTCTTCTTGAGTTGAATGTGTTTCTTATATGCAGCATATTGCTGGATCTTGGTTTTTGGTCCATTCTCCCAATCTGCTTCTTTTGATTGGGGAACTGAGACCTTTCACATTGATGGTTAGAAGTGATATGTATTTACTCATCCTTGTCATATCATTTTTCCTGTTGTTGGTACCCTTTCTTTCCCTTCTGTTCAATTGCTTGCATTGTCTGGTGGATTCCTTGTATTAGGACTCTTAGAATTTCGTCTTTGTATTCTTTTTCTATAATGTTTTTCAGAACTTTTTGGAGTGCTGGTTTGGTGGTCTTGAATTTCTTCAGATGTTCTTCATCATCAAAGTATCTTATGTCTCCATTAATTTCAAAGGATAATTTTGTGGTGTACATCAACCTGGTTTGGATGGAGGTTGTTTTCTTTTAGGGATTGAAATATTTTACTCCAAGCTCTCCTTGCCTTAAGGGTTTCTGTTGAAAAGTCTGTTGAGATTCTGATCGGTTTTCTTTTATAGGTGGTTTGTTTCTTTTCTCTAACAGTTTTTAGTATTCTGTTCTCATGTTGAATTTCTGTAAGCCTATTATATGCCTTGGTGTAGGGTTTTTTTCTGATCATTACTATTTGGAGTTCTATATGCCTCATTTATTTGTATCTCAAACTCCTTTTCTATGCTTGGCAAGTTTTTTGCTATTACCTCTATGAACTAATTTTTATGCCTTTTTTTCTATCTTCTGATTCCTCATTAATTCTAATTAATCTTATTTGCATCATCTACCACCTGTTGGATTGATTTTTTGTGGTTCCTTCCTATTTTTAAGATTTTTTTCATTTGATGATCACCAACCACAGCCCTTTCTTCTAGATCTGATATTTTATCTTCACATAAATTAATTCTGCTGCATATACTTTCAGTAGAATTTTTAATCTGTATTTCTATTTGAGTCTGTTTCATGGAATTGAGCTCTTTTCTGTATTTCGCATTCATGGTTTTCAAATCTTTCCTAAGTGCCTCTATTTTTTTAAAATCTGCATCTACTCTAGATTCACTAACCATTTCCTTTATTGTTGTCATCATTTCTTTAATTATTACTGTTTTGGTTTTATCAAGAGACTTATTCATTTATTTTGTTACTTCTGCTGCTACCATTTCATAAAATTCAGCTGGGTGGCTTTTAGTTTCTTCCACCTCTATGCCTCTTTGATTTGCCTTGGATGAGTTGGGGATTATGGGTTTCATCTTGCTTCTGTGTTTTCTCATTTTCTTTTTGTTTTGTTTTGTTTATTTGTTTTCTGCATTGAGGTTTGTAGATTGCTTTGGTAGGTAGTTTTATTACTAGAACTGGGACCTCTTTAGGAAATGATCACTTTTCAGAGATGTTTTCTAGGCATAGCTAAGTCTGTCACTTTTAAGTCACTTTTAGGTCTGTCTCAGTATCCTGCCTCTTCAATTTATTAAGGATGAAAGGTTGCTCACTGTTTGGCCTAGCACTCAGTTCTTTGTTACTGGACTATAGTATTATTTATGACCTCCCAGACGATCTAGGTATTGGTATAGAAGGAAGGTCAATTGGTCACAGCTATGTCACCTTGACTAAAGTAATATAATCCATCATAACAATAGCATCAAGCACAGACTGGAAAGTGACAAACTGAGATAACTATTAATTTGCTGCCTTTAACCACAGGTACAAGATTCATAGTTATAAAACAAAATCTAAGACAAATCACAAAATTACATACAGTAAAGGTCTACTCAATAGAGTGATTTTATGCTAAGGGGAAAAAATTTAAAAGGGATAAGAGGAAAAAGTAGAGAAATAAAAGAAGAGAAAGAGATTAGAAGAAGGACAAAGGAAGATTACCCAACCCTGGGAAACTGGTTAAGAAGATGGGAGGGAAATAAAGAAGGAAAAAACAAAAACAAGAATAAAAAAAACTAAAAACAACTAAAATCAATGTTCACACTCATGAAAAAAAAAAAAAGAAACCAAATACAAACAAAACCCAAAAGTGAAGAAAAAATAAATTTTGCTGTGATTTCAAGCCTGTGATTATCTTCTGGGATCTAAAGTTCTGTAGTAGTGTCCAGTTCAGTATGTGGCTTTGTTGTCACTGGTAGGCAAGGGAGACAGTCAGAGCCCAGATCTGTGCTAGATAATCCCAGGAAGTCTGCAGTAGGATTAAGGTGGGATGCTGGGTAATCCTAGAAAGCCTGCAGTTGTACTAGTGCAAGCTGCTGGTTCTGGTACTTTTAAATTCACAGAAGTTCAGGGTGATCTTGTCCTCTTGTCACCGGGCTGAGTTGCATCACTAGCTTATAACACTTTGGGTGTCTCTTGCTGGCCTGACCATGGCCCTGTGACCCTGGACATCTCCTGTGGTTGTCCCTCAATCAATCACTGGGTGTTTTTAACACAGCGTCCTGAGATGCAGGCAGCCTGTGGTTGTTGTGAGATCCAAGTTCAGCTTGCCCCTCCCTAAAATGACATCTAACCAAGCACTGTCTCCAGTGGACACTAGAGTCACTTGGATTGGAATCACCAGCTGTTGTAGCATACAGCATACATTGCTCCATTCCACTGGTGTTTTTTTCCCTGGAGACCTCTGAAGACACATATTTTCACTGTGTCTTGTAGATTTTTATCTTCCTTTCTCTCACTATGAATCAGAAGCTTGGGAGAAAGTGTAGAATGCCCCTTCCTTTTTCTGCATTGATTGAAGTCTGTCTCTTCACTTTCTCTGTGGGCTCCAATTTTCCCTTCAGGTCCTTCCTGGGTCCCAGGAATCTATCTCCCCCCTTCTCTTCCTCAAGTTATTTTTCCATTGTCTAGATTCTGAATCTTGGAGAGATTAATTTGTTCCTGCTTACCGTTCTGCCATCTTCCCAGAGTCTTCTATTTCTATCTCTTTGTTGAATTGCTTCTTCACATCCTGCATTGTCTTCTTTAATTCATTCAGCTGTTTATTTTTACCCTTCTTGAAGTCCTTGATCATTTAAAAATCAGTCTTTTGAATTCTTTGTCATTTCATCCACTTCAATACCTTTACATTCAGTTACTGATCAATTATGGACATCTCTTCCACTTTTATTTGAGGGTGTTCTTAATGTTTAGACTTCTTTTGAGGATTTGATCCCCAGAAGCACCACTCAAATAGTAGAAAACATTCCTTAGTAATGTTGATGACACAAAGACAAACCAGATATGGATACAGAGTAAAACCCAATTAAATGCAACAACTATACCACAATTAATAGAGATCAGTAATATTAATATACAATAAATTAATTTCTTTTGACTTCTGTTCAAAAATCATTGACAATAAAGAACACTATGTTTCTTTTGCTTTGTGAACAATAATGAAGAGATTACTTCCTTGGGCAATATGTTTCATCATATCTACTCTGTTTCATTAACAAATGATCATTGTTAGGAAAAAGGAAGAGAAACAGAGGTATAAGCTCAACAGGACAGGTTTATTTCAGAACAAACCTAAGAGGGACCATTCTGGCAGTAGAGACCAGATGAGCTGCTCTCATACAGGCTATAAGGTATTTGTAGGGTCATGAGCACAAAAAAGGGAGGTTATGGAAGGGAAAAGTCACAATGGGACTTTCCGGGGGAGAGTTCAGTAGTTCAGTACCAAGGAGTTGTGGCTATCTGTCAGGCACAGGGCTTAAGAACATACAAGTAGTTGTATGTTGTTTGTCAAGAGCAGGGCTGAACAGTGAGTGGGAATTATAGGGTGTAGCTGTACTTACTGGGCCTTATTGACCCGTGATTATACATGTGCAGCAGGTGTAAAAGCATAGCAGGGAGAAGGAATTCAAAGTGGTCTCTGCTCAGACCAGGATGGCAGTGATTAGATTCCTTCAATCATACTTACAGAAAAATGTACTTTTTTATCCTGTATGTGTTGATTTGATAAATTAAAGGTGCTTCACATGGTTAATTTTTATTAACATATTAAAATATTGCATAAAGACCATGATTTTTTCCTTTTTTATCTGACCAGATAAGTTATTATTAAATCCACTTTATTCACATTTCACATGGTCAGTGTTCAGTGCTATAATATGCTTATGAATTTTTTATTGCCGCTAATCTAAATTTTGTTTACTTTCTCCATTAGTTAACTGTAAGTTTACTGAGAGATTATTTCTCAGACAAACTATCATGTAACATGTTGTTTCTTATCATGTTGGATAACCTTGTGTTGGAATTATGATGCTGTTTGCCACTGATGGCAGTTAATATTTCCAGAAGTGGGGTATCTATGATTCACATACTGTGAATATGCTCAGATATTATGCTAAAATCTTAAAGGGAACATTCAGGTTGAAAGTTGTCTCCTTTGAGAGGAAAAATCCATTTCATAGGAATTAAGATTTTGAACTGTAAAAGTCACTATATTCTTTGCTAAGTCTTGGAAAAGCTCAAACATTTAAACTCTACTAAAACCATTACAGAGAGAGAAAGTCCAATGACTCATCTGCTGTGCTGAATTTTGCTTAGAAGCCTGCATCATGATGTGTTTTTAAGCAAGTTTACAGGATAGTGAGCTATAGCATCACCAAAATACAATGTGAGTTTCAGGTCCTAAGCTTTTTATACTTTTTAAATTGCAAAATGCCATGATTTGAGCAAAACAGTCATCTTGAAAGCATTACTGTATTTTACACATTTAAAAATTTTTAGTTTCTTAAATATTTATTGGGTACTAAAATTAACATACTAGGCCCTTGTGTAGGTCTGCATTGCCCCCTTGATAAATGTTAAAAGCGCCTTCTGATTCTTACTGGGTATTTAATGTGCCTCATGGAATGCTTCAATAACTCAATTTTAATATATGCTTTTGGGATGTTATAGTATGGTACATATTAAAACATAATTTTCAGTATATTAAGAAATTGATACTAGAATAGAAACTAACAGTGTTTCTGGATAGTAGTAAAACAGTTGGATCTTGGGGTTTTCCTTTATATGTTGAGTATTTTTCACATTTTATACTATAAGCATATATGTTTGTAATGATGGAAATATTTTAAAGAAAGAATTTGGCAATATAAATATAAAGGTGGAGTGTTCAACAGAAACTATTATTCCTGTTTAATTTCTGGATCTAGACTATGTTTAGGGTAAGACCATACATTATAGACATGCAAAGCCAAAAGAAATAAAATTCCATTTTCTTCCAAATTCCTCTTCTAAATGGTAGTTCTGGTGATTTTTCCAATTTAGTTGCTCTTGTTCAGTTTCTTAAATGCAATCATTAGTAGCTATTTCTAAGGCTACCTTGGCATGTATTGGCTGATGAATGTATTTTCCTTCTTATTTTTTCTTAAGAGCTTTCAACTTTGAGTAGAGTAATACAGTTGCTTTATGGTACTCACTGGGGATGTATTTAGGTATGTAATTGCAGAAGGATTGCTTGAGCTCAAGAGTTCAAGGCCAACCTAGACAAAGTAGCAAGATCCAATTGCAAAAACAGTTGCAATTACATACCTAAATACATGCATACTTAAATTACATACATACATACACACATAACTAAATCTTTTTTCTTTTAAAATTACAAACATTTTCACATCTAAAAAACTCAACAATATGATTTTGTTGATATATTGTTTATAATTAAATGGATATATGTGATAAATATTTTCCATCAGCATTTTATTACATATTTACAGTGCATAATGATTACAGTTATCATGAGGAGTAGGTACATGTGAATAACACATTTTAATTCTTTTTACTTCCTCTTCCACTCTCCTTCCTCCCAAGGTCTCTTTGTCTCCTTCCCATTTGCAAAAGATCTATGTCCCTGTTTCCCATTATCATGTCAGCATTTACTGGTATGTATGTGTGTTTTTGCTGTCATTGTAATTTTTGAAGCTTAATATATGTGTTTAAGATTCATCTCTCACTAATACTCCATATAAACTTTATCTAAACCTCTGGTAAAATGTCTTCTTTTTTTATCTGTTGTGAATATCTGAATCTTTGAAAATGTGGCAGGAGAAATAGGAGATAATAGAGAAAATGAAATAAATAATAAAAAATAACTACCATGGTGGTATAAAATGGGAGTTGTTATTAGCCACTTGTGGCATTGAGTAAAGTTTATAATGGCAATATTTGTAACAACTGAATATAAGGAATTTTATTTGCTCTTTTAAGTATACATTCTTTGGTATCATGAAGAAAGAGAGTGTTGTTAATCCCTTGATACTAAGAAAAGGCCTGTTTGCTATTTATTGTCAATCCTCTTGCCTCTTATTCTCTATTTTTCTAAAGCCATGGGAATAAAGAAGAATTCTCCTGTAGAGGAATTCAACTTGCTGTGGATTGGTTTCAAGACAAAGGTCATAAAGATATCACTGTATTTGTGCCTGCATGGAGAAAGGAGCAATCCCGCCCTGATGCACCAATTACAGGTATTAATTCAAATGACACATTCTTGTTATTTATTTATTTATTTTATTTATTTTTTTGGTACCGGGGATCAAACTCGGGACCTTACACTTGCAAGGCAGGTGCCAGAACCACTGAGCTAAGTCCCTCATTTCTTGTTATTTAGAGTCAAAGTTAGTCAAATAGTTTGGAGAGGGTATGATGGTCCCAATTTAGGAAATTATTTTTCTAAGTTGTTAAGTATACTTAAAATCTCTTTTATTAAGTGGATTTTCATCATTGTTTTGTAGTATATGATAGCTAAATAGAGACAACCTCAATTCAGCAAAAGATGAGACACATAGTTTAAAAAGAGTTCTTTTGTACTTGATCACAGTCTTTAGACTACAGGGAGATGAATCTGGTTATAAATATTACTCAGTTTTTCAGAAACCATTGTAGAAAGTGAAAATTATTCTGAACCAAGAAGTGATTATGAGGTTTTCAAATTAGGGAATGAAAGAGAAAAAGAAAAGTTCTGAGACAGTCAGAAGCAACTTCTCCATGTGGCACAGTAGGCCCAGAGCCTAGAAATGATGTGTAAAGTCCCACAAATATTTTTATTTTCTTCTCACATCAAAAGGAAAAGTTGAATATAATACAATGAATGTATAGTAATTTGTAATTATTTGGATTATATTTGGCCTTATACCAATGTAATTTCTAAAATGAAATTTTTAATATTCCAGTATGGAAAAAGGAGTTAATGAAGGCAGAAGTGCCTAAGGTCTGCAGAAATCGTGATGCACTCTTGCTAATGGCAATAAGAGTCACTGTATTCATTTAAAACAGTACATGTAATATATGTTCTTTGAGAGCATATAGACCCCAATCCTCTGAATAACTGCTCTTGCCTTACGTGCCTAATGAAAAAATCCAGTGCTTGGCTATCTGATTTACCATGTGCTGAACAGGCTCCCAAGACTCAGTCTAAGAGCAGATCCTGGCCCTGCTCAAGCCCAGCCAGCAAGCTTTCTCTCCTCAAGCAATTAGGAGAACAAAAGGAAAGTGGTTCAATATTCAACTGGTACAGCTTGATGTTCCACTTTAGCTTTAGCATTTCTTCAAGCAGAGGCCAAAAATATCAGTTGTTAAGAGTGATGCTTTACTCTCCTCCTGATGAAAATATCTTCAGCTATTGCCGTTTCCGTCCAAAGCCAAAAATCTGGTATTTGGGCTGAGGATGTAGCTCAGTGGTAGAGCTTCCCCAAAACTGTGAAGGAAGGAAGGAAGGAAGGAAGGAAGGAAGGAAGGAAGGAAGGAAGGAAGGAAGGAAGGAAAAGAAAGGAAACAAAGCAAAGCAAATAAAACAGAAAAGAAAAATAAGAAAAGCTGATGTTTCAGCCAAAGGGCAAAAACAAAAAGTGAAAACGCTAGGATATGAGTGTCATTCCTCACTTTTCATTGTAGTTTTTAAAAAAGTACAAACGAGGGCCGGGGATTCAGCTCCGTAGTGCCGCCGCCTCCCTCACAAGCTCAAGGTCCCGAGTTTGATCCCCTGCACAAAAAAAAAACCCTACACATTATTTAATTTGAGTCCTTCATTTTATTGAAAAGAAAACTAAAGTCTGAAGGATGTTACTTGCCTAATGTCACAATTCAATTTGATGTCATAGCTGAGAGTGGAACCCACTTACTCCTTTAGGGCAAATAACAAATTTATCTAGTAGTAAACTTCTGTATTTGTAGTATGGCAATAATGCTGTTAACTGATGATTTCTATTCTGTGCCATATAATCATATTTTGACAGAACAAGATATTCTTCGTAAACTGGAGAAGGAAAAAATTCTAGTCTTCACACCTTCCCGAAGGGTCCAGGGCAGAAGGGTTGTATGCTATGATGACCGATTCATAGTTAAATTAGCATTTGATTCTGATGGCATCATTGTGTCCAATGACAACTACCGAGACCTTCAAGTCGAAAAGCCAGAATGGAAGAAGTTTATCGAGGAGCGGTTGCTGATGTATTCTTTTGTGAATGACAAGTGCGTTTCTTTCCAGTAGGCTCTGAATGGTCTATATCCAAGTTACTAGTAGGAATAGATTTCATTTCATTTTGATAAACATTTACTGAACACGTAGTCTGTACCATGCATTATGCTGGTTGTCATGCAAATAAAAATTGAATAAGAAACTCAGTCTCACTGGGCATGGTGGCGTATGCCTGTAATCCCACCACTTGGGAGGCTGAGGCAGGAGGATTGCTGCAAATTTGAGTCCAGCCTGGGCTACATAGTGAGTTCAAGGCCAGCCTGAACTACATAGCAAGACCCTGTCTCAAAAAAACAAAAACAAAAACCAAAAAAACCCCTCACTCTCAAGAGGCTCAAAGTGTAGTGGAAAAGAGAAAGAGACAACCACATTGTGTCGAATGGGCATTACAGTTAATGTATTTTTAAATTGCTGTGTATATGTGAAGCAAAAGTCCTCCCAGAGGAAATGACACTTGAAATAAAGTCTACAGAGTGAAGAAGGCTTCTGGGTATGCCAGGTGAAGGGGACATTATGAAGAAAGCTATGAAGGTGTAAAAGGGGATGGCATATTGAGGAAACCAAGCAGGAATACCAGTATGGCTGTAACATATAATCTATGAAAGAATGATGCACTGGAGAAAAATCATCCTTTCTAGGTGATCAGGTAGGAACAAAAGAAAGAACTGATAAATTAACAGAATATAGATTTGAGGCAGGAAGGGCAATTAGAAGTCTGTAACAATAGTACAGACAAGAGGCAATGAAGGTCTGAACTTCTGGAAAAGGGATATAAGGGAAGAAATTCACCCTTGCTTGCTTGCTTTCAGATTTATGCCTCCAGATGATCCTTTAGGACGCCATGGCCCAAGCCTTGAAAATTTCTTAAGAAGAAGACCTATTGTTCCTGAGCATAAGAAGCAACCATGTCCTTATGGTGAGTACCTATGTGCAGAACTGAGTTCTGTACTAAGAGAAACATAAGGACTCTGAATACTTTTGTTTTCTAGATTTTGCTTTTAAATGGGAAATCCTAACCTGTTCCCTTTCTATGAGTTAAAGTTTTTATCTGCATGTACCCTCAGGTATTTTAGAAAAACTTCTTAGAAACTGAATGAGGAAAAGGTAACTGGAATTGAAGGGAAGATTAGTTGTCACTTCCTAAAATGGCACATAAGCTCTAGTTGCCTAAGTACTAAGCAGTGCTGCTTGGAACAGGGAAATGCAGAAACTTGCTTGACCTATGGAAACAGAAAGAGAATGACAGACTGAATTTGGATCCAAGAAAGCATGTCTTCGGTCACCTAGTCAACCCTTTTCTTCTCGTCTGTACTTTCCAGTTGCCTCCAAGTTTCATTTTCATTTTTTCAAAAACATAGTTTTCTATACTGAACTTCTGTTCTTACCCAAGTCCCAAGTTTGTGGTACTAACAGGGCAACATGGTTTGTTTAGTGGGTTTTTTTGGTTTTTTTGGTACCAGGGATTGAACTCGGGTCCTTGAGCTTGCACAGCAGGCGGCGAAACCACTGAGCTAAATCCCTGGCCCTGTTTAGTTTGAGACTATTATGGATAATCATTTGTGGTTTTATGGGGGGATTGCTTTTTGTTTTCTATTAATGTTTAAATTGCAGAGTAGTTTCATGTTCATTATCTCATTTCATCGTTAAAATTACCCTAAAACATCCACAATTAGGAAGCTTTTTTATAGAAGAGGAAATGAGGCTCCGAAAATAGTCACTTACCAAGGTCATATGGTCAGTAAGGGATATCACTGAAACTTAGATCTGACTGGTCTTTAAGCCTGTGCTATTTGCATTGCACCATGCTTCCATCTGTTACTCTAGGCTGCCTCAATGTGTAGATTATACAGAGGCAAATTTGTACATTACCAGAAAAATTAAGGCTGTTCAACCATTCAGTTCTTAGTGTTTACACTTCAGTTTCCTCCCCAGCTTTCCACTTCCTCTTTCTCCCCTCACAGTGTGTGATGCCTCCTTGGTATTGTCTGTCTCTCATCTTTGTGGACAGTTAATTTTCTATCTCCATGTCAAAAAGTATAATCCTAACCTCTGTGACCAAATTGTTACAGCAGTTTCTGGCACAGAGCCTTGTAACACTATGAGAGAGAGTCTTACCCCAAGGCATTATTTTTCAGGCAAAAAATGCACCTACGGGCACAAGTGCAAATACTACCATCCGGAGCGGGCCAACCAACCCCAGCGTTCGGTGGCTGATGAGCTCCGCATCAGTGCCAAACTGTCCACAGTGAAAACCATGAGCGAAGGCACCCTGGCCAAGTGTGGTACAGGGATGTCTAGTGTCAAAGGTGAGATAACCTCAGAGGTAAAACGTGTGGCACCCAAGCGCCAGTCAGATCCCAGCATCCGGTCTGTGGCTGTGGAGCCTGAGGAATGGCTGTCCATTGCCCGAAAGCCTGAGGCCAGCTCTGTCCCATCTCTTGTGACTGCCCTGAGTGTCCCCACAATCCCACCCTCCAAAAGCCATGCAGTGGGTGCATTAAACACCCGTTCGGCCAGCAGCCCGGTGCCAGGATCCTCTCATTTCCCCCACCAGAAGGCCTCTTTGGAGCACATGGCCAGCATGCAGTACCCCCCTATCCTGGTTACCAACAGCCATGGGACCCCAATTAACTACACTGAGCAATACCCAAAGTTTGAATCTATGGGGGACCATAGCTACTATTCAGTGTTAGGTGACTTCGCCAAACTGAACATCAACAGCATGCATAACAGAGAGTACTACATGGCTGAAGCAGATCGGGGCATGTATAGTTGGAATCCCAACTTCTGTCCTGACAGTCTTATGACCCACACCAGGAATGACAACTATTCCTCTTACAACAATCTGTACTTGGCTGTAGCTGATGCCCATCCTGAAGGCAGTTTGAAGCTGCACCGTTCAGCATCTCAGAACCGTCTTCAGCCTTTTTCTCATGGTTACCATGAAGCCTTAACTAGAGTGCAAAGTTATGGCCCAGAGGATTCCAAGCAAGGCCCCCACAAGCAGTCAGTCCCTCACTTAGCTCTGCATGCCCAGCACTCAGCAACTGGAGCACGCTCCAGCTGTCCTGGAGACTACGCCATGCCTCCCAATATTCAACCTGGGGCAACCTCCCAGCCAGGCCGTGCTCTAGTAATGACTCGGATGGACAGCATTTCTGATTCCCGACTGTATGAGAGCAACCCCTTGAGGCAAAGACGACCTCCTCTGTGCCGGGAACAGCATGCCAGCTGGGATCCACTGCCCAGTGCAACTGATTCCTATGGCTATCACTCCTGTCCCTTAAGTAACAGCCTCATGCAGCCATGTTATGAGCCAGTCATGGTACGGAGCATGCCTGAAAAGATGGAGCAGCTTTGGAGGAATCCTTGGGTTGGAATGTGCAATGATTCCAGGGAGCATATGATTCCAGAGCACCAATATCAGACTTACAAGAACCTTTGCAATATTTTCCCTTCTAATATTGTTCTTGCAGTGATGGAGAAGAATCCCCACACATCAGATGCCCAGCAATTGGCAGCTTTGATTGTTGCGAAGCTTAGAGCTGCACGTTGACATGACACAGGACTTAGTCCTTTATATACATATAAATATTAATACTAATAATACACTAATACTATGATTACAGTAACTAATGATTTACATTGCGCTTTAAAAGTTACAGAATGTTTACATCATTTAAGCTCACAACAACCTTGTAAAGTAGGTTGTATTAACATCCTATTTCATAGAAAAGGAAGCTGAAGCTCAGTAAGATTTAAGTGACTGCAATGTTTATGCTGCTAGCAAATGACCAAGTCAAGACGAATACCCAAATCCTGACTCCAAGTTTCTTGCCCTTTTGCACTGCACCATTGCAGGTAATGGAAGATGAAACCCAGGGGAAGAAGCCTAAGTACAAGAAATCCCAAGGGATTTTATTACCAGCGCTTTCTTAACCACATGTTCTGTGTTACAAAGTATGGATGACATACCAATTTAGAGAGCAAAAGCATCAAGGTCAAATAGAGTGCTGAATTAACCTTTTAGGGTTTCAATAAAAATATTTAAAGCTATTTAAAAGTAAATACATACTTTATTGCATGGATATCTGATAATTCAATCTTTATTAATTAAGCCATAGGGTCACACTGAAGCTTCTAGAGCTGTATTTAAATCCTATCATTAGCAATTATATTGCATGTATGAGTCTATATATTTAGTTTGAGATGTGTGTATATCTCTGGTATAACTTTTATATAGTGACTTTGAGGTTGCTCTAGAGTCTTAGTCTATAGCTGTATAGATCATGAATCTGACTGAATGATTTTGTCGTATTTCATAGTTTCAACTCGATTTGAATGTGAAATTATGTGCTAATATTTGAACATTGCTTCCTTAGGCACTAGAGCAAACCAGCTTTATTTTTTTTATTTCCTTTTTACTTGCCAGCATTTATTAACAGTTCTTAGCTTCTAAGTTTCTTCACCTCAGCACATTAGGGGTCAGGTTGAAGCCTTCTGTAGAGGAGCTGCTAAGTAAGTTCAAATTCCACACATAGTATGTATGTGCTACAAAAGTGCAGAAGAGTCTGACCAGAACCAAAGGACTGACTACCAAAGTCCACTCTCCATATCCCATGAAAGATGGCCAAACCTATGTGACAGTAAATGAAAATAAAAAAGCTTCACGCAAGGAGGGACTAATGGATGCTTTTTGGACTTCTGGCCTATGCAGTATTAAACATCACAGGATAAAATATAATGGAGGACAGTGTATAGCCATGTAATCTGCTTTCTCCTGATGCCCACCCTTTGGGCAATAAGGTCAATCACTGCTAAAGCAGAATTTCTTTAGGAAACAAAACCAGGGGATTTTCTAGGTGGAAGAAAAGCAGCTTCCAAAAGGGAATGTTGCATCTTTGCTAATAGCTGGCTCAGTTATACACTTCAAATCCACTCAAAGAGTGCACTTGCTGTTAGATAATTCTTAGATGCATTAATCAAGAAGGCATGATTTTTGGGTTGGGTGGCACCATTTGCGCAATTTGTATTTTGCTCAGGGTGGGAACCTTTGTAGCTAAATGCCTCTAGAAAGAGGTGTCTATTGGTTTGTTAAGCTGCACTGGATGAAGCTCCTTTTTGAATCCATTGTATATTTCAATATTTTGAACCATGACCAGCTCACTATTTCTTGAGCTGGCACTTGGTAACTTCTATGGTCGTTTTTTTCATGAAAGTTGAGAAGGCCTGGCCTTGGCCTTTTATTTCTTCATGAGAAGGTGTGACGCTGCCTATAAATGTTTCTTACTGTGAAACACTCTGAATGTGAGGCTGTAGTCAAGGTTATTTCTGGGGTTTGATAATGGCTTGCATGCTGCTTTTTGGCTCTCTGTCCAAGTTGATCAATACTGCATCTTAACTGGTGTTTCTCTTCACTTCCACAGCTTCCTATTCATCTCCTAACCTCTATAATCATTCCATCCCTCAGCATATTGATGAAGTATAAAAGTATTTTCTTATCAAGTAGGTCCAGAGAGTGATAATTAGTTCTTGCTATTTCACACAAACACTTCTTCATACCTTCAATGTCTTGGACTTTCTAAATTGTCTCACATCTAGATCATGGTATTTGACCTTAGATTACTCTAATGCTTTTGTGCCAATTGGTTAATCTTTCTACCAAAATCATCGAGTGGCACTGCAGTATCCACTCACTGCACAATTTATAGGAAAGCACAAGATCAATCTTGTCTGCAATTCATCTTGAACACAATCATATTTAGTATTCAAAATAATTGTGAGCTCTTCCCAATACAGGAAATATTCTTAATGCACTATATGTATCTTTTATTTTCTAAAACAAATTGTCATTCTTCTCTCATAAAATGTGTATGAACCAAAGTAGCTAGGAGCAATGCCTCAAATAACCAGAAATGACCTTCTGTTGATACAAATTGTATCTTTTTTTCCTGATTGCATAGAAATAAATGTACAAAACTCACCTTAAACTAGGGTTTGGTACTGAATTTTCTCCTGATGTTTGTGGCACTGTGTGTCACAGGGTCACAGGGAAGTAGCCCAGGGTTTAGGAGAGAGCTTTTATTTCCAAAGGGCAGTGGTGGCTTATAGACAGATAATTTTTCAAGGCCTTTTTACTATTAGGCACACAGTTATTGTGTGCATAATTTCAAGCATTGCATATGTTCTTGTTAGCCTATCAGACTTAATATGTCCTTATAAAAGGGGTTTTGTGTAAAAACTATGTGTTAATGAATCCTCTGCAAGAATCTATAATGCAGCTATACAACTATGAATGCATAAATGAAGCTTCTTAGTTATTAGAGAAACAATTGCTTTATATTGAGGTCTGCATACTTCTTTTCCATTTTGTCTGTAGTTGTAAAACAGCAAATAACAAAGAGCATTGGGATTCCCTTGGCTCCCTTGAAAATGAAATCAAACTCCCTTCATGGAGCTGAGCATGTATCCTTCAGGATATTTGCCTCCAAGAACTCAGCAGGGTTACTGCAGTGTTTTGTGTGGTTTCTAGAACATTTGGCAAGAAGTGTTTGTAATTTTAATTATTTCACTGATTTTCTGACCTCATAGCAAGTCCTTGCCTTAGATTTTGTAGTTTTGTGATTTTTTTTTGTGACTTTGTTGTGAGAACACATTTTGACATAAGGTGAAATGGGACCCGGTGTGGCATAGTCAATCCAGGGAACTCTTGATATAAAACAGCTCAAAGGAAAAGGAGGCTTTTCAAAGGTAACATTGAACCACTGCACTTTCTCTTAAAGTGCCAGGTATGGAATAGAGAATGGCAGATAAGAGAGTTGCCTTAGAGAAATGGTCTATGAAATTTTCCTCTTCTAAATAACGAAACACATAGCATGATTTTCTTCTCTCCCTGTTCCCCTGTCTCCCTGACCCCTGCCAGTTTCTAGAATACTTCTTTTAAATTCACTTTTTTCTATTTTGGAATAAATTATCTTTATACAGTAATTCAATCTTGGTATCCTTAAACCTTTGTCACCGAGTTTTCTTCTAACATAGAAGAGTTCATTTTGAGAGGCACTCAGTTATCATTCTATCTATACTGTAAGTAAGGGACTTTGTACAAATGCCCTTTTTGAGGGCCAATAATTTCAATATTTTGTTTTACTCTGTGAAACAGGTCTGGATCTGCACAGGGAAAAGTAATGCTGAACTGTCCAAAGAGCCCTGCTCAGGTCTCCTAACCCTTCTCCGTCCTCCCCTAGTTTGTTTCTCCTCAGGTTTCATACTGGGGAGTACAGTCTTCAACTGAAATAGCACTACAGTTAATTTTCACTGGAAAACAAACCAGTATCTGATTGATTCTGGTATCTGATTGTCTAAAGTAGTCAATGCCTTTGCAAAGATTCAGCATATTCAATATCTATTGTATTATAACTAGCTATATACATAAGCAGATTGACTATTTTTAGTCCTGGTTTGTGTATCATTGAGCTATAGTAGTTTGGTTTATCCATTTGTGGGATTAAACAATACCGTTTAATGGTTGTAAACTTTTACAAAACCTCTTTGGGTTTCTTGTTTGACCCAAACATAATGTAAGTCTCAATGACAAAGTACACAAAGCCAACCAGAGGTGAGTGAAAAATATCTTTTCCCTAGCTTCATCTGCCCCCATAATGCATGTGCGATGCTCTGTAATATGTTCTCACTAGCATGAATGTGCTATGACTATTTCATAAGGTTTTGTTTCACCTATAATCGTAATAGAAAATGCTGTACTGTTGACAACAATGAATTGTAACCACACTTATTGCATAAACTATTTGTTTACTAACTACTGATGACTCTTTCTTTAAGAACATTAACAAAAGCCATACCACAAATACATATATATACCTACTTTACTTTGTTTCTAGAACATTAAATTTCTGCCTGGCAGTTTGCATCTTGAGATAAGGTGTAAAGGGTGATCCCTATCCCAAGTGAGTTCATCTGAGTTTTACCATAGTAAGTCTACACCCTCTAAGTTTTGAAGACTAACACAACTCCTACACTAATAGTATACTAAGTGTGGGTCTAACTGGCTTTTTTTCCAAGGCAGGGCTGGCTTGCATTGCTGGGTCAAAATGAGGTGGTAGGCTCAGCCCAGACTTGTGTACTCAGACTGTAGTTTCTCCCTGAATAGCCTCAAGGCCACAGGGACATCATCTGTGGAACCTTAGTCAGAATATCAGAGCCAGAAGCAGCACAGCACCCTATGCTGCATACTCCCTTTTCAAGTTATTTTGCAGGAAATGAGGCCCTAGTGGGAGTGTTAAGGAGATATGACCAAGGCCCAATAGAATTAATAACAGCAATATTGGGAGGCCACGCCTTGCAACTCCCAGATCAGTACACCCTTTATCATCATCTCTCAGACCTCTCTGGAGCCTCCTATTCACTCCCCACCCCATTCCAGGCCAGTCTCATTCTAAAGACAGGTGGCCACAGTGGCTGCAGTGGAGTCTTTGCAAGGAGCTATTTGTGAACTTGAGATCTTTTTTCTTTTTAAAAGTCATCCTCCGTAGGACTAAGAGTACTCATTTCTTCCCACCCTTTTTCTTTTCTGTCTTTTCTCTTGCTCCCCCTTCTCACATTCCTCAGGCATCTTTATCAAGTTCTTAATACCAAATCAGCACCTGGCCTATACTAGGCTAATACAGATCCTGTTTGGGGGAACTTGCACTCTAGTGGTGGAATGAAGCACACACAGAATAAAAAATTAAGAGTCCTCTGAAGACAATGGCAGTATGAGTGTACGGATAGTGCTAAGAACAATTAGAATTCCAAGAGGGAACAATTTAATGTTCAATGCTTCTTCCCTAATCATAGATGAAAATTCTGCTGGTCTGGACATAGCACTCTACAACTCACCCCTCCGGCTTCATGACTTACCCAGTTGCATCATGTTCCAGTTATCCTGGAAATTGTTCTGGTGCCCCTAACCATGTTTTTTCTCAAGTTTTTCTGACTTTGGCTTTCCTTTTATTCCTTGTTCTGACTAAAGTCTTGCCTTTTAAGACCCAGTACCTAATGTCACCTCTCTAACAAGCAGTTCCAACTACTGGTTCAGACATTGTTTGTCTCTCTCCTCTGGGCCTTGCAGAATTCTTGGGCATTTCTCATTTAGCACTTACCATTTGATTGTAATTTTGTTGGCAGTCTGTACCACAAAACAGGGAGTTCATTTCTGATGAACTATGTCCTGTGAGAGGGGGGTCTTGATTACTACTGTTGAATAATTTTTTTCCTTGACACCTCCTCACTGCTTCCCATTTAAACAGATGCAGTTAAAACTCTTCTAATCAGTCCCTGCTCTCCAATAAGAAAGGATGGGTGCAAGAGCACTAAAGTTACTTCCTCATAACTGCATGCCCACTTCTACTCCTACCATCTGAAACCCTTGGACCTGTCCTCACAATTCCTAGGTTTCAGGAATCCAGTCAGTGATCCTTGGCTCTTTCTCCAGTTCTGAACTAGAAATGGGCTCAAGCAGTCTGCTCTTTATCTATAGTTCAGTTTTTGAGGTCCAGGGGAAAGCATCATCTTGGGTTATATAGGGACCTGAGTCTTGAGTTGAGACTCACCAATCCTGGCAGGAATCCCCATAACTCACCAATATAAAATATGCTGTTTTAGACATCACTTTCAAGTCCATTACCTGTTTTGATCCTTACAACAAGTCTGTAAGACAAATATTATCCTTCTACAAATGAAAAAGTATGGCATGATTTTCCCAAGCTTGCTCCCATTATGAGGTGGAGCTTGCTTGGAACGCAGGCCTTTGGGCAACTTCTACCAGTGCATTTTGAACTTTTGGTGTGTATCAAAATCACCTGAAACATCTACACCTACTAGACCAGATTGTTGTCCATCTTCACCTTTCTGATTCAGAAAGAATGATGGGGTTCAAAGAACTCAAGCAATGCTGAAGTTGCAAGAAAACAGATCTATACCAACCCAATAACTGCTGTGGCTATGGGCAAACTCCTTCCCTTTTTTGTCTGCCTCAGGGTCTCGATGTATTTCAAACAAAAGGGCAAGACTAAAACTGATTTACCAAACCTTATTTTAACAGCAAACTCCATCTTTCAAAAGAAATCTTATACAGGATCTCAATACATACACAATAAAGTCAGGGCTGCTCTGGTGAAGTGGTGGAGAGGAGCCAAGAAATTTTGGCACCCACCTCCTCAGGCGCTGGAATATCTAACCAGAGCACACATTTTCAAATACCTTCACTAGAAGGCCTAGATGCTTTGAGAACTCTTCCAGCTGACACTGCAATACGCCAGGAAAATTTCAGCCTTTGACATTGTGAGGGGAGAGGGAAGAGTTAGACAGAAACTTACTTTGTGTTAACAAATACACAAAACTGCTTTGCCCATGCCTAATGCTTGGGTACATATAAGAAAAGAAATCTCAACCTTTTTGAGCTGGTGAGATTGTGAAACCCTTTGACAATAAAAGTTATGAGCTAGCTCCTTAGAAAAATAATGTACACATAGCTGCCAAGGTATTTAATATATCTTTTCAGGCTTTATGGACTCCCTAGGGGTCCTAACTCAAGCTAAAATCCTTGATTAAAGGGTCAGGGATGTAGCTCAGTAGTAAAACATTTCCCTAGTACATACAAGGCCTTGTGTTTAATCCCCAGTGCCCCCAAACAAAAAACCCTTGGTTGGGCTCTGGCATAGCACTTCCGCCAAATTCTTTCTTGGGTGTTTTTATAACATAAGTCTTATACGTTTTTATAACATAATTATGGAGACAGAATTTCTTGGCACAACCATCTAGAGAAATTCCGTCAGGCACTTAGCAGAGGTAACAGGTTATTACTTAGTAAATCTGTCCTTCCTCACCAGGCTGACAGCACCAAGGGTGAAAATATGGTTTATTCATCCCCCATCTCTTGGTAGCTCAGGGCTGACATAAGGTAGACACTCTGAAATTAAGAGAGTGTCTGAAGGGATTAGGTGACAATAGAGAAGTGGCTCTGGGTCAGTCCCTAGGACAGTTTTCTGGCTCTAATGCCCACTGCAGGGAAAGTCCACTCTTTTTCTTCTAGGGCAAAAGAGAAGTGACAAAGAAAGGCATATCTCTGGGTTTCAACTACTGTTTGGTATCCACTGAGGGCAGGTGAGGAGCTGAACAGGAAAACTTGAGTCTTCTTCCCACTGTCAGGAAAGCTCTGAGCAACCTAACCACAACAAACACACTGCAGTTGCCAGCTAAGCTCTGACCAGCAATGCCTCTCCTCTGGAGCCTCATGCTTCCAGGTGAACTGACTGCACACTACAGGTAAGGGGTACAGAAATGGTTTGAAGAGCCAGGTAAAAAGGTATGGGTAGAATTTGGCTATGGGAGCAATCAGAGTCAGAGGACCCACGGGGCCTCAGGACTCAATTCCTGCTCAAGGCCTTGTTATCATCCAGCCTGCTCTGGAGTACCTTAAGGAAGAACTATACTGGTCTACCCTGGCATACATACCTTCATCTCACAAGTATCAAAACTACAGTTGTCTCTTTATTGTTTTTCAAAACAAAATAAAAGGGAAAAATCATTCCAAATTCTATTGTGGTAGAAAGCTGAGTTGATGTGCTGATCTGGGCTGTCTCCCAGATTGTATCATGGAAGATCAGGTGCACTCTGGGGTGGGCTGTTGCTCTGGCAGGGATGGATGAACACTTGCATTAACGCAGGCATCAGAATAGCTGCAGGCCAGTTTTGAGCCCATGCAGCTGCCCCTGGCTCCAGAGAAGGCCCTCCAAGTTGCTGCTGCTGTTGCTGCAATTGCCACTGCCGACACCACAACTTAGGCCCAGGGTGCTGCGGAGAGAGTGGGAGGTCAGTCAGGGAAGTATGCAGGTTTAGGCTCTGGAGGAGCTAAAAGTGCTTGAGATGTGTGTGTCTATGGGAAGGGCTTACCCTCCTGCCTAGTTTATAAAGAGGAGATTGCAACAAATCTGAGAAGCGATTTCAGGTAGGGTCCAGGAATGGCTCTGCCCTCCCTTAGGTGATGAAGAAAGGAAAGGAAGTATGGAACTATTCAAATGGAGCATTATATAGTGCTCCAGTACATAAAAACCCATGCAGAACTGTCTAGGTTGAGGTAAAAGAGAAGTCCCACCCCCAGGAAGACACTGAAAATGGCTGCCTTAACAGGGCTTCTTCCAAAAGCCCTAGAGCTTAGAGGCCCAGAAGATTCTGGGCTGGATCCCTCCCACATCTAATACATAGTTAAGGGGCCCAAAGCCAGACTTGGTCTGTAGGGATAGGCCCAACTCCCATCCCACAATTTTCAAGACTGCTTAAGGGAGAAAACTGCCCTCTCTTCTCTCTGGCCCAGCTCAGAATACTCTTGCTTCCTGTAGATCAAAGGTTCTTCCAGCTGGATCCGCAAAGCTATCATCACTCCCCTCCGGCAGATCCATGGTCATACTCCTGCAGCTGAAAAAACCCTTTGAGATGATCTACTCCCATCCCCTCCCATAACCCACAATTTTACAAACAAAGAAATTGAAGTCTAGATATGAGAAAGGACTTTCCCAAGGCTACATAGAGAAGTCAAGGGTGGAGCTGAGACAAGGAGTGGGCATGGTCCACTTCAGCAGAGGTGGTATAGGGCAACAACTCCACCCAGCCCATACTTCACCCTTAATAAACAAGTATTCATCAAGCCAGCCTTATACAAGGCCTGGCTAGTTGGGGATGAGAGAAAGAGTTTTTTAGACATGTGAATCTCACTGCCAACTGGCTACCTCTTAAGAGGCTTGATGTTCTCTGGTTTCAGACAGCATCCACAGCATTGCCTAGGGCCTGGCCTGCTTATGGGGCTTGAGTTCTAGAGCCCTTTCCCAGAATGTTCAGATAAGAAAGGCTCATCTCCTAGGGAATAAGCAAACAACACAGGATGGACTCTCAACTTCAGGGACCCGAAGGGGTCTCTCTCGGGTACTCATAGGATTCTCCTGGTCACAATGGCCCAGTATTCTGGAATGTACAGGCTTCTAGGTGGGCTCCTTTGAGTTAGTAGCATAGCACCTCATCAAGGGCGACTTGGTTCCCGGCTCCCTGATGACCCAAAGGCCCCCACAACTGTGAACCAAAGTTGAATTGTTTTTTGGATTTTTTTTTCCAAACTTGAGTTTTGAGGGAAAGCATAGAGCCCTGTGCAGGCCTTGCTACCAAGATGCTGGGACAGTGCAGGAGGCCTACTGATTATTCCATGTATCTTGGGACAAATTCCGTCCCCTTTCTGGGCCTCACTTTTCTTATCAGGAACAAAAGGAAGCTAGATTAGAGCATCTGTTCTTGAACTTTTTAGAGAATTTATTGAAAGCTATGGACCCCTCTTCCAAAAATGCACATGCATGTGTGCAGGTGCACATGCACACATACATATATACATGTGTGTGTGCACACACACCCACACATGGCCGACTACACACACAAACTGAACTGAAACTTCAAGGGGTGTCAAGGGGTGGCTACTTCACTAGCTCCCACTACTAAGGGCAAGAGGTCATATAAGGGCCCACTCAGCCACTTATCCCCCCAGTCACTTACCTACCCTCCCCACTTTGTCTCCTTCTCTTCCCACAAGTAGCAGACAAAGTTGGTGAGAAATCCTGTTTTCACAGGCACTCACCCAGTCTTGCACAATGGGGGTTCCAGCCGCTGCTCTAGCACAGGCTGGTCCAAAAGATACATGGTGTCATAATTCTCCAGCATAAGCTCTGCTGGGTCCTCAGTCTGACCTGGCATGCGGCCTAAGGGGAATGTGTCCCATCGTACATCTTCTGTAGAGCAAAGAGAGGTGGAGTGGGGTGATGAGCTGGTTCTCTAATCAGTGCACAGGCCTACCAAACCTGTGCATCCACCCAGCCCGTTAGTCCACTTAGCATGGTCTCTCTGTGCACCTTCAACTTCACTCTACTCTCTTATCACTTCTCATGAGCACCTCTCCACCTTAGCATTCCACCACACATTTTTTTATGGCCCTTCTTCCTCTGTATGTTTACACACACACACACACACACTCTCTCTCTCTCTCTCTCTCTCTCTCTCTGTCACTCCACCTTAGGATAGACCATGCCAGGCACACCCTAACTCCCTGCCTTATCACTTCAACACTCCCACACAGTATCACTGTATATTCCCTTCTCCCCATTCTTATACAAATGCATCACTGTTTTTAAGAGCAACCTTCACTACTGAGTTCCTCAGATACTGTCTCTGGCTTCCTATATTCCCCTGGTATTCAAATAACCCTGTTATAATGCACCTGGCATTCAGTGAAGTATTTACTGTGGACCAGCTTTTTGCACAACCCATAGAGAAGCCCCTCAAGAAAGCCTGTTCCAAAATCGTGTACATGTATCAAATTATCACCCTGTACTTTCTAAATACAATTATGTAACAATTAAAAAAGAAAATGGGCACCGGGGATTTAGATCAGTGGTGGCGCTGCCTGCCTTGAAGCCTCACAAGAGCAAGGTCCTGAGTTCGATCTCTGGTACCAAAAAAAAAAAAAAAAGAAAATGGGCTAGAAGTTTAGCTCAGCTCAGTTGTAGAGCAATTGCCTATTAGGCCAAGGCCCTGGGTTCTATCCCCAGCACAGGGAAAAGAAGAGGAAGTGTTGTTCCTCTGCTTGTTCTTCTCCCCTCCCCTGGCTTTCTTATAAGCATCTGTGCCTATCTTAATGCCCTGCATTGCCCTAGGATACAGAGATACCATAGGGACCACCCCATTCATTGGCTCTGACAGTGATTTAACCATCCCCCTACCATTATCACCCTCAACCCTGTGTACTTCACTGTCTCTGCCTCTTTAGCCTGAAGCCCTTGTACATGACCCCTCAGTGACAGCAGGGACACAGACCCTTATGGGTCCTAGTGACCCCACTTACTTTTGAAAACATACATAACCAGGAATGCATGTACACACTATATAAGCTGCTTCACAGTGACTTCACTGCCCTTATTTTTCTCTTTATTTCCCCAAACATAATTCTGTCTGTGCCAATGCCCCTTCCTTTCACTATTTACAAAGATCCCCTAAACACAGCCTTCCTTGTGTGAAGGGATTTCTGCATCATTGTGGCACAATTTATCTAGCAAGCACAAATATACCCCCATATATTTTCTCTCTCCCTCTCTCTCTCTCTCTCTCTCTCACACACACACACACACACACACACACACATTAATGTGCTCATCATTCCTAACACTCCCACTTGGGATCTTTATGTTCCTCAGCCTTCCCACACCTGTCCACGCAACAGTAAAATAAGACCTCTCCCCATAAGC
Organism: Heterocephalus glaber; assembly: GCF_000247695.1. Next base: position 1,739,285 of record NW_004624898.1, on the reverse strand, counting down.
TCATTTACTATCTCCCCTCTGGTTCCATCTCACTACCCACCACACTAATGTGAGACTATTCTGTCCATCTTTATGGGTCTGCCTCCCTTGAGGTTCCTGTTTCCCAACCTAAATGGAGGCACTCTCCTATCATCAACCTCCCCTAAACTCTGTCTTGGCTTTGATCTCAGGAATTTGTGTGAACACCTAAAATTCACACTACTCTGTATTCTCTCTTCTGATCTCACTTCCAAGTTCCTCTGACACAATGCCATGGGTTTCTTTTAATGCACACAGCAAAATCCTCTTCCATTACCAATAGCCTCCATGTGTACAGAGAGCACATGCAGAATCATGTATGTATATTCCACACCTCACTTTTTCCTACTTTCTTTATAAAAACATAATTCATTGAAAAGAAAGTTTTGTGCTAGTTTCTTCTTCATAAGAATCTTTTTCCATCTACATCTCATACTCTGAGCAACTACTTTGAATGTACTCTCTGCCCATACAGCCTGACAATGGTCTTCAGCACTTACATGCTCTATGCAAAGGGAAAGGAAAGCCATTTGGCACCCATGTAACTGGCTGCCTCCCAGGCTTGCCTCAATACTACTTGCTTCCACTTTCTATCTCCTTTCTAGAGTGAAGGGAAGCCTCAAAAGCCAGGCAGACAGGGAAGAAATTGGTGAAGGGAAAAAGTGGTATCAAGACTACTTACCTGAGCTAACCTGCCATGCAGAGCCCTCCAAAGCTCCTCTTTTCTGGGCCACAAGCCTGGCATTCTCAACAGCAGGCGACTCATACACAGTAGAGAAAGGTCCCACTTCCATTCTGTCTTCCTCTTCATCATCATCATCATCATCATCGTCATCGTCATCATCATCTTCATCATCATCTTTATCTTCCTCTTCCAAGTCATCATCTTCCTCTTCTTCCTCTCCCTCCATTTGGTCTTGCAGGGCCTTTTTCTCCTCCTTCTCTTTTTGATTATCATGATTAGGACTCCCCAGCTCCCTCTGCTGCTGGGCCTTTCCTTCAGACCCACAACTGGAACTAGCTGGTTTGAGGCTCCAATACAAGCTGTCCAGTGTGTATGGAGACTTCTCACTGTGGAAGGACTCTGAGCCCTCCTTCGGCAAGTTGTTTTCTCCATTCTGAGTATAAATGGAACAGATGCGCAGCAACTTCTCCTGTTCGCCATCTGGCAGGACCTGTCCCATGGCTTTGAAGACACTGAGCAAAGGGAGGGGTGGGGTAGGAAAGATTCAAAATTTCAAATCACTTCATACCCCAACACTCTCCAGTTTGAACTTGGTTTCTCAGCTTTCACACCTGCCTCTGAAAGGCAGTAGAGCAGACAACATAGAAACAAAACGACCATGGACTATGAACAGTCTCTGCAGTTCATCTCTGTTCCTCACTTCCATTCTCAGTAAAATGAGGATAATACTGGTACCTAATTTCTAGGGTCCTTGGGATAAATAAGAACATTCATATAGAATGCCTGGCACAGTGCCAGGCACATAGTGGGCATGCAATAAATAATAGCAATTAGTTTGCACTGAAATGCTACATTAATACACCAACTATCCAATAGGCCTGCAGGGCTGGAAATGAGAATGGCACATCTCTCTCTTCTCTGGCCTAGCTTTGCTTTCTGTCCTGAGCTCCAAGGATGTGCATAAAATGGTGCTGGGGTCTTTAGGTATGAGACACATGTGATCCTTTTACAGGAGCAGCTACAGACCAGTCCAGAATAGAGGAAAAAGAAAAAAAAAGAAAAAAAAAAAAAGAAAAAGCAGCAGTTGACAAGACAAAGCAGGATGTAGAAGGGAGGCCCAATAGGTACTGTGGACCTACTGTGGGCACTAAGGCAGCTGGGGAAAGGCAGAGACCACAAGGAGGGAGAAGAAACCAAGGGAGGACTTCGTGCTGGACATGCGGCCCAGGAGGACCAGAGACCAGAGCAAGCACACCGTGCATGTTAACAGTAGCCTGGCTAGAAGGCAAGGCCTATGCTGAAGAGCCATGGGAGGAAAAGATGATGGCTGGGAGGCTGGGTGTGTGTGCTGGGAGTTAGGTCACCTGCCAACTCTGAGCACAGATGAAGGGTGTGTCTGAAGATCACCATGGTGACCACGTGGAGGATGGCCAGTGGAGGATGGCCTGGGCAGGGCAGCCTGGAGGCAGGGAGACGGAGGAGGAGCCTGTTCAGACATTTCAAGCCAGAGTCGGTGAGGGCTGACCTAGGACACTGGCAATAGAGATGAGAGGGAGAAGTTGTGAAGGACAAACAGACAAGGAGCAAGGCTTGGAGACTGATGGCAGGGGTTGAGCACAGAATTAATGATGACATCATGCACACAACAGACAGTGCTAATAGCAAAATCACCACAACAGACAGATACAAGGGAAGAAGAAGGCAAGCATGCTGCACAGAGCCTCATGTTAGGACCTGGCACCCAACAAGCCCAGGCATTGCTGGACGTGTGGACACGGTGGAGGGATGGTGAGTTGTACAAAGTGTGAATCGTGTGTGGTTGTTCACAGAAGGACCATATGCTCAGTGGCTTGTTTTCTCTCTCAGCACATGACCACACATCTTGGGGCAGGGCAGGGTGATAGTGACTCAAAATGGAGACATGGAGACCCTCTCTGTGGAGCTGATTTCATATTCTAAGAGGACACTGGTCCAAATTGAATTGATATTGGCTGGCTGGGGGAAGCATTTGAAAAGCGTCCAACTTTATTAGAGAAGCTAGAGAGAAATTCTGCCCTCTCACTGTGGTCCATCAGAGTGATCAATAATAAATATTCCCAGGCACTTGATACGGGCAAGATGCCTTATCACCACTGTTTATTATTGCCCACCAACTATCTCTGGTTATCTTGTCTGGCCACTAAGGTGCAGAGGTGACAACGAATCCCAAAATATATCTTCTTCCTTGGATATGCCTCGTCACAGGACTGAGGTGGTCACAGGTTCAGGTTGGTGAAAAGAAGGCAGACTTTGCACTCATGGGACCTGAGCCCAGATCCCTGTCTTGCTGTCAACAAATCATGTGACTTTTGCATTAAGTCACTTCATTCCTCAGAGCCTCAATGACTTATCTGGCAAAGGATATCATATCATTACTTTCCAAGACTGCTGTGTAAAATTAAATAACTTATACCAAAAAAAAAAAAAAACAAACAAAAACAAAAGCCACAGCACCATGCCTGACACTTAATTGTCAGTGGTATTTTTTATTTTTTTCTGAGGAAAACAAAAACCAAGTTCTGCATTCATCTAATAACAAATGCTTTCTGTAACAGTATAATCTAGTGGAACACAATGGAAGAACAGAGGACTAAGGGCAGGCTACCTGGATTGTGGCCCTTGCTCTTACTTGCAGCATAATACCTGGGCACATCCTATTTTCCTCTCTGAGTAGTGAGGTGGTTAGGACTAAGTTCATTGATTATCTGGGAAAGGCAGGATCTGTGCACAAGGAATCATACCCAAGTGAGCCGCTGTTACTGCTGGCATGTGTCACATCCCTCTGGTATGCTTGGGCTGGGAGAAGATCTCTGTGGTCCAGACTTCTCCAATACCAGCAGCTTCCACTCTGCAGGCACTTAGGATTGGAAAGTACCTTGAAAGCCACCTATCCAGACCTTTCCATGCTGCTCCTTTCATTCCCCCACCCCAGTGCATACATATGTCATGTACCTTCTGAACTTTGAAACTTCCTTTATTCTTTTTCCTGCATGAATTATTAGGATGCCTCATCTGTAATGCTCTTCCTAACTCTTCCAGGCCCTTTTGGTTCATCTCCCAGTTCCTCACCCCCACGTATATCCTTCTAGAGTAGACCTATCTGGCAATGTGGTTGTTTGGCTCAGTCCCATCTCCTAGAGGTTTTGCTTTAGCTGACTTTGTCTACACGGCCATGGTTTTGATCTTATAAACACTACTATGCCTCAAATGTCATAAGGACTCAGAAAGACTTCTGGATTCAATAAGGTAGGTAGTCAGGACTAAGAGAGTCTTGACATACCATTTCCACAATTCATTCATTCCTCAAGCATTAGGTCAGCTTCCGCCAAGGACATCGCTGCTGGCAATGAGACAGCAGAGAACAGTGGAGTTCACTGATGTTTACTGAGGTTATTTGGAGCTTGGATTTGTGTGGTGTGCTAGGCACAGAGAGCTAATGCACAGTCCTTGCCCTTGAAAAAAGCTTAGTCTGATAGAGGGAAAGAAAACACTGGGGAAAGTAGAATGGAAACACAAAATCTCAGATTTGGGAAGTATTCCAGTCAATAGGAAGGGTAGCTAGTGCTGCCACCAAGTGAGGTAGGACAGAGGAAGATCATTTTGGAGTTGGGGTGGAAAGTATAATGACCAATTTTCTTTTGGTTACAGTAATGTGCCTGTAGGACATCTAAGTGGAGATATTTGGCATGTAGTTGAGTTTAGGAAGTTGAACTGTGGAGGAAAGGCCTGGGCTATATAGTGACTTGGGCCTCTGCACTTTATAGTATCTAATAATAAGCACAGGCATTTCTAGGGAGGGTGTGGTAAATATCATCAACGTAGCAGGCACAGAGACTGATAAGGGCCCACTGGATTTGGTAATTAGGTCAAAGTAGCTCTAGGAGTAAGCACCAAATTGCAGTAGGTTGAAAAGGGTAGTGAGAAAACTGAGATTAAGTGAGGACTACTCTTTTGAGATAGGAGGGGGAGTAAAAAGCTCATAATAACCCAACAGAGAGTTGTAGTGTCAAAGCAGATTTTTCTTATGCTGTTATTGTTGTTTTAAGATGAGAAAAACACAACACGTTCATAAATTGAAGAGCAAGAGCCAGTAGAGCAAGGGAGAGGCTGGGATGAGGCCCCAGCGATGCTGGCAGAGGTGGTTCCAGAGCACATGTGGAAGAGCAGACTTTGAGGAGGGGCAATGCCACCTCATCCTGAGACTGGCGAGAAGGTTGACTGAAGCTGTAGATCAGTTCACAAGGGCTGGACCTCAGGGCAAGGGGGCCCTGTTGGATGCCTCCATGTGCTTGAGGAAACTAGGGTGAAATAGGAGAGAACGGGCTTGAGGTGAGTGGTAAGGGTTTAGAATAGTCAGGGAATGGGAGAGAAAGTGGTCAGAAAATAAGCAAAAGTTCAGACAGGCAGAACTGAGGCCTAGCCCAAGATTAAAAATCATACCTCTGCAGTGGCAGCAATCCTCAGGGCTATGTGGTTTTCTCCAGCAGAGCTCAGCTACCTGGGCTGAGGAACGGGGGAAGCAGAGTGGGGAAGATCAATCCCAGTTTGGGAGTTTACAAGTCAGATACAGCCAAAAGATGAGCAGAGCTGAGGATGCTGATGATGAGTAACTAAAGTGATCAACCACAGACAGTACTGGGCACATCCAAGGTCAAGGGAGGGAGGAGATGGAGGGATGGAGGTCTGGATGCAGGCAAAGAGTAGGTATCATGAGATATGAGGGTGAGAACTAGGACTAGAGGTGGGATGCTCGGACATCAGCTTTCAAATATGGAACAGCTCTAAGTGATGGAAATGGATTGCTGATGGCAGCAGAAAATGAAAGTCACTGGAGTTGATGAGCTGCAGTGTCAGGTAGGTCACCCAAATGAAACAGATATTGCTTTAGAAAGCAGAAAGAGAATTAGGTGCTGAAGGCTTTCATGAGAATGAGGGAAGTGGCTTGGGGTCAGGAAATGACAGAGAAAAGGAAAGGGAAACAACAAGTATTTACAGGAACTAATGCAATATTCAGTTTGATCACAGAACCCAAGGCAGACTGGGTAAAAGGGGAGACACAGGATGTATGGTTACCATGACAGGTAGGGCCAGAATCAGAAAGATTTCTGAACATCAGGCTAAGAAGCCTTAACTTCATCAGGAAAGCAATAGTGAGCTGCTGGCTGAAGGCTGCTGGGTAACTATCAAAGGTATACTTTGGGAAGATAATAGAGACAGCACTGGCCTTAAGAGTCATCAGACCTGGGTTCAATAATAAACAGCAGTTACCATTTATTGTGCACTTACTCTGTGCAGGCCACTTTGCTAAGCATTCTCACACTAGATTCACTTCAGCCAAGTGTTAAGCTGTACGATCTTAGGCGAGGATATACTATCTCTCCCCTCTCTGGACTCTGTTCTCCCATCTGTTAGTAGGAGACTGAGCTAGACATCCTTGAAAGGTCCTTCCAACTTGACCATTCTAGGGATGTGTTGCCCTGAAGCTTGCAGGGCCTCACCCTCTTACCAGATGGAATTCAAGAGACTTACAGCTGAAGGAGTTGGGGGCTTGCCCAGCAAGGTGAGCCCAAGCAGGACTCAACCACCTGGGGCCAGTCAAGGGAGGCAGAGCAGTTGAATAGCCTCCAGGTCCTTCTTGCTTCCCGCTGGCTTGCAGAAAATCGATGAGCATTCGGTCCTAAGAGAGAAAAGAGGCCCAGTGGATAAGAAACCAGTGAGACCACACCCAGTATTTTACCTTGACAAGTTTGGCTCTGTCCTTCCCCATTCCCCCAGACTGACCACCCTATTCTTCTCAACTGCTCAAAGTATACAGGAAACTTTGCTTCAACCTATTTTAGTTGGCTCTGACAAGAAAAAGGAAAAGGGAGATCTGTCCCTGATGCCCTCAGGGCTCTCCTGGACAAACCTAAATCTTTAATCTTTGAAGTTTTTCAACAGGGTGCTGTGTATAGTGATAAATGCTCTTGCCTGGGCTGGCTTAGGCCCTGGGGCTAGGGCTAATCTCCCTCACCGGACTTAGTGTTGGCCACGATCAGTTCAATGGTCCATCTAAGGATGTAGGTGGGCCGGATCCCACTGTCCTCCAAGGCTGGCAGCTCAGAGAACATCCTCTCCAGCAGGGCCTGCATGAAGGTCTGGGAATGCAGGCCCCTGAGCAGGGGCTGCCAGAACTGAGAGAATGGCTTTGGTACCAAGACGTTATTCAAGTCCACATTTTCTGTTTTGTGATGGAGGGAGGGTAAGGGGAGGGCAGAGACAAAGAGAAAGCAGAAGGGCGCACAAGCCCCACCAACAACAGAATTGACACCGGAGAACAGGAGGAAAGAGAACAGAAGAGAAGAGAAACCAGTTAGTATTTGGTACCAAACAACTGATTCAAAATAAAAGTATAAAATAAACTGTGGTTCTAGCTTCAACTTTTGTCAGTAACTCACTGTGTGACTTTGCATCAGTACCTTCCCCTCTCTGGACCTCAGCATGGCCATCTGTAACATGAGGATGTTGGACTACATGACCTCATAAGGCCCTTCCAGTGCAGCTGCTCTAGCTCTCTAGCTAGAGGCTAAATCATAATTAACATGGCACAATAATGGCATCGAGACTCCCTCAACACTACCCACTCCACTCCACCCAATTCTAGGCCACCCAAGGATGAGCCCACAACTGTATATCAGTAAGGTTACTTGTTCTGCTCAGTCAGAAGGGTTGAAGGGCTTCCACCCTTGACCCAGGGCTTCCCAGACTACCCCTGGTATTCCCACCTAGGAAACACAGAACCCCAAGGCTTCAAAGATCCCCTAAGACCTTACCTTCATACTCTATCTGCAAAGCTGCCAACTGCTCAAATGTGGGAACAAGGAAGCCATCATCCAGAAAAGCATCCAGCACAGCATCCCTGGAATAAAAGGACACTAGTTTAGCTGGGCATGGTGATGAACACTTGTAGTCCCGGCTCTACAGGAGGATTCCTTTGAGTTTAGGAGTTCAGGGCCAGCCTGGGTAATATACTAAGACTTTATCTCAAAGAGAGGTAGGCCATTTCCAAATATAAGTATACTGAATTGGTCTATTAGTTATTTTAAGCTGAAAAGCCTTAAAGGGGCTTCGGTTTCTCAGTGGTAGAGCACTAGCTTGATCAACAGTACCACAAAAAATAAAAAGGGCACTAGTTTAGCAAACTGAACCTCACAGAAGACCCTCACCTATTCCCCCGCCCACCCCTAAAGCAGCTGTGCAGAGGATGGGGCAAGTGAGAGTCGATCTTAGGCAGTAGCCTCCTGGAGCAGGGGCTGAGCCGACAAAGGATGAGATCAGTGGGTTTTTAACATATATTTACCAAGCATATGTTGATCTAAAGCCCAGAATGTAGGCAGTAGTGGCTGAATATGCCTCAAAATACAGAAGGAATGAAAATCTGAGGCCCACAGAGAAAAGAGTTAATGCCTAGGATCATGGTCAAAGGCTTTCAGACATCAGTTCCTGCAGTCCTTTTGCTTCTCTTGACCATTATCCAGTCCCCTAAATGTACCCCCCACTTCTCCATGGGTGCCTTTAGATCCTAGTAGAAATCTTGGGGACTCAATTTCTGGCCCAAACATGCTCCATAGGCCTTCTTCCTAAGGACTACAAGAACCCAAAACAAAGTTAGAGAGACTAAAGAAGTAGACTTTGTGAGTAATCGTTCATTCCCATGTAACTCAAAACTAAAACAGCAACAGCAAGCTGATTCCTCCAGAGCTAGTAGCTTCCCAAGAGACTCTCCTAGCTGCCCAAGCCTACAGAAGGAAAAAGAGTTCCCAGCGGATCCCGGTGCCTGTAGGGTTGACACTACACTCAAGATTCCTTCCTGCAACAGACCAAGTTTGAAGAGAAAGTAGTTATTTCATGTCGATATCTAAAAGGAACACTTAAAGCAGCCTACCAGCTGATTGTGTAGCACTACCAGGCAGGCATTACAATGTAGACACACAAGGATGGTTTTTCCCACCACCACCCACTTTTTTGCTAAAGGGTAGAGTTAAGAAATCTAGGCCAGGAGACTCTGATTTTAAAACACCTTTGGAACTAGTCTTGTCTTGAGAATAAAAGAGAAAACTCCAGGGACAGTCCTAGCCTGCACTGGGAAAACTTGATCTCTAGTAGCCTGGCACTAAGAAGCCCCTGTGTGTGTTCCAACTAACCAAGGAATGCTCACACCCTCCAAAAGCAGTTTCAAAGAACAGACCAGCAGTGCCTACCATGTATCTTTTACCTCAGACTTGCGTCAACGGCTAGGCAGTGAAGTACTAAGGGTCATAGGCTTTTCCTACTTTCCAAGAGTATCACATCCCTCCTGACAGGAAAAAGTTTGGCCAGACAATACATGACTAGGATGGATGACAATGGATATTCCTACCACTGGCCATTCCAGTGACTCACACTAGGCAACTCCCACCTAGTAGCTGGCAGGGGCAGGGACAGGTGATCATGCAGAACATAGGGTCACTATGCAGAGGATCAGAATTACCCTGGATTTCCTATACCATATGTTGGCAAGCTAGGACAAGGAAACTTATTTCAATAAGGCTGGTACCTCCCTCCCTAGACAGCAGGCACCCTCAATTACCTACTTACATACCTGTTCTCCCAAGCAATGCCTTTGAGCTCTGCCAAGATGCTTTCTACACGTGGAGACAGATTATTCCATGCCTTAATGGCCTGAGGTAAATGCTTAAATTTCTCCAGCACCTGCCAGTATAAAGGGTCCCATCAGAAGGCTAGTTTAGCTAGGCAACCCACCCTCAACCCTCCAGAATCTCTTCCCATAGAACTTCAGGACTGCCCTATGGGGGACAGGGCATTGCGTGCAGGGGTGGGCCCATAACTCCCCTGTTGGCCCTGCAACAAAAAATAAAACAAACAAACAGACAAACAAAAAACCCCTTTCAAATGACAGAACTTTTTCTCCTCCTGCCTCTATCCCTCCCCTGAATTCCCTGTAGTTTCCAATTATTAGATACACTAATGCTAAGATGTCCAATGAGAGCATTTAGTTGAAGATGGACAGAGCTCTTTAGGACAAAAGGTGAGAAGGGGAGGCAATTGGTTATGAAAGGGAATCAGGAGACCTAAGTTCTTATCATGATTCTTTCACTGACTATATATATGACCTTAGATCTGTCCTCTCACTCATCCATGGCTTCAATTTCTTCATTTGTGAATATAAGCTAAACAGTTTCTAAGCTACCTCCCTGCTAAAACTGCACCCCTCCAGCTCACCTGATCTAAGGAAGGTCTTCTGCCCCACCTGCTGGTCAGATGTGGAATTGCAACTACCCGTTCCCAGTTGTCCTCTACCACCCATAGGGCAGATTATCCACAAACTTCATTATCTGCTCCCTTTCATCAGTGTGGAAGATCATCCAATTGGACTCTGCTCCTCTTGTCTCCTTCCTAGTTCCCCCCTCTCTCTCTGAGAAGTTCCCCCATGCTTTGTCACTTTCCTTTCAAATTCCTTCTCAAGACTTCTCTCAGGTAGCTGGCAAGAGGGAAGAAATAGCTGGGGCAATTGAGAACATGTCAGGTCAAGGGTCCCTTCTTACCTTAAATTGCTCCTCTTCATATGATACTAGCAATTCCCGGGCTCTCTCTGAAAACAGAATGGGGAGACAGATAGTGCAGCCAGCCCAGCTCGCAGCAGGATTTTAAGACTCCTTCACTTTATTTGGTGGAGGTTATAAATTGAAAACTAGAATTCCTTCCCCACATACTTCACAGAGATCAAGGAAAATGGTTTGTGAGGCAGATGTGATAACCACTATACCATGGAAACTAGCTGAAGTGGTTTGTAAGCCAAGAAACACCACCGCCCCAGAGGAAATGCTGAGCCAGGGAAATAACCAGCACTAACCCTAAGACTCAGCATTCCAGGATCATGGTGCCCTCTTTGCCACTAGACACCTACCATACAACTCCTTATGTCGCAGAGCCTTTTCCCAATGAGAATCCACCTCTTCACTGCCTTTACTGTCTCCATCAGTTTTGACATCCAACTCTGTACCTTTGCCATGGTCCTGAGGCTCTGGTCTCTGTTCTGCGATGTCATCAACACCAATGTTCTTATCTACCTCTTGGTCTTCTTCCATGTCTGCCCTGTCCTCCTCCAACTCCCAGGTGTGTCTCAGGCTGTTCTCCAGTTGGTGGCACCAGTAGGTCTTCTGGAGCCAATCCAGGACAAAGTAGCAGCCTAAAAAAGGTAAGGCAGGCAGTGCCACAGGACCAGCCACAGGCAAACAGCTAACGGGTTCTCAGCCCTCTGGACTTCCTCATCTTGTGAGCATTATGGAAAAACCTGAAGGAAGAGGCTTGGCTCTATGGCTCATATCTCACATATCCAGATACAGTCACTCTTACTCTGGGTTATTCTCATTTTTTGCTTTCTATTTATCAGAACCTTTCCTAGAAAAAAATTATTATAGGAATTAAGAGATAAGATGTCAAAAAAAACAGCAAGGGGTGGTAAATAGGAGAACTGGGACCTAGGTCCACTGGTTTGTTACATGGCCTTGGCCAAGTCTCTTCCCTTTTCTAGACCTCAGTTTCCCTATTGCAGAGGGTAAGGTTAAATTAGGAACTCTTAACTGAGATGGAATAGATGTCCCAACAACTCCTGGGTTGTGAAGGTTTTAATGGCTCATAGTGCTCAACTTATTCCTCCTGCCCCTGCTAGGACAAGGCTAATGAGAAACCACCTCAGGAGCAAAATGGGGGGGGGGGGGACAACTGTAATCAAGGTATCAAAACAGGATCAGAACAGTTCCATACCAAGCCATATGTGAGCCTGAAGCAAAAAAATCAGTAATGTTCATCCTTTGCTTTTTCTCTTGTTCATCAGAGATTTTTCCCACATTAAAATGCTATTTAACATGATCACTGAACTTTTGATATACCCTTAAATTTTGTACCCAAGGTAAGTCTCTTACTTGTTTCACTGTAGTCCCTGTCCTGAACCCAGGTGGTAAGTTCTTTCCTATTCTACCACCCCAAATGCCATTCAGCCCAGGCCTTACGTGCAACAGGAATAACCCCAGGGGACTCACCTCTGCGACAGTCATTTATATGAGGCATTTTCTTGTGTGTCAATTCATGGCGAAGTTCAACAATCCAATCAGGAATGTTCACCTGATAAGGGCAGGGGGGGTGAATATAGAAATTAGAGAATATTAAAGCCAGAAGAGACCCAGAAATAAATTAACCTGACCATTCCCTCTGCTTTACAGATAGAGAAACTGAAGTCCTGAGAGAAGAGTCCAGTCTTCCTGACAGGGCAAAGATTGAAAACCAAATCTTCCTGATTAATTTTTAGACTTTAGTAAAGGTGGTCTTAAAAATCACAAAAGGTACCCACCTTCCCCAACCACCAGCAACTCTCCAATAGGAAAGTGGATTAGCGTTAACAACTTCTCCAGCCTCCTTCTGCCCTTTCCCTCTTTCTGGGTCCCCTTACCCTTCTTTTCCTCCCTACCTCCTCCAGGAAGCTTCTCTAGATGACTGAATACATACTGCCATCTAAGCCTCATACTACACACTCATTCAGGGGAGGATTCCCTGGCATTTTCATGCTCTTCAGCGGAGCTATCAACTCCCTCAGTCTATCAGCTCTCTGAGGGTAGGCAACGTGACTGCTACCTCTTTCCTGTACCCACACAGTGGTACATTTGGGCCCTTCAGCTTCATGGGGCCACTGCCGGCAAGGTAGGCTCACCAAGTCTTGTGAGATACAAGTCATGAAGATTAAGAGAACAAATTTGCTTCTTTTAAGCTGAAACCAGAAGCTCTGGAGTTTTTGCTGGTCTTGGCTAGTAGTGATGGAATGAGCTAATCTGACTGTGTGCACACCTTACCCCACTCCCCGTTTAAGAAATTCTCCTGGAGAGAATTGAGCAAGGGCATTTTATCTTACATACCTCCTGAGCCAGGAACTTGAGGGGGAGCTTGGTTAACTTTGTCTTCCTTTCAGAGATAAGATTCACAAACCTGGTGCGGGGGGAGAAGTAAGTTGCACAGCCCAAGGAAGTTTTGCTCAAAACACCTTCCAGAGTTACTGACATCTTACATTTTCACAACCTTTCCACTATCTTGTTCTTACGGTTGGTTTCAGCCAGAAAATGGACAGTTCCATCCACTCCAGCATTTACTGAGAGTCTACCCTATACTAAAGCCATACAGATGAATTAGACACTGCCCTGGCTTGACAAATTCAATCTAAGTCAAATAATCATGATATAATATAACAGATTATACTAGAACATAATATGTTATAGAAGCGAGAAGACTGTATTAGATTACATGGGGAGCATGGCTAAATGATGGAAGAGGTAAAAGGAGAAAGGAAGGATCTCAAGGCAGACATCGGGTCAGTATGATATGAGAAAAGGCTTTGACATATGAGGAAACTCGGTGGCAACCTTCTTCCTGATGTGTATGGGACATCTATAACTCCTATGAGTCACTCTGTAAGTCAGGAACTCCCAGCCCAAGTCTTCACTTTCACAACCTGGCAACCTTTCAGTGTTCGCGGAGGAGAGAAAATGGAAACGGGTGGTGCTAGATGTAGACAGAATAAAGCTGGAAAATCCAAACTAAATCACAGCCAAGGGCAATGAACCACTCAGAAAAGTTCCTCTGGTTGAGGAGTAAAAGGGAGAAAATCAGACTACCAAAGTTCTAAGTCACCCAATAGAGATCACCTGGTCTGAATCCTCCCCACCCTGCCACACACATACATTCTAAGAGGAAAGAAAAATGGAAAAGAGGGGGTTCCAGGAAAAGAGAAGAAGATTATGTTGATGAAAGTACCAAAAGCTGTTAAGTCAACAAATCACAGGCTGACTCATACTCAGAGACTCTCAGGGCTTTTTTGCTTCAGATACCACCTGAAGCCACGCTTTGCTTATCACATGCTTACCACACTCCAGTCCCCAAAGCCACCCCCCCACCATGCAGGTCTTACCTGACCAATGCCATGCCATAGAGCAGTCTAAGTTCATCAGTGCCCAAGCCACCAGTTACATCCATGAGCTTACAGCGTATCAGGTCAGCAGTAGAAGCCACTGCCAGGGGCAGTTCGTTGCCTAACCTAAAGAGCCACAATCCAGCACCATCACAAAGGTCCTTTATACTGATTCGCCCTCTCTACCTCAGAATCTTGGTTGTTGCGGGCTATTCCCACTATATACTGTCTCAAGAGTGCATGAAGATACCAAACAAAAAGGTGAGAGAGACAAGATAATGTCCATAAGATCCAACATTAATACAGGGCATAAGAGGCTGACTAGGGTGTACACAAGACATCTATTTGCTAGACTGTCAATCAACAGTTGTTGACCCCTTTCACCCTGAAACCCTCAAACCCATATCCCTTGTTCGTCTGTCCCCAACCCAACATTAACTAGACTGAGGCAACCCACTCAAACATGTTTTGAGGGGCCAGACCCTCTCCCATTTTCCCTAACTCGAATGGCAAATTCACCTTAGGGTGTTAATCTACTCCTTAAACTCTGACTCAGGCCCTTCAGCACCCTCTCCAAGAAAGCAGGAAGGTTACTTTTTGGAAGTAAAGGTTATACTTCACAGATTTAACAAGAGGATTGTTGAGACACAACCTCTTACTTTTCATCCACAAACTGATTTCGTTCAAGAGCTTGCCTGAGATTTTCCCCCAGACATTTAGGAGAAGACATAAGACTAGGGCCCTTTAGGAACTCGACAAAGGAAGAAGTGAAGAGACACCAGCACGCAGGCAAAAGGTCTGAGCCCGGCTCCGCCTTACCTGCTCCTCCACACCGTGATGCGGTTCAGCGCATACCGCTGCAACTTATGGTCATCACAGAACAAATAGACCGTCACCTGGTCCCATTCAGCCTTGCTGAGCCAGGCGACGACGATGCTCTGGGCCAAGGGTGGCGTCGATCTTTTTTCTTTGACGCACTTTCCGCACCATGCACTCCATACCCGATCCATCCCCCAGGAAGTCAGACCTAAACCAGCACGGGATTCCCACCAGAAATGGGATAGTTTCCAGGCTCCGGGCTGAGACTGTCCACACAGTCTTCAGCTCAGCGTGCTACCCTCACTCCAAACCGCCGCCGCGACAGCAGCCAATAGGAAAGTGTGACCCCAACGCAAGCCCGCCTCCTAGTGCTAGCGTGGCCAATCGGAACGTGGAACTGGGGGTCCGCCCTTATCACATGGGTATTACGTCCCCGCCGGCCGGAAGTGTGGAGCTTCCTTCCGGGTGCTGAGACCGGTTCACCTTCTCTCGGAAGTGTTCATTTCCTTAAGCAGCTCGAACAGCTGCAAGCATTCGGCCCCTAGGTTCCGCCAATTTCTAGGTTGCTGACCAACTTCTGTACAGACCGGAAAGGGAATGTCTGGACGGCAGGAAAATGTTTTGCGCCCATTGGCGGGCGACTGTGGAGTTGTGAACGACTGGTCTACTTTCTGGAAATGCACTTTTAGGTAGGATTTTATTTCCATGAATCAGAACCTAATACATTGAACACTTTAGTTACTGAAGTAGGGCTACATAGAAAATATCTACTATAACCGGGGTTGTAGCTCAATGGTGCCGCGCCTGCCTGGCAAACGCAAGGTCCTGAGTTCAATTCCCGATACTGAAAAAAAAAATCTAATATACAGATAGTTAAGATCGAGTTTGCTTATTTATTTGGTATAGGGGATCGAACTCCGGTACTTGTACTTGCAGGGCAGGCGGCGGAACCACTGAGCTAAATCCCTGGCTAGGTTGAGGTCTTTTAAAAATCTGTTTTCTTGGCACGTGCTCAAGGGCCTTGCTTTCAAAATTAGTACCATCCTGTTTCTGCAGTGATAAAAAGTCTGAGTGACTGGAATGAGACTCTTTTTTTTTTTTTTTGAGGCAGGATCTCGCTTTGTAGCTCAGCCTGGCATTGAACTCACTGTGTAGCCCAGATTGGCCTCCAACTCGTGGCGATCCTCAGGCCCTAGTCTCCCGAGTGCTGGGATTACGGGGGCGGGGGTGGGGGTGGGGAACCACCACACCCAGCGAGAATTGTTTTGAGATTGTAGGGACCTCCAATATAGGCTTGACTGCGCCTGCCTGGCAAGCCCAAGATCCTGAGTTCGATTCCCAGTTACAAAAAAAGAAGAATGTAGGCTTGAGTTTGGCTATTGTGTGACCTTGCACAAATCTCTGTCCCTCTTAGTTGTTTTTTGTGTTTTTAAATCTGTACCGTGAGGGTTTTAGACTGGTCTCTAGTTTTAGTCCATAGCTCAAAATTTTAGGATTTTACTCTGCCTGCATTCCATTCATGTTGGTTTCAAAGTCCTTAAAGGTATAGGGTTTTTTTTCTCCTCCTGCATAATTTCTTGAGATTTCAGAGTTCTGGGCTGAAAACGATATTATTAAGCCCTTCCAATTTTACAGGTTGGCTACAATATTTTTAGGACTCTATCCTCACAGAAGTTATTTCCCATTTAACCTTTGAGAGACAATGGTTGGTAGCAGTCTTAGTATTGTTGATAGTGGTTCTTTTACACTTTGCAGAAACAAATCACAATTCATTCTCTGTATATGATTCTTCACCCATTTTCTCCTAAAGGGTAATTTGCCTTTGATTCTTTTAACCTTCTATGTCTTTGTCTTGTTAGCCTTACCTAGAACACTCTCCTTCCTTCTGTCTTTCTGGCAAACAACTATTCATCTTTAAGATTCAAGATCCTGGTGGGTATAGTGGTGCGTACCACCAACTAGCTAGCTATTCAGGATGCTTCAACCAGAAGACCAAGTTTGAGGCCTGCCTGGTCAATTTAGTGAGACCTTGTCTCAAAATAAAATTTTAAAAGGGGCTGGGAATGTAGCTCAATGGTAGGGTGCTTACCTAGCATGCACAGAAGCCCTGGGTTCAGGCTCCAGAAAAAAATTCTGAATCCTTTGTCAAATCCAGTTTCCCCAAGGGAATCATTCATCAATTTATAGAAGCCATGAGGAAGGGTAAGGAATTTGCTGCAGCAGTGTGGTCCTTTGCAATTAGCTGGTACATCTGTCAGACCCTTCTCTGAGTCTCCACAACAGTTTGTATGTCCTTCTGTTGGAGGAAAAGAGAAAAAGAAAAAAATTGTTGAATGCCTGCCTTGGGGCAGGCTCTATGTGAAGTGCTTGACAACATTGAGCTTTATCTGTGCCCTAGGCTCCAGGAAAGCAGCTAGACTTGAGAAATCTTTCCACTCTTTTGTGTTCCAAAACTGGCTCACTGCAAAAGACCACATTACCCTTTCAAGTTCCTTAAGATCCTCTTCATCTTTCTTCATGACTCTCAGAAGACTTCTGTATGACTCCCTTGTTCACCTGCTTCTAATAAAACTAAGTTTCCTTTTTTGAGCATTCTCCCTATGGCAGTAGTCTGACTAAAATCATTTCCTTAATTGCCCCATGTATTTTGCCTTTTCACTGAAGTTGTTTTTGTTTTCATTAGTTTACAGATGAGAAAGCTGAAGCTCAGCTGCATGGCCTAAGGTGTCACCATTAAAAAGGGAAAAGTGATTTCCTCACAGGTCTGTGTGACTCTAAAGCCCATACTGTGTCTATAGCCTTTAGACCCCAGGCAGTTTTACCTGTCTGCTGCAGACAATGAGAACTTGTTCAAGAGTAGGAACCCCAGTCAGTGATTAACAGTCTTGGGCCTCAAATGATTACTGAATAAATCATATCAACACCCACTGAGGGAGTGTTTCTAAAACTTTTTTGATAAATAAAAAGAACTCAAGTCTTTTTGATAAATAGAAAAGCAAAACAAAACAAAGTCTGTGTGACAGGCTGAAGTGCTTGGCCAAAGGAGACTGTGACTTGTCCAGAGAAATAGGTCTTCTGCGGAATTTCAGGCCCAATAGTGGTGGTGAGGTTATGTTTCTTCCAAAACTGCCAGCCTTCCAAATCCCTAAAGTGTCAGTTTCCTCAGAGAAGTAGATAACCTATTTGAGAATGCAAGTTCTTTATTGATCAATGGATCACATTTATTTTTCTATCCAGCAGAACCTCAGAACCAAAGGTGGGAGTTGATAGCCAGCTAACACATCTCAAATTAACTGCCTGTTTCTATTGTAGAATCCTCTGTAGAATCATAATATCCTAATGAGGAGGCCCCCCAGAGGTCATCTTACCCAGTTTCTGTCATAAGTAGATTGTATCAGTGAAATGAGAACCTGTGCCTTCTTAAGAATTTGATTTAGATGTTAACAGTGCTCACAGTAATAAGTTGTTCTTGTCTAGCAGCATTTATTTCACCTTTGATGACATGGTAAACAGCATTATCAATTCAAAATACTTACTCAGCCCTTTCATCTCCCAGAACAGGGCCTCTGTTTCAATCTTCAGATTATGTATTTTTCCCTGAAGTACAAGTCAGCTGATAGAAGATTTTATGGCACATATTAATATCTTTATAAGGCAGTAGCTTTCAAACATTTTTGGATGCAGACTGATTGTAAGAAATACATTTTACTTCCTAATTCATTTCACACATACGTGTAACTGAAACAAAAGTTCCACAAAATAAAACATTTATTAAATGCAAATCAACTCAAGGAATAGGGATGTAGCTTAATGGCAGGGCACTTGCCAGAGGTATGCATAAGACCTTGAGTTCAGTCACCACCACTGCAAAAAAAAATGCAATTCAACTGTACTTTACTTCATTCTTTGCAAAATGCTTCTCTTCACTGTTGTGTAAGGGACTCGCGGACATACATGACTAGCACCTGAAAACGAAAACCTACCCCTATATCTATCCTGGACACCCACCAATAATGGTACTGAAATCACACCTTACTGTCTGATCTGACTTTGCAATTCTATGATCATTAGCATGGCTTTACTTTTCTAGAACTTCCCTGCCCACCCAAATGGCATCATTGTTCATTACAGGAATAGCTTATCAACTCTTCAGTTGAAAACATTAACAGAGAGTTTGAAATTCTTTAAGATTCTTTGAATCTTTCACCTCAGAATCCTTGTTTTGTGTTTTTAGCAATCCTGGAACATTTTATCATAAACCTTACCTGACTCTAATCAGGTCTCTGAAATGAAAGATGCATCTCAAACCTCAGATTCTGACTTTGCCTTTTATCTACCCATACACTGCCAAACGTTTGCAGAGATGGTGTTCTTCTTTACCCCATTAGCAATAAACTCATCTTTGTCTTATCAATAGGTGTAGTGGTGATATTTGGGGAACCAGCTTTTCAACATTTCAAGGCAGGTATAACAGGATTCATTGAGAGAAAACTTATAAACAAACAGAAAAGAGTAGTGGAGTCTGCACAGTCTCCTGAACTCTCCTTGTTCCATAGCATAGTCATAGATGTTCCAAATGAACCACAAAGTCCCAGGAAATAGCCTTCTGGATAACAGGCCAGCTGTATGACAAGAAAGCCTGTAACAAGAAAGGTATCAGATCAGGAACTCTGCTAGAGAGTGTGCATGCCCAGGGGCAAGGTCTGTATACAAAGGGCCAAAGAAAAAGCCTTGCTGGCCGGCCAGGAACACTGACGTCAACCAAAGACTTTTTCTTTCTACCGCTGGCTCAGCTCTCAGCTGAGTTACTGAAAAGGGGAAGAAAATGAAGTTCCAGGACCAACTAGATGTTTCTTTCATGAATTGCCCCGGAAGTGATTACATAAATAACTACTGGGTTGCAAACTGTAGTTTAAAAAGTACCGTTCTCACTTTTGGAGTGATTAATATGTTCATTATTTCAATTGTAACCATGGCTTCTCTAGTGTCTACATATGTGAAAAATCATCAAATTTTATTCTTCCTCTCTTCTTTCCTTCTTTCCTCTCTCTTTCATTCTAGGGATCAAACCCAGGCCTTCAGCCTGCTAGGCAAGTGTCCTCCCACTAAGCTACACCTCTAGCCCAAATTTTACACATGTGCAATTTATTATGTGAAAATTACACCTCAAAAACTGAAAAATTAATTAGGGGTAGGTCAGAGTGAATTGTGTAGATGCATCAAGATTGGTTATATGTTAGTAATTGTTTTAAGCTACTTTTGTTTGTTTGTTTGTTTTTTGGTACTGGGATCGAACTCGGGTCCTTGCGCTTACGAGGCAAGTGGCAGAACCACTGAGCTAAATACCCAGCCCTGCTATTTTTGTTTATCTTTGAAAATTTCCCTTAAAAATTTTTTTTTGTGCTGCTGGGGATTGAACTCAGGGCCTTGTACCTGCTAAGCACATGTTCTGCCACTGAGCTACACCTTCGTTCCTGAAAATTTTCTAAGTAATTTTTTCTGTTGTTTTGAGACAAGGTCTATGTAGTCCAGGGTGGCCTTTAATTTGCTATGTAGCCTGGGCTAGCCTTGAACTCTCAGTCCCCCTACATCAGCCTCTGAAGTGCTGGGATTACAAGCACACACCACCATGCCTCGCCCTTCCTAAGTAATTTTTCAATGAATTTTACCACAGAGGTATGTGATAATAACAAAACAAACCCTCAAAAAACAAAACAACTTCCAGGTGTGGGGCTCATGCCTGGAATCCCAGCTACTCGAGAGGCCCAGACAAGAGGATTGAAAAATCAAAAGCAACTTAGATCTTACCTCAAAATAAAAATTTTAAAAGGGGTGGGGGCGGGCTGGGCATGTTGGTCAGTGGTAGAGTACTTGCCTAGCATGCATGAGCCCTGGGTTCAGTATCTGGCACTGAAAAAAAAATAAAGCCTTGATTTGCACTACTTTGATTTCCACAGTGTAAATACTCTTGCCCTGGCAGATTTCAGTTACCAAATGCAGAGTTAGAGATGTACACGTCTGGCTCCATCCTGTGTGAGCCAGCTCCAGAGCATCACTGTGAGGTTCTGGAGGACCTGTGGTGTTTTGTTCTTGGTTTTCATTTGTTCATTTGTTGATACTGTGGACAGAAGGAGAGTGTCTTTGCTGGCAGGTCTGCACTGCACAACTCTATATGGCACCATTCACATTTACATGAAGAGTGCATTTATACCTGTGCAAAGCACAACTATTCTTGGTGGTTCTGTTTTCTAGTACTAAAGTGATACTACTTTACTGCTTTGTAAGGCCAACTTAGGTGTACAAGATAAAAGTAATATAGGTAATACAATTGGGGCTGTGAGGCTGCTCCCCTGTACTTAAACCTTAGTGATGCCACAGGGCAACCCCCCTCTTGTCCTAAGGCTTACTCATATGGAGACGGATAAAAAGGCAAAGACTCTCCCTCCCCAGCCAGCCCTGAAAAATTCCAAAATTCCAAACCAGGACTCATACACACCAAATCTGCCAACATGACCTACATTAACGTTTCTTCACCTGTAGCTCATTAAAGGTTCATGCATATAGACTACATCTCATTATATATACTTATAACAAGATAAATCATTTAAAAGGACATATAAAATAGATACAGAACCCTGTCAATCACGTTGTCAACCATCCTCTAATAAAACCCATTGGGAGGCACCTCCAAAACAGTACATTTTAAACCCCTGTATCCTATGTCCTCAGTGCTTATGCCATTTTCACTTCACAAGCGTGATCCCGCTTACTCTAAACATACTATCGCCTTGGTAAACTTTGCTGCTTTTTCCTTACCATCTTGCACCACATCCAAGTTTTTGTTTGTTGCACACAAGAACCAAAAAGTATGTGCTGGACCCATCACCTATGATAGCAGAAGTTCTGAAACTTTAGAACAGATCAAAATCCCTTAATGTGCTTGCTGAAACTCAGATTGCTGAATCTCATTCCCAGAGTCTCTGATTCTGTAGTTCTGGGTGGGATCCAATATTTTGAACTTCTAATGAATTCCCAAATTGTGGTGATAATAATGACTTATGGACTTAGTCTTTGAGAAACACTGGTATGTAGTAAAGTGCATATTTTCTCTGTGATAAGGAAATAACATGTCTTAGTACTCAATTACAATTTTTTGAAGACTTTCCATAATGTTTTCCATAGTGGTTGTACTAGTTTACATTCCCATCAACAATGTAGAAGGGTTTGTCTGCCTCACCAGCATTTGTTATTATTTGACTTCTTGATAGTCTGTCTTTCTGGAGTAAAATGAAATCTCAGCATTGTTTTAATTTGTATTTCTCTAATGGCCACAGATTTTAACACAAGCTTAAATATCACATGATTTCTCTTATATGACAAACTCAAAATATAAATAATTTAAAGGACAAAAGATAAATATAGGAAACAGGGAGATAGGTCTTTTACAAATTGGAAGGGGATCTAGAGGTGGAGGAAGGGGGAGTGAGAGGTGGAAGAAGGAAAATAAAAAGAATTAAGATGTTATATATATGTACCAACTCCCTATGATGAATGTGATCATTATGTATTACAAACATGAACTAATAAAAAAAATAATTAGGCAGCCTGACTTAGGGAATAGGGGCTTAGAGTAGAGTAGGGTCCCAATTCAAACACTTATCAGGAACTGGCAGGTAACAGAAGTATATGTATTGGCTAGCTCAGATTTACAGAATGGTACTTTTATTTTTCCCTTCCCCACCCACTACTCCTCCTTCTCTTCTATTCTTTCTACTCCTGCTCCTTCTCTTCCTCTTTCTTTTTCTTCTCCTTCTTCGAGACCAAGCCCCGCTGTGTTACCCAGACTGGTGTCAAACCCTGAGCTCAAGGGAACCTCCTGGGTCAGCCTCCCAAGTAGCTGGAACTACAGGTGGGTGCCACCTTGCCCAGCTGAAAGTGTTACGTTTAGTGAAAAGAAAAAATAAAAATGTTGCATTTAGGATTTATTGCTTTGCTTTGAGTTTTAGGAGCAATACCCCCACACCAGCCTCATCCAGACTGCAGGGCAGGGGCGTGCTAGGCAAGTGCTGTATGAGTGTGCTATATCTTTAGCCTCTGCTTTGTCTTTTGGAAAGGACAAATTGGCCAAGACTGAAGTCATTGTGTTGCAGTCTAGGTTGAGTCCTTGCTCTTAATAATAGAAATTTAAACTAAAGCACAAATTTACAGAAAAAAAATGTTTCAATTGAATAGTTAAAGGGAAGATAGGAAAGGACTCCAGCTTAGGTAGCTGGAGGGGACATACTTTGATACAGGGGTTTAGACTGGCCCGCTCACAAAAGCAGAAGGCCAGCTTTTAAGGATTAGCTGGTAAGCTGGGTACAGTTGATCATTACTTCAGTCCTGGTGTCATAGTGTCTCAGTCATGGTGTCATAGTTCTGGAATCTTTATGTCTGGGGGATGGATAATGATGATCGGGATAAGCAGATTCAGGATAATGTCTGGAGACTTCTCAAGCATAGTTTGATGTCCCTGGAAATTGCTCATCCTGTTGTTTTTAATCTTGAAGAGGATGAAATGATGTAAACTCAGGTCTAGTCAACCTTGTTTTGCCAATTTATAGGCAGACACTCCCTAAGTGATAAATGTATCTATATATACAGCTGATATTTGATGCAAATTTTACAGCAGTAAAGGTTACAAAATGAAAGTCAAAGTCAAACTTTTTTTTTCCAGTGGCAAAAGTTTATTTGAAAAAATAAAAGTGAAGAATGTGGGAGAAACTGGCTCTGCAGTGCAAGCTTGGGCCGAGTAAAAGAGGAAAAAATAAGATAAAATCACACCCTGGAGGAAGCAGGCCATCCTATTGAAACACTGCTCAAATTCTCGCAAGAAGTCCATGTGCAGGGCTTTGGGAACTGTTCTGTGCAGGTCATCCAGGATCTTGTAATTAACAAGTCATGCCTACTTCCCCAGCCGACTTTGCTACACCCTGATCTATATCATTTCCCCCTGAGAGACACAAATCCCCATAATTCTTTATGGGGTGCTGAGGGAAAATCAAACTTTGTTGAGTATCTATAGGCTTGAGTGAAGAGTTAAATTTCATAGCAAAAATGTCTTTTAAGTCTCTGGCTGTCTCAGGAGAAAACACAAATCACGTTTTTAATGTGCAGCAGCTAAGGGCCCAGGATGCTGCCTCTTTCCTCAACCCTATAATGATCCCTGTGTTACTGTTCTTGTAAAAATAAAATGGGCTGTGTTTACCTAATTCAGAGAGAAGTAGGGCCTTGCTTACTCCTTAGATGGATGTCTCCACTTAGGTTGTTTTGAGACTTTTAGATTTCTTTTCAACTCCTCGCTAATAGTCTGAACTTTATATTGGCCCTGGAACTTATAGGCACATTTAGAGATGTTACATTCTCTTGAACTAAAGTTTGAAACTACAACCTTGTGGAGATCTTATCTATAGCTAATGATTAAGAAAACAAAGAAAAATCACATCTTTGCTTTTCAAATAGTCCCCTAGCCACCTAGCTCCAGCTTGTTAATGACTTTCTGCCTAACATTATAACTGTGTCAATTGAAAGAATGGAAGCTAGGCAGTGACAGGTGAAAGGGAGTCAGCGGTCCAGCCCCTGACCACAGAATGAGATGTCAAAAGGGGAAAGGGAACAGATACTGTAACCCCCTTCCTAATACTCTCTCATCCTCTTAGGATCCTCAAATTTGAGGATATTGGGAAAGCATTCCTGGCACACAGGTGTGAGGAGGTTGTGTTTTTGGCTCCTTCTAAAAGTGGCTTGCCAATTAAACATTACCAGGTTTTGGGTTGCTGGCCTTCCCTGGAGTTAGATTCTAGGTTATTCTCGTTTTGAACAAAGAACTGAATGAAATAAGCAAAAAGCAGTAACAAAAGTAAAAGACAAGAGTGAGGGAGAAACTGGCTCTGCAGACTGAGCCTGGGTGGAGTAAACGAGGAAAATAACAAGATAAAATTACACCCTGAAAAAAGCAGGGCAGGCTATCATAAGGAAAGACACAATAGCAAGCTCTTCTTGGCATCTATATGCTTTTATACTGTCCAAATCTCGAGGAAAGCTGTGAGAACTTCTACATATGGGTCCTGAGAGGGGGTGCTGGGATCCCATGCCACCGGCTGACATCAGGTCTAGGCCGTCCTATTGAAAATCTGCTTCAGTTCTCATCAGAAGTCCAGTTGGGGAACTGTTTTGCACTTGTTCTCTAGGATCTTGTAATTAACAGGTAATGCCTACTTACCCAGCTAGCTTTGCAATGCCCTAATCTCCTGTCTCAAAACTGCAACCCAAAACCTACTTATTTATTCCAAAGTGCCAACATTGCAATTAAACCTGAATGCTAGCTTGCTGGAGTGATGCTGGGGCATCTTGGCTCACATGCCGACAGAGGGCTCTGCAGGCCTGCTGTGGCACATGTGCCATAGGTTTGCCATCACTGAAATAGAGGCCGATGAATAACTTGCCTGAGAATGTATAGTACCTAAGTAGTAGAGCTGAGATTTGAAACCAAACATTCAGACTTCGCTTTTGGTGTGTGAGGTGGGGTCCCCCTTCAGCACCTTTCTCTTCCCTCTCTAGATGACCTGAGGTGAGGCATAAGAAAGTAGAGGCAGAGATAAGGGGAGAGAGGGCTACTGGGATGCCTTTAGTCAGTCATTGTGAATGTTGGAAGTCTAGGATTTAGATAGAAATTCAGGGCTGCCTATTTGTCCTTTTTTAAAGCCAAGAATTGCTTAGCCTTCTTGGGACTCCACTTCTGCTTTCTCCCATAATGATATGATCCCTGACCCCTTTCCTACCTCACACCTGTCTATTTGGTGACCCTGGGATAAGGATCTAAAGAAAAGTTTTTTTGACTTTATATTCTAATGCTGCTCACAGACACTAACACTGATGAGGAAACTGAGAACTACTGGTTGCTTCAGAGACCACAATTCATATAATTTTCTACTTTAAAATATTCTGTTTAAGATTAAAATAATGTTTCAGTTATTTACCAGTGAGAAATATTGACCTTCCAAGAAGATGCTTCAAATTTGTTGTTTGATTTCACAGAAACCTACCCTGACCCTTGGTGTGTAAAAATAACAGCTATTCTTTATTGGGTGATTACTATGTGCCAAGCACATTGTTAAATGTTGAATGGATGTTAACTTAAAATTTTACAATACTCTTTTGAGGAAGATGTTATTGTCATCGTTGTACAGATGAAAGGAGTAAAGGTGTTGAGAGGTCAAGTCAGTTGCCTGAAGTTTTTCAACTAGCAAGTGGAAAAGCTAGAATTTTGCAGTCAGTTTGGCTTCACAGGTCACCCTTTAATCAACCACTTCATTTTCTTGCCTTTGATACTGAGGCTTTATAAGATCCAGTTACATGGAAATGTAATTGAGAGACTATGCTGAAAGAGGAAATGAACACGACTCTAGGAGTTGCTTCAGTTTTGTGCCAGAGTATAGGCTTGATAAGCCACGTATGGTACTTCTTTGCTCTGTGCCTGGAGTAAGGAGGAACAAGGGAGGACAGGATTTTTTGAGACAGGATCTCTATGTTGTCCAGGCTGGTCTCAAACTCTGGGCTTATGTGGTCCTTCTGCCTCAGCCTCCTGAGTGCTGAGACTATAGGAGCATGCCACCATGTCTGGCCAAGGTATGCATATTTATATGAGTATTAACATATATAAATATTGTGTATATAGTGTCTGAATATTATATTTCTATACACGTATTGTACATTGAGTGAGGCCACATAATACGTGTGAGAGGCTGTCCCAAGTTCTTTTGTGATTAAGGAAGGTTAAGAAAAAAAGACCAAGAAAGAAATAAAATATATTAGGTGTGCATATGTATATCTGTGTGTTTATTTATGTAAATAACCAAGCCTTACAACTTGATACAACTTCATCAGTTATGAAGGATTTTGACATCCATTATCTTGGTGAAGTGGTTGTTGCCTCCATTTTTCTAGAGAAGGAAACAGAAACTCAAGAAAGTTATGTGATTTTCCCTAAGGTCATACTGTAAATAACAAAACAATGACCAAGGCCCAACTTTTTTCCTCATTTTGATGTATAGAAGCAGCAGGGCTCATTTATTTTTACTTATGTGATTCTGTGGACATGTGAACATGTGTCTGTGGGCATTATACTATTGGAACTTCTTGGAAAACACGAGTTCTGAGGTGCTGCATTTCCATAATTCTTCTAGTGGGATTCTCCATGGTAAGAAACAAATATATATGGAAAGAAAGGGAGAGAGCTGGGGATTTAGCTCAGTGGTTCTGCCGCCTGCCTCACAAGCACAAGGTCCTGAGTTCAATCCCTGGTACTGAAAAAAGAAAAAGAAGAGAAAAAAGAAAGGCCTTTCAGTGACAGCAAAAATACTAACAAGAATATTACTTTAGAACTCAGAAAAAGGTGTGTCTAGAATTCACCTCCCACTTAAATGCTCATGGTTAAAACTACTTCCCTTTCAGTTTCCTCATCTGTAAAATGGGGCTAAAACATGCTAACAATTAAAGTGGTTTGTTAGGAAAAAACAAAATATTTTTATGGCACCTAATAGGAAGCCAACAATTTGACATCCCACAACTACAGTCACTCTACTGAGAGTTTGCCATCCTAGCCATTTCCTGACTCATTCACTTCCTATCCCTGCCAGGTTCCCTATGGAACAGATGGTGCAGGCCTTGGTTTAGGTGCTCTGAGGCTTCCTCTCTGAGAACCCTGACTGCAATGGAGTGCAAGTACAGGCCTCCCTGACTGAGGAAGAATCAGTCAGCTTTCCCGAGGATTTTGCCAGCCTGGCAGGAGGAGAAAGGGGGTAGTGTGTAAAATTGGTTAAAACTAGGTTTGATGGTGACAGTGGTGGTACTCAGGGAGCTGAGGCAGGAGGATTGCAAGTTTGAGTGCAGCCCGACAACTTAGGGCTTAGCGAGACCTTGTCTCATAATAAAAAAGGCTGGGGATGTAGCTCAGTGTGAAGCCCCTGAGTTCAATGCCAAATACCACAAAAACAAAAACAAAAACAACAAAAACAAAAAACAAAACAAAAGCCCTAGGTTTGAATTTAAAGAGACTAAAAAAACAAAACCAAACCAAAACTGTTTGTGGATAATCCACTGGTTATTAGCATGTGAATAATTGAAAGTTAACCATTTCTTCTTACACTGTCTCAACTCTTTCATTTAGGTTAAATGTGCCCTGGACCTCTGCTACCTGATCCTTGGTTCCAACTACTGCAGAGTCCCACTCAGGCCTTATTTGTCATATAATAAACCTGAGGATGGAGGCTCAGGGCCTTGCTCTTTCCCTGACTTTTTCCCTTCACCTTTAGTAACTGATAACCTAGATAAGCTTTGCATTTTCCTATGAAGCCCAGTGGGGGATAGGGCAGTGCCCCCCTTCTCAGTTTTGTTATAGGCTGCTTCATTTATAATGTGATTCTGACTGAGCCTTGGTGTTCCCTACTGTTGATCTCTCTCAGCCTGTACTGGCCTCTTTCTGGGGCCCCTGGATATCTCTATCTTTGTACTTCAGGCTTCTGTCTTTTCATTGTTCCCAGGCTCTTTTGGGCCCTTCTCCTTTCAGGATCGCCACTTTCCTTCACTACTTCCTCCTCCTCAGTTTGCTGAGTTTGATTATGCTGTAGGTGCCTTATGTGTTCTGGTTCATGATCCTTTGCAAAGGGCCCTATGTCTGCAGATTCTCTTCCTAGTGCATCATGTAATCATAGAGAAGCAGGTAGTATAGGTAACTAGTACCAAATGTCAGACTAAGTCCAAAAAGTTTGCTTTCCTCCCTCTCTTACCTCTTCTATCCCTCACTCCTTTACTCCTTTCTATTCATTTCACAAACATATGGAAATAGGTCCTCTCTCTCTCTCTCTCTCTCTCTCTCTCTCTCTCTCTCTCAATGGGACCTCACTCTACTGCCCAGGGTGATCGCAAACTCATGTGCTCAAGTGATCCTCTCATTTCAACCTACCAAGTAGCTGGGACTACAAGTATGTGCAGCCATCCCAGATCAACAAGCATATGTTGAGCTCCTTTTGTGTGCCAGGTTTTGTTCTGGGCACTAGGAATCAAATGGACCACATAGAGTCCCCTGTGTTTAATAAAGAAGCACTTCCTCCACCTAGATCTTTGCCTCTTACTATAAAAATGTTTTGGGGAAAGTTACTTAACCTATGCAGGCCTTGCTTCCTATATAACTCAGAATTTAAGGCACAATATAGATGCTATGAGAGAAGCCAGAGTGAATACAAAGGAAAGATAGATCAGTTCCATTTTTGAACATCAAGATTCCTGTTGCTATAAAAAAAATCAGACTGAGTAATTTATAAACAACAAAAATTTATTTTTTAGAGTTCTGCAGGCTAGAAGTCCAAGGTCAAGGTGTCAGTGTGATTGGTTTCTTCTGAGGCCTTTCTCCTGGGTTTGCAGATGACTGCAGTTTTTCTACATCCTCAATATGATCTTTCCTCTGTGCTAGTGCATCCTTGTTCTGTCTATGTGTCTGCCTGTCTCTTTTCCTGTTTTCTCTTCCTGAAAGGAAACCAGTTGGATTGGGTTAGAGCCTACCCTAATGGCCTCATTTTAACTTAACTACCTCTTTAATGATACTGTCTCCAAATACAGCCACATTATGAGGTACAAGAGTTAGAGTTTCAATGTATGATTTGGGGGGCGGGGGATGCAATTCAGTCTATTACATTGCCACCATCCTGCTTCTTGGCATTCCAGGGAGATGAATTAGCCTGTCTGTCACACTCAAGGAACAAGAGAGCACAGGCAAGGAAAGTATGGGCTTAGAGAAAGCAGTTTTATTGCAAAGCAGGATATGGCTCATAGAGAAGCCAGAATGTTAGAAGTTCCTTTGCTGATTCCTTTTATTTCCCTACACTTCCTACCTTTAGGGTGCCCTCTGCCCTCCTCCTGCATGTGGTTTGTATGAATGAAGAGAGTCTAGTTAAGAGGACTCGGGGTAGTTACTGTGCTTGTTCTGCCAGGGTGGAAAGTTCAGTTCCCCCGACCACCCCCCACCATTCATGTCTACCTATCTGCCTGTTTACCCCAAAATAAGACCTAACTGGAAAATAGCCTTGAAAACTAGAGATCAAAAATGCCATCCTCAATCAGCCTATCCTTGTCTTACTTGTTTTATAGAGTAGCCACCTAGCAAGAGAATAGTGATGGCATTCACTGAGCTACATCCCCAGCACATTTTATTATTTTATTATGATGCAAGGTCTCACTGAATTGCTGAGGCTGGCCTTGAACTGGGAATCCTCCTACCTCAGCCTCCCAAATAGCTAGGATTAAAGGTATGCCCCATCACACATAGCTTTTACTTCATATCCCCCCCAGAAGCCCCCCCTACTGGAGATTGAACTCAGGACCTTGCACTTGCCAGGCAGGCGTGGCGCCACTGAGCTAAATCCCTGTCCTGTTTACTTCATTCTTTTTAATAGAGGTATAGGTGGAGGTAGAATTTATACCTTAATATAATTGACCAGTCCCTAAATTATGAATATTTATGAATCCCCCCTCCAGTTTTTTGCTGCTGGAAACAACACTATACTGACCATCCTTATATTCAAGCATAGATGTGATGTATCTGCAACCTAAATTCCTAGGAGTATAACTGTTGGATCAAAGTATATGCACATCTAGCATTTTTTATAGGTATTTGTGGGAAATTGTAGAATTTAGTTATCTAGTTATAAGAATTGATCACAAGAAGTTAGTTAACTGAGAAAATTAAGAAGTCGTTTCTGGGAATTTCTGCAAGTCTGTTAAAAGAATTCCAGGAAACTTTAAGAGATGTTGTAAAAGTTTTACAGGAGAAAAGCAGGTTTTCCTAGTTTTCTTAGTAACCATTGTCTGGGGTCAGAGGACCGCGGGTGCTCTCCGGGGTCTCCGGTCTCCCTCTAGAGAGACCACCCACAGGTATTGATAAATTACCCTCCAATGAGATTGCCTAATTTCTATTCCTTTACAAGTCATACAGAAGACTGCCTTTTTCTCCACATCATCACCCACACTAAGTATTATCAAATTTAATCTGATAGGTGAAAAGTAGCATCTCACTTTAACTCGAATTTATTTCATTATGAGTGAAACTGAGAGTTTTTATCATTATACTTTCTTTTTGTGTGTGTATGCCAGCCTCGTCCTATTTCATACCAGTGGAAACTACTGCTTCTGTGATGACATTCACTTTGAACACATGGATTTAATATTAGCAGGCTTTTGTGTATGTAGAGGTGGTGGGGGGTAGAAATAGGGTTTTTAATGTTACTCTGGTTTTCTTATTCTCAAAGTTTTTTGTTTGAAGACAATAGCACATTATAAATGTATATTTTTAATTCCATTTTTACAAATTTCAATTGATACATAATAATTGTACATATTTATAGAGTACTATGTGATGATTTGATACATGTATACAACATGGAATTGAGCTCTTTTTCTATGCATTCTCTGGTCATGGCCTTAGCTCATTTTCTATTATTCACTTTAATTTTATTAATTTATAGGAACTCTTTGTTATTGAGCTAAATAGACTTTCCTTTATTTGTTCTATATATTGTAAATGTTCTTTCTTGTTTGTGTTTTTACTTCATTTATGTACTGTAGGAGTTTTAAATGTGGTAATATGTCAGTATTTTCTTTTATGACTTTTAAATTTTGTATTATGTTTAGTGTTTCTTCACTCAAGTTGTATTTTTCTCAATTTTCTTCTTGTATTTAATGTCTTTTTCTTTCTCCATACTTAAGTCTTAGATCCATCTAGAATTGTCTGAAATTTTTAAGCTTATCACCACTAAATCTGTTTATTTCCTTCAAGTAGTGTTTTTCAAACATTTCCACAAAAGAACATTTAAGAAGAAAAGAAACTTTCCTTGAATCCCTGGGGATCTGGGAATGAGATCTGGTGCCAGCTACATTATCAACATTTTTTTTAAAAGCCATATATTTTATCTTTAATAGTCACATCAATTTTTAATTATACTTTATGTTTTATCTGTTTCCTTTAATATAAAAACAATAGTTTAAATTATCCATTAAGTGAAAAGTAGTGCTTGCAAAAGACCAGCCTATGTTGAGCCTGTGAATTCATTGCCCTACCCTAGCCATTTATGCACACATTGATGCTGCTGTATTGTCTGGGAGTGGGAGGCTTGCTATCCATAATTTAGAATACCAAAGCCTCAGGTTTTGGTTTGCAGTCAAGGTATGTGGTCATTAGGTGAATGTATACAACCAATGGTGCTGTTATTAGTTTCCTAGGGCTGTTTTTAAGTACCATAAACTGGTGGCTACACAACAGATTTTTTTTTGAGATAGGCTCTAGCTTTGCTGTGGCCTGCGAGGCTGAAGGGTCCATGAAGGGAGAACAGTGAGGGATGAAGAAGAAGGATAGAACAAAGAGAACAAAAGAAGAAAGAGATACAAAGCTGGGGACAGGTGGGGCTCTTCCTCCTGGTGGGAGAGAAGGACTCCTAGGCAACTGCAGGGCATTTATTTATAGTGGTAGAGATAAGGGAAGTGCAGGGGGAGGTAAAAGGGGCTGGTCTGTAACTGGAACCTGGAGAGTAGCTAAAGTCTGCAGATCACCATGCTTTGGTGGTTTTATGGGGAATGGATGGGGAGGAAGACACGTGCTCTTCTAGGCCAAGCCTTGCTCCACCACGCCTTTTTTTCGCCTGTTCTCCTCCTATGGGGTCCTGCCTCATCTGTGGGATGATGTGAGTTAGGCCTAGCCATAGTGATCTACAGCACAGTGCTCCCAGCATAGCTTAGTTCCTCGGGTGAGACTCAAATTTGCATTCCTCTTGCCTCAGCCTCCCTGAGTGCTAGCATTATAGGAATGCACTATCCTGCCCAGAAATACAACAGATATTTATACTCACACTGTTCTGAAGATTAGAGGTCAGAAATCAAGGTGTTGGTTCCTTCCTTCAGGGGGAAAATCTGTTTCATGACTCTCTCCTAGCTTCTGGTAGTTGTTGGCAATCCTTAGTGTTCCTTGTTTAGTGGCAACATAACTCCAATCTCTACCTCTGTCTTCATATGGCATCCTCCCTCTTTGTCTGTGTGTCTCTTTTCCTCTTCTTATAAGAACACTAGTCACATTGGATTAAGAGCTTACTAATTTCATCACCAACAACCCTGTTTCTAAGTAAGGTTACATTCTGAGGTTCTGGGAAGGACTTGATTTGGGAGTGGGCAAGACACTCTCCAACTCCATAAGGTGCCCAGGTTGGTTCAAAGAGCAGAGTGATCCTAGGTTATGCCTGTCATACCTTTCTGCCTATTCATTATGTTTTACTATCAAAAACAATTTTTGGGGGGAGTGCTGGAGATCAAACTCACAGCTCATACATGCCAGGAAAGAGCTTTACCCCTAAGCCACTCCCCCAGCCCCAAAACCTCTTCTTAAATTATATTTTAAACTTTTTTTGAGAGATAGGTCTCACTATGTTACTTGGGCTGGTCTTGAGCTCATGGGCTCAAATAATCCTCCCACTGCAGCCTTGCAAGTAGCAGGGGCTATAGGTACATACCATTGCATCCAACTAAACTTTTTTATTATGAAAAACTTTAAATGCATACAGAGGTAGAGAGATTAGTGTAATGGACCTCCATGTATCTGCCACCCAGCTTTAATAATAACCCCCATCTGAATTATACTAGATATAATATTTCATCGATATACACTTTAATATGTATTTACAAACAATAAGGACACTTTAAAATCTATCTCTTGCTATTCATAATGCCCCTGTTGTATATTAAATAATTCCTAAATATCATCAAGTAGCATGTTAGTGCTTATATTTTCCACAATATAAAATATCAATTTATGAGGATAGTTTAATCAGTTGATGTTTTTATTACATCATTAATTTTTGAGGAATACATGAAGAATTTGTACTTGCAGAGAAGGTTCCAAACTCCAGTAACTTCTTCACAAGTTTTTTTCTTTTTGTACCAGGGATCAAACTCAGGACCTCATGCTTGCCGGGCAACAAATTCTTAACTATCAGCACCTAAGCTTAAAGGTTCTTTCAGTCTCTCCATGAAACCTTATCATTGAGTTAGATTGATGCATTAACATTTTAACTTACTTAGATAGATACTATAAGAAATTAAATTTTCCTTTGTATTTCTCTTCAGAATTTAATCACTTTAAAAAAGTTGCTCTGGCAATAAGCATAGAATTCCACTAATCTCAGAGGTTATACTAGAAGCTTTTCTAAAAGAATTTCTTCTCTGGAAGAAAATAAAATACCTGTTTTTTTCACAGAAAACACTTTTAGGAACCTAATGTATATGTTTTTTTTTCTTCTCAGAGGACTACAAAGCTGAAGGGTAAAATAGTGATGAGCATATCCCTCAAACCCAGTCCATGCTATCCCTGCATCCAAGGTGGCTGGCACTGGCAGGCATGCTTACCAACAGCTCTCCCCATCCACGTTAGCTTCCACCTAAAGTGGTACCATGTGTAAGAACTGTGTCCCGTGTTTCTGGAGGGTTTTTTTTTGCCAATATGACCAGGTACATGGGGCTTGGGGCCTGACTGGTCACAACCTATGGGGAGCAGGCTTCCCAAAATTTGTTAGGTTGGATATGGCTGAAAAAATGATAAAGTTTAATAAAGTGTGATAAAGTTCCCTCCGAATTGAGGCTGGATTTCCTCATATGTTAGAAACTCAGCCTCTAGGGCTATGGTTTTTTAAAGATTTTGACAAAGACACACAATAAAAACTACATTTCATCCCTCTCCTCCTTTTCCTCCTCCTCTTCTCCCCCCCCCCGCACCGTCTCTCTGACATACCTTAAACAAAAGTTTCATGAAACTAATACCTACTCTCATCATGTGTCATATACTTAACTATTACATTTCATTAATTTAAAAGACTGTCCTTTTAAAAGTATATTTCAAAACTCACTCTAGATTGAGAAAAAAGGAGAGTTTAAGAATTCAATCCTGGGCTGGAGATATTTCTCAGTGTAGTGTACATGATTAGCATGTGCAAGGCCCTGGGCTCCATCCCCAGCACTGGAAAAAAAAACAAAACAATACAACACAGGCACTGTGGCACATGCCTATAATCCCAGTGTTCTGGGAGGCTGAGGCAAGAGGACCATAAGTTCAAGCCCAGCCAGAGCAATTTAGTGACTGCCAAAAAACCAAACACTCAAAACACCAGTCCTGCTAAAAGATTCCTTTGTCTAATAATTCCTTGCTTTGAGAACCAAACTCACCCAAATTTTTCTGTTGGTTACTTGTTATTATGGGACGGGGGTATCTAACTCAGCATGGCATTCAAAGGCCCTTCAAAATTAAGCCTCCTCCAGTCTTTTCAACCTTAACCCCTACTTCCTGCCTCTCCAACCTCCTCCCTTTTGTTGTAGTGCTGGAAATCAAACTCAGGGCCTCACAAGTGATTTCCATTGAGCTACATCCCCAGACCCCTCATGTTTTAGTTCATGGAATCCTTCATTGTTCTGGAAACTGCCATGTCCTTTCATGGTGCTATTCCTGCTTTTGCACATGGTACTTCCTCCATTGGGGCTTCCCTACATCCTCTTTGCATGGAAAACTATTCATCATTCAAGATCCAGTTCAAATGTCTCCTTGTCTCTGTGACCTGGTCTGCTTGCCCCTCTTGTGAACTCCACTAGCACTCTGCACATCCCTATAACAAAGCACATATTTATGCATGTATACATATAGGATATGCTAATCTAAACATTACCACATTCCCCAGTGACTCATGAAAATGATACAGAGTATGGTATGATTTTTTATCCTTCCTACTTTCAAATCCAGGTGATGTAATTAGAAAGTCAAAGAGTAACCAACTCTAGCTGCTGTGTTTGAGGTCATCTGGGCCACTGTTGTCATATACTTTGCCATAGGTGTGTGTTTGTTCAGGGTTTTCATATGTTGAACAGTCCATGTGACTGATCCAGGGGACCAGTAAAATAAAAATGGAAACATTAGAGAAAATGGGACCAGAAGTGACAGCTAAAGACTTATTGGGCCCAGCAGGTAAAATATGATGGAGGACTTAATAACCAGGAGGACACAGTGACATTATCTTTTTTGCAAAGATAAGAAACAATGTATTACAGAGAGAAGACCTTTCTCATCTAAAATATAAAAATCTATACAACTTTGCCATAATCAGTGTACATGAACTGTACATTTATACCATTTTTGTAATTTATCGGATAAAAGACGACTAATGTAAAGTTCACAAAATAGATGGTGGTTTCTGGAAAAGACCTTTACCTACTTAAGTACAAGGAAAGTTATAAACCAGACTTCCACTTTCTAAAAATACAAAGTTTACTCAGTCTCAGAAAATGACAAGCTAGCAAATGTACAGAGAGCTGGCTGGTGCTAACAACATAGTTGAGACAGTGTCTTTTTAAAGCTTATTCCCATAGCAGATTCTGGAAACTTGCTACTTTCAAAGGCAAAAACACAATACAAGGTCTGACCATTTCCCCAGGTCATGCTTATTAGTTTGTCTTTATGTACAGTACATTTATACATATATAAGTCCTAGGTTAAAGTCTTGTAAAATTTCCAGTACTACTATATTTAAAATGAACTGAGCTGCCAAAAAGGTAATCAGTAACAATTTTCAAGTGTAATAGTGCAGATTCCTCCACAAGATCTACTGCAGAGAAGGTGTTCTGAAATATGTATTTTCCCTAGAGGGATTGATGTAAAAATTTAGGTGTGTGGGAGAAACTGAAACCACCCTAGGACTTCACTCCTCAACAAATAAAGTGATCATATACTTGGACTCACAGGCTATTAAATCATTGAAAGGTACCGTCCAAACTATGGCACTATCACTTTATAAAGTTTTTTATTACTCTATCTTGTTTCAGACCTTCACAGCTGTGACATGGTTTAAATTCCATAATCCATCCCCAAGAGGAGCCCACCCAAAGCAAAAATCAAATTTATCCATCCATTATAAGATGTTCTATCTATAGACTACATCTTAATCTAATACAGGCATCATATCGTAGTTTTTGGAAGGGCTTGTTCTGCCCAGAACTTCCTCCTTACAGCTGATCATGATATCTAACTTTTGGACATTGGTGCTCTTTTGAGTCCTACGTCCTGCTTGTGAGGCCCTGTGTAGCACACAGATGGAGCCGTTCTCTCCGATTCTGTAGGCCACTTACTAGAAGTTAACACAGAGTGTGAGTTCACTTGGGAGAGCCCTGAACAGCTCCTGATTGCTCAGTTCAATCCACTGTGCTGCTTGTCCAATCAGAGGATCCATTTTATGTTTGATGGGAATACAAAGGTAATCTGATCGCTTGCACCGCTGTTCCAGGAACCAATTATTGGAGGGTGGGTTGTACCCACTGCTCCTCATCTGGAACATGCTATCACCAAGAATATAACTCTTAGCTTCAGTAATGAATTAAAGAAGGCAGAGTTAAGATAAAAGAAAACAGTTTATTTGGAAAAAGAAAAGAAAGAGGATAGACAGCTACCCTTGGATGGTAGGGGGCATCAGAGCTGAATATCCCTGAGCTCTCATCCCTGGCTCCTTTTTAAGTCTGGTGTCGTCCCATCCCCCAGGTGGGCACTTGTTCCATCTGATCTGCCCTCTTTGCTGCCTTTGATCCTAACCTAGGCATGTCTGCCTACAATCCTTCTGGCCCTTTGATTTCTTCCTCTTCTATAAGTGGGGGGGGGGCTTTGTAGGAAAATAGCTTAGACTTATTAAGTAAAGGGGATATGTGTATGTGTGTATCTGTATCTAGTGCAATAATATAGTGGTTTTAGTGAGAACATACATACATATGTATATGTATGTGGGTGTGCATGTGTGTGTGCATGCATGTCTTACATATTAAATAAGAGTCCTTAGGTGGCTGCCCCTTGTCTCCCTTGCATTCTATCAGGTGGATTAGGGAAGCTGGTTTTCCTGGTCTTTGTTTCTGGTTTCCTTAATGTTAAGTTTTCTTGATAAATTCTTACAGTAATTGTGTTACCTGGTACCTCTCTCAGCCTAGTTTCTCTCTCCTTTTCTTTCTAATTGCTCTAACTGCAGAGTCTACCCATAGAGGCAAAAACTGCTTTTAGTGAGTTGCTCAATTGATTTATAAAACTCAGTGAGGCCTTCATCCTATCTTTTCCCTACCTATAGGGTCGCCTGTCCCCATGATATAGGGGGGAAAATGTAACTTTCAACCTGCTAGATGTCAGATACACTGAGTTCATGTTCTCCAAAGTCAGAGAATGAATGCTAAGGAACAATGGAGAGTAGGAAAAATTTATTGAGATATATAGCTCCTGAGAGACAGGAGGGGACCCAAAAGTGGGTTGCCAATAAGCCCACTTCTCAGGAAGTTTTATAGAGCAAAATCATGAGGTGGGTACAAAATCAGTGGGTACTACGTTGGTCAAAACTATGATCAACTAGTAAGATTACAAATATATCTGCTTTGGTAATATTGATCCAATGGGGAAGCAGGTCAAGTAGCAAGGGTACATGGAAAGAACAAAGACCTTTTTAGGAAAGAATGAATTGGGAGGTCCTGGTCACCCACCGGAGTGACTGGTGTCCATCTAGACTTTATTGGACCAGGTGAGTATAATCTTTAATTTATTGCTTATTCCTCAGGGAGGCATGTAGGCCTGGTCATTCCATCTTTATCTTGAGGCTTGGCCTTTGACCGATGTACCTCCAGCCTCAGTTGTAATGTGTTCTTATCTTCTGGACTGACTCCCTTGAGGGACCAGCCCTATCTGACTGCCTATAATATTTCTACCTAACTTACCTGTCTGTAAAACCTATGCAACGATGTTTATAATGTTCTGCCAGCCCCTAGCACCTGTGGGCTCTGGTTGAAGGTTTACAGCTGTCTTTTGTTAGCCCCTTGGTGAGGAGGAAGGATGAAATTGGAGATGAAGGATATGGCATCAATCTCACCTATGATGGTGGCAGTCTGAATGGATGTGTAGGGGCAGTGGGGTGGTGTGGGATGGCAGTGAGGGCTTCCTCACAGACCAAATGGCTGAGAGGAAGGGGAGGGTATAAGGAGCAGACAGCTACTCTTCTCTTCTCTCTTTAGAGTTCAAGACAGGAGGTGGCAGGGGAGAGCAATGGCAGCTTGGTCATGTAACCAGCAGTGCAAACTTTTGAAAGTTATTTTTCTGTTAGAGATTAACTTCCCCAGACTTCCTCCTGCTGAGCACATAGCAAAACCTCCTCCTCTCTTAAGCCCCCCAAAAGTGACAGAGTATGTAGATGCCAGCCCCAAAAAGCCAGGTGCCTGGTTTGTTTTCCATAAGAAAGAGGAGGATGAGCTGAAGATGGCTGGAAGTGATAAAGCAAATGTGAAGATCTGTATTATCTCTCTGTGTCCCCCTCCCTTCCTTACTATAAAAGACCCTTGTCCGCCTGTAAATGGTGAGATGGTGATTTGAGGAAAATTGACCCTATCTCCTCGGAGCTAATAAATCCTTTTTCCTTTTTATCCAAATATATGGCCTCCTTTGATTTGGTCAGCGAGCAAGCAGATGAACCTGAGCATATGAGCCTTAGAAGCCTGTAACAGTTACAGTTCTCAGGCCTCCCTGGCCACCTCCACTGGGGCTAGTTCTGTAGCCTTAGAGGATCCCGCAAGTTGCAGTTTCAGCTCCAAGGGTGAAGAGGACAATGACGGTATTAACTGAATCCTTCCAGGTGATTTCAGCTTCAGAGTTCCTGTTCTCACTCTTTGCAGTCTTCTCAAGCTTTTAAGTCATGCATTTTCATGGTTTGAAGTCCTACTGCCATCACATACCTCAAACACTGGTGACTCTCAAATCTTCAGCAGTGGTTTCTCTTGAGTTCCAGAGTCATGACTCCAGTTTCATTTTGTTCATCTCACCCTGGATGTTTCATAGCTCTTCAAACTACCATAACATATTCCAACTTAAATCCTCTTGTGTTTTCTATGTCAGTTGATGGTACTATCCTCCACTCATTCATCCAGGTGAAGGGTCCATCTCAACTCCACCTTTCCCTTCCTAAATCCTTCATATTCCTTGAGGGTGTCCTCTTCTCCAGGATCCTGCTGCACCTCTATTCAGGGAATCAACATTAACTGACTGACTTTAAGGTTAAGCTCCTTATGGTTTTCAATCATGATTTAAGGATTTTTGTATCTTTAACACCCAGCTCTATACCTGATATATTGTAGAATTTCAAAAAATATTTATTAAAATTCAAAAACTGCCTTTTTACCTAAAATACAGACTGTTGCTCTTTCCCTTCTTACAACCATTATTATTCTACCCTCACTCTATTCAAATATCCAGCTGTCCTCGGTTTGCTCCAGATGTGTGACCTTGCATCTGAAGAGGGTCCCTTCTCTGGCTCAGCTCCGCCTGCTCAAAGACTTTCTGACTTTGACTCTATCAGATACAGCAGTGAATGTAGGAATCCATTTGGTTTTCTTCTGTCGAAACAATCCTTATCCTGCTTAGCCTCAGCCCTGGAAGGGCCTGTTCACTCTCCTACATCATATGTGTGAAATTTATGTAAAGACTGAAGAATTGTTATCCATAATTTAGGGGAGAGAGAAAGAAATGGTGCGCAAGAAAGATTGAACATTTGAACTGGATCTTGAATGAAGTTTTCTAAACAAATTGGATGTAGGGAAGTCCCAATGAAGGAAATATGTGCAAAAGCAGGAATAAAGGTATGAAAGAACATGGCAGTTTCTAGAGCAGTGAAGGGTTCCATGAGCTAAAACATGATGGGAATAGCTGGAGGAAGAAAGGAAGGAAGGAAGGAAGGAAGGAAGGAAAAAAGAAAGGGAGAGAAAATGAAAAGGAAGAAAAAGGGAGGAAAGAATTAAAGAAAAAGGAAAGAAAGCAAAGCAGAAGGAAGACATTCAAATTCTGATTACTTGTAAAACTATATTGTTACAGGGCACCAAGTAATCCAAATAAGCAAAATAATCCAAACAAGGGAAATATTGTAACTCCCAACCTGCTAGATATCTGAAACGCCAATTTGTGTTCTCTAAAATCAAAAAATGAATTCTAGGAACAATGGAGGTTAAGAGTAGGAAGAATTTATTGAAAGATAACTTCGGTCTAAGAGAGACAGAAGGGGTACCAGAAAGTGGGTTGCCCACCCACTCTACTTAAAGGTGTTTTATGGGGCAAAGCCAGGAGGTGAGGTGCATACAAAGTGGGTACAAAACTGTAAGATCCAATGGAAAATTACAAGGTGGGCATGAGGTGGGAGAAAACCATGATCAACCAATAAGATTACAAGTATAGTCACCCAGGTAATATAGATTTAATGGAGATCAAATGGGGAAGCTAGTCAGGTAGCAACCGTACATGGATTTCTCCAAAGGATTGGGCTAGCTAGGGATGTTTTTGGTCTCCAGTTAAGGTGATTGATGCCTATTTAGAATATCAATCACTGGTATTCATCTCTAGGGGAAGTATGTGGGTGTAGTACTTTCTCTCTTTTTAATGTTAACCTTCAGTGAATGTGTCTCAATTGTTTTCAGCCCTGTCCAACTGCCTTATAATATTTTCTAACTAATTTAGCTGTCTGCAGTAATACCGGTTGAAAAGCCAGGAATAGTGGCACATCTCTAATCTCAGCTACTCAAAAACCTGAGGTAAGAGGATCACTTGAGTTCAGGAGTTTGAGACTACCCTGAGAAACAGAGTGGAATATTATTTCAAAACAAACAAAAATAAAAATTATTCTTTCAATTCCTGGAGTAGACAGATGTTTATATGTTGTATCTCCAGGGATACTGAAAATGAGCTCATACATTTCCTCCTTCATTCCCACCTGTTCAACAATTTTTTAACCTAGGACAAAACCCGGATTTCAAGCTATGTCTTATGGTTAGAAGCTAAGTTATAATTTGTAAATATTCCTAGGAGAGGTAATACATTAATTTAAAATCATAGAAAGGTAAAAATGGTAGGAGAATTGAAAGAAGGGAAAGGACTCCAGGCACCTAAAGGCCTGGTAAAGGATACAGTGTAATCAAAAATAGAAACAAGGAGGCTAAAAGATTGTACCCCTCAATCTGGCAGAGACTGAGTGTTATCCTTTTCTATTTATGTTTTTTTTTTTTTTTGGTGGTACCGGGGATTGAACTTGGGTCCTTGCACTTGCGCAGCAGGGAGCAAAACCACTGAGCTAAATCCCTGGCCCCTCTATTTATGTTTATACAGTGCATCTAGGACAGTGCAAGTCCTCATCAGGCATTTGTTGATTGGTTGAACAATAAAAAAATTTGCTTTGAAAGAAAGAACTCAAAAAAAGAAAAATGGCCAGGTGTGGATGTGCATGCCTGCAATCCCAGCACTTAGGAAGCTGAGGCAGGAGTATCTCTGTGAGTTTGAGGCCAGCCTGGGCTACAGAGTGAGTTCAAGACCAGCCTGGACTACAAGGCGAGACCCTTTCTCAAAAAAAAAATGAAAGAAAGAAGGAAGGAAAGAAAGAGAGAGAGAGAGAGAGAGAGAGAAAATAAATGTGTATAGGATTTCCTTAGATAAATCTGGGAGGACCCCCACTGGAGTAACTCATTTGTTAGTCAACCTGCTTTCCTTTGGGACAAGACAAAAGGCCATTTTGCATTCTGATGTATATAGAGAAAAGTTAAATATTTTCTAACTCTTCCCCAGAAATATCAGTGAAAAACAAATTTTCTCATATTCTTTTGGGTTTCTTTTGACTTTGCAGGTCACCTAGCTCATCTTAATTACCCTGCCTCTGTTCCTCCTGTCTTCATTTCTCTTGTTTCTTCTTTAATAACAAAGTCCAAAGAAACCCAAGAAGTTCTGTGCCACCACCTTTTCCTGAGTCATCAGGGACCCACTCTTTCTCCCCCAGTGAATTACTGGGAGCAAATTTTTATCTTGGGTCAGGCTCCACAAAGCATCAATGTAGCTAACAAGGAGAGCTGGAGTTGGGATGAGTCCAGTTCAAAGTCTACCATATACAGTTCAAATCCCCTGACTATAAGGGGGAGGACCCTTCTCTCCAGCAGAGCCAGATTTTATGTATTTTAGTACATCAAAGTTTTAGTCTCTGGTCTTGGAGTTGGCACTCCTGAGCAGTTATAGATCTGCCCTTGGTGATCCTGCTTGAGCTCTTCATCCCTTTCTTCTCTAAAACTTTAGACCCTTGACCTGTCTGCCTGACTGGAGCAAGAAAGGTCAGCGCAGGAGTGGGAGCTTTTGAAGACACAGCAATTTGAGGAAATAAAGAGGAGATTAGAGATTACCACTAAACTAAACATTTCAAGGGGTGGACATGTACTTCAGTAGTAGAGTATGCCCGGTCGAATAGCGCCATCTAGCGGCCAATCCCTAATGTGGGATTCTCTTTGCCTTATTCTGACTTTCTAAACCTGGACTGGCAAATTGTCACCTCCTCCTCACATCACTCCTAGTATTCCGCCTTGCCAAGACTGCTCCTCCTCCCAGAGAGCAGACCCCAGAGCATCCTTCCTCCAAGGTAAATGCTTCTTCTTCTTCCTCGTCCCTCTCCTCCTCTTCTTCCTCCTTCTCCTCCTCCCCCTCCCCCTTCCCCTTCCCCTTCTTCCTCCTCTTCCTCTTCCTCCCTCTTCCTCTTCCTCCTCCTCTTCCTCCTCCTCTTCCTCTTCTTCGTCCTTCTTGCTTCTTTCTTTCTTCTTCTTTTTTTTTTTTTTGGTACCAGGGATTGACCTGGGGTGGGGGGCTTTCATTTGCAAAGCAGGCGGAATCACTGAGCTAAATCCTGGCCCGTAAATGTTTCTTCTGTAGACAATATGCTTAAATGTCTCCCCATAGGCCTTCCCCACCTTGTCTCCCACAGATGTCTGTCCCTTGTCCTCTTTCCCTAGGGAACGTACTGTATCACTTTTCCCCAAACTTGTCCCTCCCTAGGAACGGGATTCCTCTTCTCTTCCTCACCCCATCGCAGGGAGCCTCTTCCTGTCTTAAGAATCCAGACCCAACTTATTAACAAAGCCTCTGCCTAGTTCCCCGAAGACCCACCCACCCTAGTTCATCTACTAGACTCCTCCCCACCTATGAATATACTAAGATTATTTACTTATGTGTGACCCAGTGCTTTTATGGTAGAGACTAGGTCTCAGTCCCCAGTGTGATTCTGATGCTGGGAACAGTGTCTGTTTTAGAGTAGGAGAGTAGGAGCTAAGGTGATGTTTGTGGAATGACTGAATAAGAAAATGAGCACATATCCTTCAGGCACTGTAGAAGGTGTAAATACAGTGAATATTTAATTTTAAAATACTACTGTAAAAGATAGATTGCCATTAATCTCCCTCAAAATATTCCCCCTCATTTCGAACACACGTAAACCATCATTCTTGTCATTTTCTAAAGTTCTGGAAGTTCTCTTTGGAGAGTGTCATTAGTTGCACAGTCTTGACTGTCTTGCTGTCCTGAATCCATTCAAAACATTTACTTTTCATGGTCATTTTGACCTTGGGGAGAGCCAAAAGTCACACAGTGCAAGATTTGATAAATAAGTTGATGAGGACACACTGGCATATTTTTATGAGCCTGCTTCCTGTTGGATGTCACTAAGCAGAAGCACTCACGATATTTTTGATCATACCTCATAAAAACACTCATGAAGGAGGAATTTCAGAGCTGCTTGAGAAAGTAGCAAATACGATGGGATAAATGCGTTCAAAGTGAGGGAGTATTTTGAGGGAGATTAATAGCAATGTATCTTATTGTAATAAATTTTTAAAATTTTAGACATTGACATTATATTTCCACTATACCTCATACATTCCTAAGCACTCACTGGACCTGACATGTCCTCATTGGAGGGTGCTGTTGGCTCCCAGAGTAATGGGCTCTTTAAGGACTCATCTTTAATCACCCAAAGTAAGCCTGTGTGATTGAGGAGGAGCACAGGCAGTTATGGAACGTGAGCTGGAATTTATTCCAACAGATGAGATCCCAATTAGTTTTGGAGAATTTCTCTGGCAAATAGCTAAAAAATAGTAAGATGTAAGTATGTCCATCTTTCTAATCTTTTTTTGTGGGGGAGGGAAGTGCTGGGATTGAACTCAAGGCCTTGGTATACTAGTAAGTACATGCTATATGACT
Organism: Heterocephalus glaber; assembly: GCF_000247695.1. Next base: position 1,694,561 of record NW_004624898.1, on the reverse strand, counting down.
GCACTAGTCCCCCCGCCAAGTCCCTAAAGTCTTATTTTTGTGTTGCAGGGAGTGAGACAGGATCTCCCAAATGTAGTTTAGGCTGGCCTCGCGCTATGTATTCAGGCTGGCCTCAAAGTCGTGGTGATCCTCCTGCCTCAGCCTCTTAAGTGCTGGGATTATAGGTGCATCACCACACTTGGCTTAAAACCCGTTTTTAATACCTTGAAACACCTGAGGGTTTCAAAATGGGCCCATCTATAAGTGACTCACTATAGCTATTCATTTTGGATACACTATGGGCAAGGAAGGCAAGAAGTCATAAGAGAATTTTAAATGTACACCCCAGCCCACCAAGATGATTATGATTACTATTCTACATGTTCCCTTCTCCCTTTTTTGAAAGTCATTAATTTGGAATGTAATATTTAAAAATTTAGCCTTATTTTCTAACCAAGAGTTTTAATTCTGGTTTTATTCTTTGAACCTTAACAGAATACTGTACTTAATGTACTTAATTTTATTGTTTTATATCATGACCTATTGCAGAAAGAACTTGAAGTGGCTATTTTGGACATTGGGGAAAACTTTTCTAAATCCTATTCTTTAATCTTCTACTTTTGATAATAAATAATCTAAGTAGGGGCTTTTCTTTTTTCCACAGGGATAGATAAGGCTTTTCTTAAGACTTCTTTGGAAATGGCAAGAACAGCAGTATATTCTCTACACAAATCCTCAACTAGGGAAGTAAGTTTAAATCATCCTGATACTGTCATTGATTTTTAAATTTGTGACACTATTTTTATTTTTATTTATTTTTATTATTACTTAAGTTCTTTTATTGGTACATTTTAGGTATACAACATAATTACATTTCTCATTGGGAAATGTACCTTTACATGATGCATCTTAGTTCTTATTTTTTCCCCATTCCTAGCCCTCCCTTCAACCCCTCCACGCTTCCCTATTTACAAAGACTTTGTTTCCATTTTTTCCATTTCTCATCATTTTTCCTTTCTCCTCTTTCCTTTCCCCTGCCCCTCCCACTAACCCTACCCCTTTGGACCTTTTCTTCCTATTTCGCATTATCGATTATTCATTCTAATCATTGGTAAATTTTAGGTGTACAATATAATGACATTCATCATTGGAGATTTGCAGCTGTACATAATCTCTCTTGGTTCTTATTTTTCACCCTTGCCCGGCCCTCCCTTCGACCCCTCCATCTTTCCCTATTTACAAAGATTTTGTTCCTATTTTTCCATTTTCTCTTATTAATGCCACTCCCTTCTTTCCTTCCCCTACGCCTCCCACTTCCCCTTCCCCTTTGCCCCTTTTCTTCCTATTTCACATTATCTATTATACCTTTTAGTCCTTATTTACACTTTGAG